>JARHVA010000047.1:600000-1047500 GCA_037957365.1 Torreya grandis | reverse complement strand
AAATCAAGCTGGTTTTGCACACCTGTGAACCTTGACCTTACACACACACACACCTGCATATCAATGATCTTACTTACCATATAGATCTCCTATAGAAGCCATGCTCACCTGATGACCAAGATCATATAATCTTGAAGAACCCTGCTGATTCTCCAATCCAGCACCCACCTTGGTACTGTGGCACTAGGAGGAACACACCATTTCTCTACCTCACACACATAAGGAGCTTATAATAATGCTCTCTTACTCCCTAGCACAAGTTTACAATACAACTATGAGTCTAATATATAGATCTCATCCAAACAATAATTAGACACCTAATACAATAATTAGATCCACAGCTCTTAGTCTATAATTAGCTCTCATCATGCAAACACATGGTTCATCAACCAACTGCCCATAATATACTCACAGTCGAACCACACAAGCGATCGACGTCGGTCCTTGCCTGCCTAGGGGTCACCGACGTCGGCCGATCTTTGACCGACGTCAGTTTCTTCTTGTCTCCTTCCTGCTGATGTTGGTTGGCCTGATCGACGCTGGTGTCTGTGACACTCTAGCAACTCCTCCAATGGCCTTCTCCATGTCTGCATCAGTGAAGCTTTTAGCTCCACAACCTAACAATCTCCCACTTGGAGATAAATAGCTGCATTATACCTATACTTGTACCCTATCTAATTTGTTTCCTGGTTTGTATTCCTCTTCAAGATTAATCTTGAAGACAACCCACCACACAACCTATGGTATACCTCCTGTCATCTGAGTACCTGCCACATCTGAACCTACAAACCTATGTAGTGAAGTCTTGACCCTAAATAGCATGAATCCCTGCTGCTAGTCCCTCTCAAATACCTGAGAATCCACTTCTCCGAATTGGCTCCTAACTCTCTGACAACACCCACTACTTGGGCAAACTCAGGTCTATACTAGACATCATGTGATTTTAGATACTGAACTGTCCAGCCTTTGGTGTGCTTTGATTCTGCATCTTGCGTCTCGCCAACACCTGATTCACATCAGCTCCCACTGGAAACAAATTCACACTGTGATCTCCCATGTCTCCCATGCTGAAGAATTTTGCTGCTCCAAATTCTTCGTAGCAAACCACTGAACTAATCTTACCCTTAGCTCAGCAAAACCCTATATGTATAATCCTGCTAGAAAACATACCATCCACATACATCAATAGAATGATGTCATGACTCATCATCCACCTGGTAAGGCAAACCACAGTAGTTACCTGACATTGACTGAAGCCATGCTTCGTCCTCCACCTGTCAAACCCTGTACCACTATCCTGTAGCTCCTCAAGACCATATGTCTGGCCTTCCATCTCACGTATCCATTCTCTCTATTCTTCAACTAAGGAATCCATTCATCTTGCAGTGCTAACATATCGACTGGCAACCCTACCAAATCTCCCATCTGGTTCTGCAATCTCTCCATGCCATGCTCCCAATGTTTCCTAGATCCTTCCTGCTCTGCAGTCAGCAACTAGTATAAAGAAGAGGAACAACGAATTTGAGGCCTACTTACATCTTCAGTCCTCCGTATGGGTGTTTGAGACTCCTTGACAGCTTGTTGTCCACCCAAAATTTGTTACAGTGATCGACCTTGGCCACCACACAGTCTGCATCTGACCGACATCTGTTCCTGTGCCTGTCCTGACTACCAACCTTGTCGACATCGATGTCCTCTTGCTACCGACTTCAGTCCTCATGACCGACGTCGGTCTTATCAACCGTCGACCTCAATTTTCCTATCGATGTCGGTACCTGTGTTTCCTATGAGTGATGACTTTTTACCTGTGAGCTCTTTTGAATCAATCCCCATGTCCAAACTACCTTGCTTAGAAGTATCCAGCACCATCCACTGGTCTCTGTCTGCCATCTCCTTCAAGAACACCAAGGCTTTTTAGTTCTTAAGCCTGTCAAATATATCTATCTTCTGCTTAAGAACATGCGTCTCCTCCGTGCTCATGTGACCAAGCCTACGAAGCCATGTCTCTACAACAGAAGAAGAATCAGTAATATAAACAAGTAGATAAAGAGTACCTATTTTCTTACCACCAGCTAATTCAAGTGCATCCACTATGAGAGTTCTCATACATCCCTCATCACCCAACTCTTGTAAAGAAATTAGCCATATCTCCAAACTTGGGACCTGCATGACCTCCTTCAACACCCATGTGTTGGCCGCCTACAATTTCAGCTTCACTTCCCCTTTGCCTATTCTTTGGCAAGGCTCACCAGCTCCTCTATCTAGGGCTGCATGGAAAGAGGCAACCGAATCTGTTATCCAAGATTCAACTTTATCCAAGAAACCTTCCAGAGCATCCTGTGCCACATCCCCTGCAACATCTACTTCTTCATTTCCTTCTTGTTGATCTTCCACAAACCAACAATCTTCTTTTACCTGCTCTTTCTTTCCATCGAACCGTAAGTGATCATCTGTGCTTTTCAACTCCTCCATCCTTAGCTTACTTAGATCTGCCATTGCTCTACTCCCACTCAATCAGAAACCCCTGAGAGTGACATGTAACCAAACACAAAATTGCTTCCTACAACCTTAGCTCTGATACCACGTGTTGGGAATATGAAACACCGAAAGCACATAATTGATTACCAAATACAAGAAACTTAATATGCAGAAATAACTAGAATCAACAAGTAACTAGAATTTAGAAATAACACAAGATATGATAGACAATACACAACTTGTATTAATACTCATACAAAAAAGAATACAATAAAGAAGATGCCACTTCTTCCCCACCACCTCTTCAGAGGCTTCCCACACCTCAAGTGAATAGTAATTCTCTCCTCAAATCTCTCTCTCTTAGGTCCCAACACCCAACTCACACACTGAGTTGGTGTTCACCTTACACTTGTGCTCCACGCACACCACAAGTGCTCCATGCACTCCACAAGTACACAAACGTACTTCAAGTAGATCTCCCCTAAACCTGCATCAACCTGCACCTTAATAGACCTTACTTATGGAAGGATCTTCCTTGCCTTCCTCTATGCTCTGAGTACACACCTATACTCTAAGTAGATCTCTCCTGATACTACTCCCTATTGTGTTGCTGTCCTATCTGATCTTCCACCTACAGATCAAGCTAGTTCTGCACACCTGTGAACCTTGACCTTGCACACACACACACACCTGCATATCAATAATCTTACTTACCATGTAGATCTCTTATAGAAGCCATGCTCACCTGATGACCAAGATCATACAATCTTGAAGAACCCTGCTAATTCTCCAATCCAGCACCCACCTTGGTACTGTGGCACTAGGAGGAACACACCATTGCTCTACCTCACACACAAAAGGAGCTTATAATAATGCTCTCTTACTCCCTAGCACAAGTTTACAATACAACCATGAGTCTAATATATAGATCTCATCCAAACAATAATTAGACAACTAATACAATAATTAGATCCGTAGCTCTCAGTCTATAATTAGCTCTCATCATGCAAACACATGGTTCATCAACCAACTGCCCGTAATATACTCGCAGTCGAACCACACAGGTGACCGACGTCGGTCCCTGTCCGCCTGGGGTTCACTGACGCCGACCGATCTTTGACTAACGTCGGTTTCTTCCTGTCTCCTTCCTACCGACGTCAGTTGGCCTGTCCGACGCCGGTGTCTGTGACACTCCAGCAACTCCTCCAATGGCCTTCTCCATGTCTGCATCAGTTAAGCTTTTAGCTCCACAACCTAACAATCTCGACTCAATACATTCAACACAAGTTTCACTCTTATAGAAGGGTCCATATGAATTTTAAATACTTCAATGCGTACACACAATAGATTACCTATTCTCATTGTGAGATATACTCATAATATTTCTTAGCCTCATTTTTTAGTACACAAAATATTGTTTACATTGACCTTGGTCACTAAAATTTGTAGTTAGAAATTTATAGAGGAATTAACAAAGATTCAAAGGCATGTGATCTCATAGGAACATTTCCATATCTTCAACCAATTGTGTATATCTCTTTTAATTTTATAGATGTTACCATGTTTATTATTGGCACTCACCCATGCATGTGTTAAAAAACAAAGAATGTTCTTGCAAGATTCACATGCACATTGGAGTTTTCTTCATGAGCTTCAAGGGAAAAAAAATTTATACTCGGACCAAGCCTATTTACTTTGATATGTATGCATGCACACAAACATAAAAGTTGGGCATCATTTAGACACCTAAAAATTCTCCTATGCATTTATTAGTCTTTAAATTACATTATTCTAGGTTACATGTGTAGGGGTCATTTATTAATCTAAATTATGTATTATTAGTGTATCTGGTTGATTTTTATCATCTCCACTTTGTATTTCTCATATTTTTCTCTCTCCCCATATTTCTATGGTACCTTGTACAAACATTCTTAGTGAGTTTATAGGATTTTATGTGTATTTTCCATTGGGGTGTGCTCGTGTTTTTGAGTCCCATCTTGTTCACTTTTTTTTATTTTTTGATATCATTTTACATGCCAATATGGTCCTAATTATAATTTATGATACTTATAAACACATAAGCATATAAATATTATATGAAAAAACATATAACATTTATTGTTAGAATGATCAATTGAACATTTAAAACCATTATCTAGAAATCAAGTAAACATTTATAGAGCATCCATTGTAACACTAAGTCTATACTATTTGACAAATAAATTTTCATTTTTATCGTGATGAATTCCCTTAGTAGCTAACTTGCTTTACTATTTTTTTGCAAAAAATATCTTTGGAAATCTTAGGCTCTCCAAAGGGAGTCGACTTCAACATAAGAGCAACATATAAATTGAAATTGATATGCATTACATGCAACACTCCCTATAACTAATCATATTGTGATCATTCAAATAATCTAATTAAGGGATATTAATAGATCATGCAAATGATTTATTTTGATGTCAAACAAACCCACTAACTCAATGCATGATTGTAAATTCCAAGCATGTTTTAAAAAAACATTATAAAATAAGATTAAATTTAATATCGAAACTTTATACCATACAACATCAATCACTAGTTCATATAAAGTTTTGTATCTCTCTCTCATAGTAAACTTATTACATAGCAATTAGACCTATTTAATTTTTTTTATTAGGCGTGGCCAGTAGTACATTTGGCATGCGATCGAGTGCTTGCTAGTTCAAAGTCAACAATTCAAAACTTGCACCTCCAAAGGTCTCACTCAATCTGACTGGACTTTACCGAGATGAGAATGGATTATAATGGCTGTGAACTTGAGTCAGAAACCTAGACACAATGAAATCCAAGTAGGATGAAGCATGAAGGTGGTTGGTTAGTTACCAGATTATAACTCCAGACCTAAGTGGAGATAATGAAGGATTGTAACCGATTCCCATTGTAATAATTTAAAAAATAAAATTAAAAGATTAATATTGAGAAGTCAATGTTTATGATTCAAACTTGAGATAACTTAGAAGTAACATTCTAGTTCCTATCACTCGACCAAGAACTAAACAATAAAATCCAACCATACAATCTGACTAAAATTTCTTGTAGGCTGAGGTACAAGGTTCTCAACTCACAGACGTGCAAAAAATTGCACTTTTGATATTTGTTGATGCTTAAATTTCCAAACAATGCAAAAATGAATGAAAAGGTGATCAAAAAGGATTGAGTCCAATTATGTCTCCACCGACAAAGGAAAATAGTTGTCAAAGAAAAAAAAAAGTTGTGTGGAGATCATGGCTTTATCAATCCACTTTAATCTTTGTCAAATCCATGGTAGAGGTTGTTCCAAGTGTGCCATACAACAGATGTGGTGTCTTGAAAAAAAATTGGGTCATAAAACCCAAATTTATTTTGTAAATACAACCATGTCTCTCACTTACTAGTTGTGAACCATGTAGGGAGGTGGCCAAGATTGTCATTTGTTTTTTTATCATATTAAAGTCTCCACACATAATCCAATGGACATTTGACAACTCGTGAGCAATGCACCACCAAAGGCCACCCTTTCTAGCATGTCATTACATGCATAAACACTAATAAAAATAAAAGAGAAATATTCAATATTGAATAGCATCCAAAGAATAGAGTTTGAGGGGTCACACCCATTTTCCACATAATAAGACCACCATTTTGGAGAAATAAATGTTATTAAGCCTCCATACCTTGAGAGATGATTGTTATTCATGACTAGACAATCAATCAAGATAAGTTTATTGACAGTTGTAAGCAAAAATATTGCCAACTTAACTTCTTGCACACAAATAAAGTCCATTTTTTATAAATTAAAGCTAAAAATATTGCATAATATATAGTTGCAATTTTAGTTTGTGAGACCTTGCACGTCCCATGAGAAGTGCTTCATGGATTACACAAGTTAAGAGACATATCTACATAACCAAAGCCCTCCAAAGCAATGAACCTATTATGCAAAAATTCCTGTTGATTTGATTGCCTAGACACGTGCCATATAATTTAATGTATGAAACTTGTTGTGAATGATAAACATCACCCACTTCAATATCAACAAAGTCCTTAAGGTCATGAGAGAGATCAACTTCCACAGAAACCCATTTTTGGGATGGGTTGAATAGAATTTAGTGGCTCTTGACATACAACGCGACCACCAATAGCTATTATTTGTTCAATAAAATCCAAGCAAGGCAAAAAAAGTCCATGGAATTTAACCGAGATCTGAAATTTAAAGGCTTTGTGTTCAAAAATAATAATATTGTGTGTACAAGGCGATAAAACCATAAAAGAAGAACAAATATACCGGGTAGATGACTTATTTTGCTATTCAAAATAAGTCTTGCATGGGTGGGCTTAGAAAAGTGAAATAAAAAACCCATCATCATTTTTTGGATGCCTTCTAGCTTAATGCCATGTTACATCCAAGCAGATTAAACCCAGGATTTCAATGTAATTTTAGATGGAATTTTTAGAACAAAATAACTTATTAAAGAGCATTGTTGAAGCAATTTACCACTCGAATCAAATTCACGAATAAATAAAACAATGTGAGGTTGAGTGTCTATACCTCGTGGGATATGTTGGGGATGAATAAATAAAATACTAGAAGATATCAATCTTGAAGTGCATACCTTAGATTTTTCACATATCACATTGATTAAGAATTCCATTACCCTTTTCACAAATTTTTTTAAGGCATCCAACAAGAGTAGTGCATGTGAGTTGCAACAATTTTATATGAGAGAGATAGTATTTTCACAAACCATGAAATAAGATGTAGATATTTATGGAATAAACCATGTGATTTATTCTAAAAATATCTACATCTAACAACTTTATAATAGATTTGAAACTTCCTGGCTAGAGATAGTGGTTTAGTAATCTAGCAAGAGTTTATTTCTCAACTTGATTAGTAATATACTACCACATATGGGAGAGGTTAGCTTGTAACATAAAGGGGATCCCTAAAAATTAAAAATATCAACATGTTGGATCCATTTTTAATTGTACTTGTCCAATGAAGGATGTAGAGGTAGAAAGGATTATTTGTAACCTCGATGATTTTGCCATTGACTACTAAAGCTGAAAGCAAGATGAAAAGTATCAGGACACCACATAACATTATTGATATTAGCCTCATCCTCGATCAAAATAAGGAATGAGTCATTGGTAAATTGGCCATTGAGTAATCAAGCAAATTCATCTAAGGGAAGAGATGTGGCTTTAACAAAACCTCGTGATTTAGCATTTGACAAAGGATAACTAAATCCCCCAGCAACAACAAATAAATAGATGGAGTTAATGGGCATCTTTGTCTGATGGAGCAGAATAACCCAAACTACTCAGAACTAATGATGTTCATTGAGATAAAAGTTGAGGCATCTATAGACAACATCTGATCTAATTGTAGAAAATTAGGACTAAATCTCAAGGCTAGTAACATAACTAAGAGGAATGGCCATTCCATGTGACCATAGTTTTTTTATAAGTCTATCTTAATGAACAACACTTGTTGATTATACCATGAGCCCACTCCATGCCTTCCCAAATATCTATGATGTTATCAAGACTGTATCTATTCTAAATAAATCTAGTTTGTTCAGGACTAACAACTACTGGTAGGAGATGATGAATGCACAACGTGAGGGCTTTGTCTATGATTTTGTACAAAAAATAAATAGGTATGAACCTTAAATGCCCTTTGGATTTGAAATATTCAAAATATACTTTTAAAATTATTTTCCTATTGTAGCCCACAAAACTTTGTATCAATTGTAAGGAAAGCCATCACAACTTGGAGGTTTATCATTTTTCATTTGCATAATAGCTTCATACAAATCCTTGAGAGAGAGAGAGGCCTATCTTTGGCAACTAGTTTGGATTGAGTGAGATTACAAGGGAGCACTACAAGGCATTACAGAAGTGCTCGTTGTTGCTTATGGGAAGGTTTTTGAGCTTTGAACACTTGTTGATAATGGCAAACAAAAACATGAACCATATTAGGCACCTCAACTAACCTCTAGTCAACTTTTTTAATGGCTTGAATTCTTTGAGTTGAGTGTTTGGCCTTGAGCATTTTAAAAATATATTTACAGACTTGGTCACCTAATTCAAGCCAATGTAGCTTAGATTAAATTTGTGCAACTCACTCATTGTAGGCATTTGCAATTTGAATGCATTGACCAAGCGTTGCTACTTGCAATTGCAAAGGTTCATGAAATGGAGACTGCTCTAAAGCAAACATCACATGACTCAACTCTGAGGTGGTGGTAGAGTATGAGTGTTGGTGGATGCGTGTCAGATGATGCTTGTAGATTCAAATAAATCTAACAATGCATGTGAGAGCCTCTGATCACTATACAATCCAATTGAAATTTCTTGTAGGCTGAGGTACAAGGTTCCAAACTCACAAACATGTGCCAATGTGGGCCATGACTCAAAATTGTTGTATGGAGAAAAATTGCACTTTTAATATTTGTAGACACTTAAATTTCTAATTAATGTGAAAAATGAATGAAAGGGTGATCAGAAAGGACAAAGTCCAACAATTTCTCCACCGATAAAGGAAAATAGTTGTCAAATGAAAAATACGGTTGTGTGGAGATCATAGCTTTATCAATCCACTCTCATTGGTGCCCTTCCTTTATCATGTGATCGGTGTTTTCAAAGAATGAAGTATCGATTAGTTTATATTAATATAATTGTGTGGAGAGGCTTCGAAAGGCGATGGCCTGCCTACACGCGCATCAATAATTCTGTCTAGGCCATTAAGGTGGGGGTCTTCTAAATCAAACGCCCACTTTGGACCATACACACACACGCACATTAATAGTTTTGCTTTGTGTATGGTTGGGGCCTTTGCAATCCAATGGCCATTAAGCTTCCACACATAACAACTTTGAAATATGAGAATAAATAAATTCTGCCAAGCACCTATCAATCTGTGTGGCTCATAACACAGGTACCTTAAAATGAGATTAGTTATTTAAATGTATTATTATGAGGTGTATGTGTAGTTATTGATTATCAGTTTAAATTATATGTTATTAGGGTGATTGGATGTTTTTGGTTGGTCGAGTATTTTAAAGATTTTCATTTTTGTATGTTTTTTAATTATTTCATGTTATTTATGTATTAATAGGGTTTTAAATTAAATTCAAGGTATATATAAATATATAAAGATTTTAATACATTTAATATTTAAAGATTATTTGTAAAAGTATTTTACATTTACTATCACAACAATTTATTGAGCATTTATAAGTATTTTATAGAGGCTCGATTATGTAGGAGGGGACGGTCTAGGGTTTGATGCTACATAGGATGATGCTTCAGAGGATGGTCCAAGGTGGTCTCATTCTTTGATCGGGTGCATAACGTGCGCGATGCAGGGCTCTCCTAGTAGACTGGACTTGTTTGTGCGGGACTAAAGGAGGCCAAGCATACCAACAATGTCCAAGCCCCAGTTGGTGTGTTATTATCAATGATTTCAATAACGAGCAACATAACAACAGTATCTGCTTGGCCTGCAACGCTCATCTAACTAAACAATCCATGAGCAACAAACCTCTTTTTAGCCCTGCTTTGACTACTCAAACTCACCTTATTTCCCCTGTTAGCCATGTGTTGATGTCAGCTTCTAAAATGTCGATAAAATGGTTGGTTTATTCTAATTGTAGGAACATCACTAACCCCTTCCATGTATGTTTAGATTTATTCAAAACAATGTTGGATGATTCTCATGGTGGCTTGAGCCCACGCTTGGTCCGAATAGATGCTGACATTCAAGAATCTCCTTCCTTCTTGTTGGGAGATCTCCCGATGTCTTTTTCAAAGGACATTTCAGAGCTCAAGATCTTTGACCAAGCCATTGTAGACATGGATTTAGCTTTCAACAAACTTAACTTATTTGGCAAACGTGTGGGCTCCCCACTTTTGTTGTTTTATCTCATTTTCTAGGTTAAATCATCTTGGAGTTCCTTCCTTTACTTTGCTTAGCCATGGGTTCTTTCAAGTGGTCTTCAATAGTGTTGTCGATCAACATTTTGTTTGGTAAAATAGACCTTGGTTTGTTGGTATTTTTGACATTTTATCTACCCCTGGGCTCCCTTTTTCGACCTTAAAAATGAGGTAGTTATAGTGGTTCCTATTTGGATTAGATTCTACAACATAGCTCTGATTTTGAGAAGAGAAGAGCACATTACTATGCTAATTAATTGGGTTGGTTCCTTTGTGAAACTAGATGAGGGATCTGTCAATAAAATATTTGTAAGGGTTATCGTGATCATGGATATTTCTAAGCCCCTTTACCATTCTGTCAGGGTCCACTCGTCTCAAAGTTTGTGGATTCAATTCCTCAACTTCGAGGGTCTTCCTTTAGATGTTTTTTATGCAATCTTATTGGGCATTGAGTGTCTAGGTATTCTTCAACAGGGTTTCAATGTTTGACCTCAGTTGCATGTTTGGTTTGGAGAAATAAAGTTAAGGCCCTTGATCAAGATTTTTTATGGTGTAATCACGGTGTGTTTTACCATCTTACAGGAGCTCCACATCCCCCAAGCTTGGTTAGGGAAGCTTCACCTAAGGGAGAAGCTTGTTTGAGGATGGAAGTGGATCCAACTATGCCTTCTATCCCTCTGGCAGTTTTCATGTCTCCCTCTCTTTGCCCTTTTGTAATGAAACTCAAAAGTCCCTTGGTTTCTACGGGAAAGAAGAAAGGGTGTAGGTCGAAGGCAAAAAGACTGAGATCTGATTTAGAAGAGATGGTGAAGGATTACTCAATGGACTCTTGAAGGTCTCCTCTCCCAGAGCGGAAGACGGTTGACCTCATCCAAAGGTTAATTTCCTATCCTTATCCTTTGTGCAGGTTGGAAGGAGGTCCCTACTATCGATTGTTGGCTATTTGTTGACTGTGTGTGGGGTTGGGATCTAATTTTGGTAATCCCCTACCCCACCTTTTTTTACAAATTGATCATTGCTTATTTACAAAAGACCTTTTGGCTCTTACTGAAGTTGTTAGATTTTTCACTATTAATTTGGAGGTTGATTTTATTTGCAGGCTTGGCTTGGTTGGGTTGTCTTTTGTCCGAGTGATTGCATTTGTTTTGTTTTTGGTTGCAGTTTTGAGAGACTTTGTATCAAGTTTTGGGACCTCGTCAAAACCCTCCTTTTACCCTATCAAATTTAAAAAAAAGCATTTAGCAAGCATTCATTATAGCACTAAAGTTTACAATATCAACATATTGCATTACACTAGTTTGCTTAGTTAAATAATTATTACATTTATTAACATGTTCTTTTTAATATTGTACTTTGTTGAGAGGCCTAACAAATATGAAGGAAACTCAACTTTTATCCGGTGTAACACATGCCCTAAAACACATTGTTTGTCTTATCATTTTCAAGGTCAACTATTTTATGGGGATTTGTAAAAGAAGTGTAACTTTCTAATAATATATGTGAGATTTTAAAAAATTGGGCAAGGTTTATGGAGCCTTAGATCTGATGAACACGACTATTAAAAACATGTGTTCCCACTTGACAATTCTTGAAACCATAATCATTATAGTTTTAGTGACCAAAAATGAAACTTGACGTTTTAGAAAAGGTTCTATGTTTGCCACATGCTTTCATAATATTGTTGTTATGCCACAAAACCCTAATTTTTGTGGTCATTCATTGATAATTATATCTAGATCTCCTAAGAATTGATATACTTTTCTAAACCCTCTTTCGTCATTTATTGCCCTAGTTATAGAAAATTAATTAGGTCTAATTTATTACTTTGCATCTATTTAGGTTTAGTTTAATGCTTATGGATATTTATGTTGCATGTTTAGTATAAATCCATTTATTCATAATACATTCTTGCAAACTCAACATCTCTTACACCTCTTGTGTGGTTAAGTCATGCTTCATTTTTGGTGGATCTAATTTTCTTAAGGTAAATACAAATTTATTTTATTTTTTATGGGTTGTTCCATATCATCCTTTCTTATATGTTAATCGTAGCTCTTTGTGTGTTATTCTAAACCCTAGATCAATATTTCATGTTTATATTTCAAACCCTGGATTGATCTTTCTTGCTTATATTTCAAACCCTAAAACTTTTACATGTGTGTTCATGTTTGACCTCTTCTTATGCCATTAAAATTGATCGCATATAAGAATCCAACTAAGAAGAGTGTTAGGATCAATCATGACCCTATTGATTTTGTTCAAATTATATTGGCTAATTCTAGATCTTGTGTGGAAAATAAAATATAATTTATAAATGTAATTGATGTTTCTCCAGAAATTATGTGTTCTATTGCAAATGATAATGGTGTGAATATATCTCAAATCAATAAAACATGTGAAATATATTGTGGTCAACAAACTTGATTAGATGAGTAAGATAGGGATAAAATTCTAGCACATTTTAGGAGACCTCCCATGACAAGCCCTAGTGAGATAGTTGGATTGATGAATTTATTGAAAGAAGTTACAAGCCAACCCTTAAATAAAGAGTCTTAAATTAGGGTAAGTGCAAGAAAAACCTTATAAATTAAATAATGGATATATGAGTGCTTAGAATGTGGATCAATTACTTACCTCATGTGATGGATCATCACAATTTATGCCCAATCATGTAGTCATTTCTCAAGTTTATTCTAAACCTACTAAAGCACATGTTTTTATTTCTTCTAATATCGCTAATGCTTCTCCTACTTCTCAAAGTGCTATGATTGCTTATAAAATTCTTCAAAATAATCAACATGCTCCATTACTTCTCAATTTAAAAAAAAAATAATATATTTCTCATATTATTCTTGTTCAACCATCTGTTTCTTATAATGCTTCTAAAATTGATTTACATTTTTTCAATCCTTTTAGTTTGAAAAATGCTGATATTCCAGCTTTTTCTACCTCTACTTCTATTCCAAATCTCGATATGAATAGTATGATGCACATATCAACATCCATGATTTGTAAAATTAGGTTAAGGTTCTTTCTCAAGGGTCACAAAAGCCAAAGAGCAGGGTTACTTCTAGTGATATTTTTCTTAATCCCTTGGCTTATGATGTGCTTGCATGTCCAATTATGATGGTATTTAGTGCTCCAATGTTTGAATTGTTTAATTGGAAATGGAGATGATTCTGATTATATTATAGCTTTTCATGCCTTGCGTTTAAATTTTCCCATTACGATAAAATTTTAACAAAGTTATTTCTAAGAAACTTGAAATATTATGCCCTTGATTTGTTTTATGCTTTACCATGTTGATGTATACATTCCTTACAACCGTTTTATTGTTTTAGGAAATTAAGTGTTGAATTCCTAAATAATAAATGGGTCTAAGCAATGTAAATCAATGAATAATATGCTTTAATTAACCTACTGATTTATGTAAAGATATAGTATTTTTATCTTTTCTAAATATAGTAGGAAGTGAGAGAAAATAGAACTTAGCTTATTCTAGTTGATCTAGACTGAGACAAGCCCTGATACTAGAGGAGCAGGATTGGAAAATAAGCTGGAATAGGTTCCCAAACTTCATTTTTGGGTTGGACAAGAGCGTCGAAAGTAGACACCCTATTGTCCAGCATTGCAGTCCTATTCCAACACTATTGTCTTGAGGTTGAAAGATTTTTGGGTTATGTTTGGCAAGCTTGTGTTACCCTGTATGTGAATTATTGAGGCTTGAAAGCCTACAAATCTCATTGTGTGTCTGATTTAGTCTTCAAAACCCTTAGGAGCTCTTTATGCTTGAACTTGAATGTAAACTTGGGAAAGAGAGAGAAGTGGTTAGTGGGTAAAGGATACGTTGGATGAACTTCACACCCCATGTGTGGGCACGCTGCCTACATATGAATACTCTAAAGAGGGATCAAGCTAATGTAGGAATCCCATTGAAGTGCTTGGTGTAATTATGTATGATGTATGCAACTAGATGCAAAACTAGATGTACTTTGGATGACTAGGGATTGGTATGAGTGCTTGAATGGGCTTGAAATACTCTTGGAAGGCTGTATGCAAAGAATAGGGAAGAGTGCTTGAGTGCACTTGCTTGTATTTTTGCCTCTTTCTTATAAATGAGTGCCAAGCCCTCTAAATAGACTTTCAATGGCCTTTTATAGGGTAATTAATGATCATGGGTTAAATGAACTTGTATTAGGTCGACAGGGAAAAAGATAAGGATCCAAAAGAATCTGATCGCTAGGAGTAATTTTGAACTTGGACAACAGTGCCAAACTTAAAACACCCTAAGTTTTAGTGCTCCTGTTCAAGTTGGGCATTATTGTCCTAAGGGGATGAGACCTGGGGGATAGATCTAGGCCTGAAAGGGCTACCTGGGTTTGAATAAGCTAAGTCTAGAAGGCTACAGATGACTGGGAATTAGTGAAAGAATAGCCTAGAAGGGTTGTGTGAACAAGAAGGAGGACCTATGGATTGGGTGTCATTAGCCATGCCTAAGTCATCTAATTTCACATTTTATATGACTATATTTCCCCCCTTTTATTCTAGTGATGCAACAAAGCAAAATTATAGGATAAAGGAAAGTAAAAACCATACCTGAACTTACCTATGAGGGAAAAGCTTATGAATTTGTGTGATGCTCGATGGGCATAGAGAGAGCACACTGTGAAGTGTGAATCTAAAAATGAAAACATAAAGTAGATCAATTCTTACTAGATATGTTATATCTAAAAGAAGAATGTATAAAAGCTGAGTAAGAGGAAGAGAAAGGAACAAATACACCTCACTAGGTACATGAACCAATACAAATCTTGTTGTGATGTTGGATTGTGCTGAGTATGTGTTGAATCAAGAATAATATTGTGAACAAATTTGAGTGCTCAATTTCTCAGAAGGTGGCTCAAGAATGCAAAGGCTGGCCCTTTAGCTCCATCGTTGTTAACTAAGTGAAGTTAATGAATCATGTGTGTGCTAATCGATGTTTGGACTGTGTGTCCAATCCCTCTGAATAGGTTGCTCAAGAATAAAAAGGCTGACCCTTTGGATCCATCATTGCCCTGTGAAGTGAAACTATAAAGTGATACATGTATAGAATAAATATCATATGAAATGGCTCATGGAGCCCATGAATATGCTAGAAATCTAATAATGTGGCATGGATAGGCTGAATGTATACTAGAAATTAGGCCACTCTTAGCCATTTCAAAAGATGGTGGTTACACTTGTATGGAAGCCACTTTGAAACTAATGTACTAGGCTTATATGAAACCCAACTGGGGAACTTGGGTACTCAAAAATTTAAAATTTTATGAAAATTCAACTTGAAAATGATGTCAACGACCTATTGAGAATGCCTAGAATAAACTGAACTCAAAAATTAAAAAGGGATCAGTGTGTTGCGTACATTTCCCCCAATCATTGATGTCTAAAACAAGGATTCCAATCTGAAAGTTATGTCAACTGCTTAATTTGAACTAAAAGTGAGAACCATCATGCCATGCATGATAACCCTCTATATCTGAGAAAATTATACTAAAATTATTGAATCTAATTGATCTGAAAGCGCAAAAACTATCCCTGAACTAAACTTTTTACTTATTTTTGGAAAACCTGAGTGTTTTTTCTGCCTGAACAAGAGTGCCAAAATGTGGACACCCTTATGTTTGGTGTTACTATCCATTTTTGGCACTATTGTTCGATGTGAAAATTGGTTACTAATCTAAAACTTTCACTATTTTTTTGTTCTATTTTGATCGGTTTGACCTCTAGATTCTATACTGAGTGGTCTGAATGTTGTTGTTTTGACTGTTAAGGGATTTTTTTCTCTATGACAAAACCCCTATTTGATGCCCCCTCTTCTGAGGGTAGGAATGATAACCTGTAGTGACTGCGCTCAAAAGAAACGAGTCCTATAAGTGTGTTAAGTTATATATATATATATATATGATATAACATTTTATATTTAACAATATGTTTCAAGATATAACAATGTTTCTATTGATAGATTGTCAGATCAATAGGGGTATGCCAAGATAGATATAACAATGTGAAAACATATGCAATGTATTGAACTGGAAATGTTACATGTTAGTTGTTAGTTGTTAGTTGGAGGGATTGAGCATGATGCCCATCATGGCATCCAAGAAAGCAAGGGAAATGCATGATATGGATCATGGCATTACACACATTGAAAACCAAACAAATAAGCAAGTAAGAAGCAAGAAACATACAAAGATGGCCAAGTGGCCATGCAAACAAAGGACATGGGCACATGTTATTCAAACTGGAAAACAAGCATGGAAGACATGTTCAAATACCACATATACATACAAATGAAACAAGCAAAGTTTTCACAAGGGCCATAGGCACATAGAAGAGTACAAGCAAAGGACATTGGGAAATGTCCTAAGGCACACACATGAATATAATCAAATGACATTGGCAAATGTCTTAAGGCATAATCAAGAGTCAAATAGGAACTGTAAAATGCAATCACACAAGCAGAGAAAGCATGTAATAACTGGAAAGATACAAGCACATCTAACTAATCAAAGCAAATGTGAAAGTATGCAAAACATGTGTAGTACTAGACCAGGTATATGTTAAGAGATACACAAGTGATATATACTAGTGAAATGTTGATATATCAATCTGTGTAAGCTATAAAGTAATGTACATCATCATGATAACTCAGAGTGTGTAGTGTGGGCTTGACATAACCTGAATGGTGTAGTCATTTAGAAGATACCCCCAGTGGGTATGTATATCAATGTGTGTCTCGAATATAGAAGTAGGAGTGCCCCCTCAATGGGTAGAATGAAGTAGTCAAAGAGCTAGATGTCACTGTACACACTCAAAGAAAATCAAGTGAAGCATGTCAATGTAGAAAATCTACATACAATAACATGAAACAACAAATGTAAGTCTTAGCATGATAGTAGTAATGTAAAGCATGGATGATGCATGCAATCAATTTTTTTTTTTGGTATTTTGGATATATTTTTAATATTTTGATATGAGCTATGTACATGAAAAACTAGGAAGAAATGATACTAATCGATGAGTCTCGGATGAGACTCCCTATCATGGTGTTCTGTATTGAACAACTGAATCATGTATGATCATGAGGCACAGGTGTATGTCTAAGATTGCAAAGCTAAAATCTATGTACGTTGTAACTAATCTAAAATATCTAAAGTGGAAACTGAATGTGGGGTCCCCCTGTAACTCTGTGAAGTGGATACAATTATAGGGATCTTAGGGACCCATCTGGAAGTAGAAGGTGCTTTTTGTGTAGCTATATGAGACCTCAATGTAATTGCTCTAGGTGTGAATACTATCACTTGAATTTGTATAGAATCATGAAATTATGGGGGTGTATGAACCCTCTGTACTGGTAATAGATGTCACAACTGTGGCTGAAGCTATACTGAAATCGGTTGAAGAACTGGCGCTGGTGATTATAAGCTGGCAAATGGCTCTAAAGTGGGAAGTGATGACTCATAAGGAACTCCACTAATTATGATAACCTAATTAACATGGATTAACTTCATGCTTCTATGAATTTTAGAAGGAACTACCTTGAGTTTTTGAATCCATGATCGACCAAGTAGTATGGCAAAAACTCCTGCACTGAGAACTATAGTGAATGGGGTAGCCATATATGTAGGACCAACCTATAGTGGAAGTACTATGTCACCTAATGAAATCTAAATATGCCCACTAAAACCATTGATAATTGTGTCTGTCAAAGTGTTATCCTGCTTTGAATAACCCAAATGCTGAAGTAGTGTGAAGGTGCACATGTTAAGATTGGAACTATTGTCAATGAGTATACTATGAATACGCTGATTATGAATATTTGCTTTGATGAAAAGTGCATTATAGCCTATATTATCCTCCATAATCTCTTGATCTAAAAAAGATATTAAAGGCCTAGCCATAACTCTGGACTCATACACACCTATCATACTTCTCGAAGGATGTGCCTCAACTGAAGATGTCTGGTATGTAGTTGGTGGATGATGTGTGTGGTATGTATGATGAACACCTAATGTGTCCTCTTTCTCTTGTTTTTAATGCTATTGAAATGGATCTACAAATATTTTCAAAGTTTTATCTTGTGTTGGCTTTATCTTTGGAGGCTCAACTGAAGTGCCCAAATCAGGTAGATTATTGTCTATCAAGTCCTATATCTTAAGTCATAAATTGATGCATCTATTTGTGGTGTGGGCTATTGCCTTATGAAAATCACAAATTTCATGTTGATCATATCCCTATGGAAGAGGCTTTGTTAGATATGCTTTCCAGATAAGAGGGAGAGTGATGATGTTACATTCCAATAATTGCTGTAAAACCCTGGCTAGAGAAATTGGTAGACTGGTAAATGTACAACAAGGAGGTGAGGATAAACCACACGCTGAGGGGACTCTGAAGTTGCATTGACTGTTGGTTGATTATGATTCTTGTTATCACTAATTTTGACCTTGTATGATACTTTGATATTACTCTTGTTGGTTGTGTCTGGGATACTTGAATACTTAGGTTTGTCCATTGAAATTAGCTTGATTTTGCTTCCCTTGAGTATATGACACAATTCGGTGAAGGAAGATAATATTTTGAACATAATAGATTCATGCAATGCTAGTAGAAGGCTCTATTTGAAGATGTCATGTAGTTCTTGATCATCCATGGGGCTAGTTAGATTACCCAAAATACTCTTGTATTTAAGAACATAATCTGTGAGGGGCTCATTTGACCTTTGTTTCTGTTGTGCATATGAAACATTATCACCAATGTTGATGCTGAAATGTGCTAGGAACATGTATTCTAAAGGATTGAAGGTTATGATCGACTAATTTGGTAGACTATAAAACCATTATAAAGCATAATTCATTAGGCTATGTCGAAATAGTTTGGTAAGTAGCCAGTCATTGGGTACATAATCCAAACATGCTAATCTCAAATGTGTCTCTGGATCACCCTTACCATCATATAGAGTGAGCTTGGGTTAAACAAAACCTTGTGGTAAGGGTGTAGATGCAATGTGATGTGCTAATGGTGTATGTAGTAAAGCAAAAGAATCTAATGCCTGTGTAGGTTTAGTGGTACCTTGCTCAAGATGTTGCACCTTGGATTGAAGAGATGGAATCTATTACATAAGGGTTGCCACATCAGGAGATAGGGATGTACTAGATACAACTGTTGGTATAGAAGAAGGTTGGGCTACTTTAGGGGGTGGTTGAGACATTAGCCCCGTAGTGTCATTTACAACTGGCTACTCTATGGTTTGAGAAGATTGCCCATTGGTTACTTTTTGTTGCTCTTCTTGTAAAATTCTAAGCGTGTCATCTTGCATACCCAAATGTTTGGTTAAGAGTTATTAAAGTTCTCTTTTATCAATTTCATCAAAATTAGTATATTGAGCCATTGGTAAAGTAGGAAAATAATTTGAAATGTTGTGCAATATGTTTTAATAGGTAATGTGCTAGAAAGGGAAAGTACTGAATATAAGAAACACAAAGTCCAAAAAAAATAGTGAATTGGAATTTGCGCAAAAAAGATACTGAGTTGCCAAACATGTAAGGTGATACCTCAAAAGCAAGTAGGTGCTAGTATATGTAACTAAAGATTTTTCATAAATACTTTGTGCAAAATAATATGAATTTTTTACGTGGAAATTGATTTTCTGAGTTTGATATGCAACTTAAATTTTTGAACATGATGTGAAAAGTACTGAAAAATAACTAGGAGTTTAGTTGATGCAACTAAGGTTTTGAATGAATTTTTTCAACATTAACGTAATAATGTGAAAAATTTATATAAATTTGTAGAATTTTGCTTGAAAAGTTTAGGAAAAATAAATAAAAAATTAGCAAATATTTTTCTTAGTGCTTGAAAAGTGTTTGTATGTAAAAAGGACCTAGTATGTGCAAACTAGGGTTTGAACAAAATATATGATATTTTTACAATGATTTGATAGATTTTTTATTTTTAAATTCAAGAAAAATAGGAAATTATGGTAAAAAATCATAAATAGTTATCCCTAAGGTTTCTAAGGTTTTTGTGTGAAAATTCGAAGTAAGTCAGGTTCACCAAATGTTTTATTATTTTAGGAAATTAAGTGTTTAATTATTCAATAATAAATGGGTATGAGCAATCTAAATCAATGAATATTATGCTTTAATTAACCTACTAATTTGTGTAAATAGATAGTATTTTTACCTTTTCTAAATATATAATAATAGGACTTAACTTATTCTGGCTGATCTAGACTAAGATAGGGCCGGATATTGGAGGAGGACTAGAAAATAGGCTGGAATAGGTTCTTGAACTTTGTTTCTAGGTTGGATAGGAGCACTAAAAGTGGACACCTTATTTTTTGGTGTTGTAGTCCTATTTTGGTGTTGTTTTCCTGAGGCTAAAATATTTTTGGGTTCTATTTGATAAGCTTGTGTTACCCTGTCTGTGAATTTTTTAGGCCTAGAAGCCCGTGGAGCTTGTTGTGTGTCTAATTTAGTCTTCAAAACCATTAGGATCTCTTTGTGCTTGAACTTGAATGGAAACTTGGGAAAGAGAGATAAGGGGTTAGTTTGTAAAGGATACGTTGGACGTACTTCACTCCTCATGTGTGGGCACGTTGCCTACATACCAATATTATGAAGAGGGATCAAGCTAATGTACTTCTCCCATTGAAGTGCTTGGTGTAATTGTGTGTGATGTATGCAACTAGATGTGAAAATATATGTACTTTGGATGACTACGGATTGGTATGAGTGCTTGAATAGGCTAGAAATGCTCTTGGAAGGCTGTATGTAGAGAATAAGGAAGAGTGCTTGAGTGTACTTGCTTGTATTCTTGCCTCTTTCCTATAAATGAGTGCCAACCCCTCTAAATGGACTTTAAATGGAATTTTATAGGGTAATTAATGATCATGGGTTAAATGAACTTGTATTAGGCTGACAGGAAAAAAGATAAGGATATGAAAGAATTTGACCGTTAGGAGCCATTTTGAACTTGGACAACAATGCCAAAATTAGGACACCCTAGGTTTCAACAGTCCTATCTAAGTTTGGTGTTGTTGTCCTAAAGGGATGAGACCTATGGGGATAGATCTGAGCCTAAAATGGCTACCTAGGTCTGAAAGATATAAATCTTGAAGGATACAAATGATTGGGAATTAGTGAAAGAATAGCCTAGAAGGCTTGTGTGAAGAAGGAGGACTTCTGGGTTGGGTGTCATTAGCCATGCCTAAGTCATCCAATTTCACATTTTATATGACTATAAAAATCTTAATTGACGACTTCATAGCTCATTTGTAAAACAATATTAGCATAAAGGTTACATTTGCATAAATAGTTCAAATTAAACAAGGGTTAAATGTGACCATTTATGAGGACGTACTTATATTAAAGACTATGTTCACTAACATGACTCATCAATTACCTGATAGTGAAGTTTAAAGTATCTTTGATCATAGCTTGCTTCCAATACTTAAGGATAAAGTGGTCTTCAATGTTTACCATTCTTTCAATTTTTATTGTTGTGTATTTAGGCACTTTGACGTTGAGCTTTCAAATGCAAATGTATTAATTACAGTTCAAATGCACCACCTTCTAATGGGGCCAAGTTTCTAAAAAAGATATATTTTAAGGCTAGAAGTAATGCAAATGATTTTAAACCTAAGATTGATGGTAATAATGTGGTTAATGTTGTCTAATAATTGTATAATCTAAATTTTCTCACCTTATCTCTCGTCACTAATATTACTATTAGTGGATACTAATTTTGTCTAATTTATCTTACTAATTTTCTTAGTCGTTTGTCTAATGCATTCCCCCCTCCATTATACATCATCCACTAACCTTATATCCTTCCCATGTCTAATTAATTTTTATAACAATCCCATTTATCTCTAAATCATGTCTTATCTATTATATTAGAAATAAAATTGCAATGCCACCTACCTACCTATCACTAGGATTTCCTACAATCCTATTCCCTAATCTTCACCTATCCTCCCACTAAATTGTCATTCACCATGCATGTAATCACCATTTAATATATTTTAAGAGAATCTAGAATTATCCATACATTCTAGAATTCCTCCACCACCCTTTTTCCTCTCTAAAGAGTTCTTCTATAGAAAATTTTAAATAATTTTTAATTCTTTTGAAAGTTTCCCTCTAATTCCTATATAAACCAACCCATCCTCTATGTAAAGCCAAGGATGAAAAGCTATGAAATTCATGTCCAACTAATAAGAGCTTCATTATAAAATCCTTGTTGTCAAATTATCTTGTCTATTGTTAAGCAAAAGCCATCATAATCCATTGTTGCAACTTTAAAGTCTAAGTCTACATTCAATCAATCCATTTATTTTGGGGCACATCATCATGCATTTGGAGATGAATTGATTTGCATTAAGTGAGGTAAAATAGTTTTTATTTCCTTTATTATTTGAATTTTGATTCATCTACCTTACCCAAATTAGAGGTATGTTTTGAATTGGAGTAGCCGTAGGTGATTTCCATTATTACTTACATCCTAAAGCTCTATTCCAATTTTTAACGTATACATTTTAGCAACCACAATAGGAGCAATCCCTATAACTTGTGCTTGTTGAGTGCTTGTGAGATTCAACAGGTGTGCAGGTGTCCTTTGAAGAAGAATAAGAGGTTCAAGATTTATTTTTTCATGAAAATTTTCACCTATAAAAAAAATGGTTTTGGTTTGTGTATAAATGGCTTCGTCGACACAGCTTTGTGACTAATAGTCACGATTTTGTCTTTAACTAGCTTTTTAAATTGCCAATCCTACTCAGACTTTGTTGGTCATTTTGATTAAACACAAAGTCACTACTATATCATTTCAAAAATAGTGATATTATTAACTCCAAAAGTAATTTTGTTTGTGGTAGTCATAATTTTATAATTTTATATTTTTGTTTAACATATTTACAAAGCAATAAATATCATCCTCTCAAAATAAGTGATTTTGTTATGTGTAAAAGCAGTATTGTATTACTTATTTTTAATCGTGCAGGTTGGATTTGATAAAATTAATACTAGGTAAGCTCCAAAATTAGTGGCGTTGTTAACTTGAGTATCAACTTTATCGTTAAACATCATTATTTTCATTTAAGCAATTTTTTGTGATTACCTTTCTCTTAGTCATTGTTAGGAACCACACACTCTACAACAAGATAAAAATTACATAATGCAATAATAGAGATAATTAAACACACAAAATACTTAGCATGCATGAGACAAAACATAGGATTTACATAGTAAAACCTTAACAAAGATAAGGAAACATCCACGGTGCAAGATATCCAGCTTTATTAATTCCAAGATGAATGGAGTATATGCTAACTCAATGTGTAGAATACATGTGAACTCCACAAAGATAAATATGACTAATTGGCAAAGCACCGTTAGGATTCTTCCTTCTAAAAATAGAGTGGAAAAACTCCATTGGGAATTTCTTTCTAAAAATAGAATTTGGTGGAATTCATCTTCCTAAAAATAAGGGTTTGAATCCCTAGCCCCCTACAATAATAGTGAGGGGGGGGGGGAGGCGTTTCCCCCCACACACCCTTATAGAGTTGTGGGCTACAAACCACATCGTGAAGGGATTCAAAATTTAACTTTATTGTCACATATCTAACAATCTCCACCTTGACAATAATTTCCACTTGATATCATGTTGACTAACTCATCACCTTTTTTCCAACCTAAGAGAAGACAAAAACCATTTTAAATTCTCTAATAATACTGGTTTTGTGAACTTATCAACACTATTTTCCTGTGTGTGAACCTTTTCAAGTGCTAATTTTCCTTCATCAATGACCTGTCTAACACAATGGTACTTTATAACAATATGTTTTGTCCTACTGTGATAACCTATATTCTTGGCCAAATAAATTACACTCCGACTATCACAAAATACCTTCATTTTGGATTGTTCTCTTCCAAACTCACCCAATAGCTTATAATGTCCCCTTTTTAGAAATGAGAATAATATTATTACTAAAATAAAAAGTATTTTTAAATACTTCAATAAAGTAATAATAGTCTAATTTGCTTTTCATTTAAGTTGGAGCCTTTTAAGGGTCATGAGCTTATTCAGCCCTTTAAGTTATTTTAAAAGTAAATTGACCTTATATTTCATGGTCCTTTCCCTCAAATTTGGGTGCTCCACTTGGGGATTGAGTATTTAAGGGGAAGAGGATTCATTTGAGGGGATCATGTTATATTTGGATGATTGATTTGGAGCTTGATCATGTAACACTTGGCTGATCTATTGTAAGGATAAAACCCCTTCAATAGATGTTGGAACAAGGATGGAAATCCTTGGACTAACTAGGGAATCCTCTATTACGGGGTTTGCATTATTCTTCATTGGTTTGTGGAAAAATTGAGCATCATTTTTAGGGTAATAATTATTCCTAGGACAACGTCTAGGATTTTTGAGGATAAATTGTAGTGAACCAGGGTTTTGAGAATTTTGGGACATATTTTAGTGGACTTCCCATGGTGGTAAAATTATGTTTCTTGTTTTGTTTGATAACTACCATTTTTATGGTCATTTTAAACTATCATGGGCACTGTAACTCCTAGTATTTTAGGAGATATGAATATATAAAGTTTCAATTGTATTTAACAATAATAATTTCCAAGAGTTTTGGCATTTTGAGTGACTATTTTGACTTATAAAATTAGTGGCTATAATATAAAACTATTTTCATAATTTTTTGAGGGTTAGATGTATCAAATCTAATTTTTGCCCTAATCGCCTAGGGTATGGTAGAGGAATTTATGTATATTGTTCTCATTTTCAAAATTATTTTGTTAGCTGAATTTACATTTTTAGATTATTCATAGGAAGGGTTTTCAGATTTGATAGGGTTTTGTTGGAAAACCCTTATTTAAAAATTTGTCCCCTGTTAGGTACATTACATAGCCCCTTTAACCAAATTACCTCCTTAAAAGCATGATAGACAACCACATATTATGCCTCAGTAGTTGATGTAGTAACAGTATTTTAAAGCTTTGACATCTAACTAATAGATCCACCTGCAAGTGTAAAAACATAACATGAAGTTGATCTTCTTTTATCTAAATCACCTACAAAATCCGAATCAACATATCCACAAATAGAATCATCATTGTTATTATAGGTGATGCAATAATCTCTTTTGCCATAGAAGTACCAAAACACCCACTTCATTGCTGTCTAATGTTCTTTACCTAGATTTACCATATATCTATTGACAACTCTAACTACATGTGAAATGTTAGGTCTTATACATACCATAACATACATTAAACTTCTTACTACACTAGCATGTGGTACATGAGACATATACTCATTTTCTTCATCACTACTAGGACATAAACTTGAAAAAAGTTTGAAATGGGAAGCAAAAGGGATACTAACTAGTTTCACATTCTTTATTCCAAATATGGTTAGTATATTTTCCAAATACCTCTATTGTGATAAACAAAGCTTACCATTTTTCCTATCTCTATGTATCTTCATGCCTAATATATGTTGTATTGTTCCTATATCCTTCATATCAAATGACCTGGCTAGATGAGCCTTTAAACTATTGATAACTTACATACTTTTGCTTTCTAAAATCATATCATCAACATATAATGCCAATATAATGAATAAGCCATTGTACAAAAACTTGAAGTAAACACAATGATCATACTCACTCTTAACAAAATTATGGCTCCCCATGAAGGAATCAAACTTCTTGTATCATTACCTAGATGACTATTTCAGGCCATACAATGATTTCCTGAGCTTGCAAATAAATCATTTTTTTATATTCTATACAAAACCTTCACGTTGTTCCATATATATATCCTCTTATAAATCTCCATGTAAGAATGTTGTTTTAACATATAACTGCTCCAACTCCAAATCAATTAAAACCACTAATGCTAAAACAAATCGAATTGAAATAAGTTTAACAACTGGTGAAAATATTCCATGGTAATCAATACCTTATTTTTGTGCAAATCCTTTTGCTAGCAATTTGGCCCTGTACCTTTCAACTTTATCATCAACACATATCTTTCATTTGTAAATCCATTTGCAACCAACTAGTTTTATGTCTTTTAAAAGTTCTACTATATCCCATGACTTGATCTTATCCAAGGCATCCATTTCCTCCTGCATTGCCTTTTTCCATTTGGCACTATCCACATCTTCCAATGCTACACCTTTAACCTATATTGCATCCAGGGATATGTGTTCTTGACTTGTGGCTTACACACCTTCATATTACCATGTTACATTTCTTGATGTTCTTAATATGGTCAACCTATAGAATAACAATGGCTAAGTAGAGTATATATAGAAGGTAATGGTTAGTCTTTTATCATCACATTGTGAATTATGTTATTATTTCATTGCTATGGAGGTTGTCCCCTCAAAGGGGTGCAATCATAATATTCAAGTATCTTGTTCTTTCATCAATTATCATTATGGATTTGCTTATTCTACTCTTAATTATGCAATATATTATTCTATTATTTCAAATAATATAAGTAATTTCCTTACAGGTGGTATAAGATCTTTTATTTGGATAAGTTTTTGCAACATTTTTTTTGGGATCTAACATCTTTAACACTAGAAGGTCAAAAAACATAAGTTGTGATTTAGGACGATTTGAATTTCCTTATTATTGCAATTTTGTTCATGATTCTTTTTTACAAAAAGAAAAACATTTTTTAAAGTAAAAAAAAGGTATGGAATTTTTTTACCTTGTATAAATTAGCAGTCATTGGATTCGTCTCACAGATGATCACAATGATATATTTTGTTGGTATAATTTTTTGGTCAAAAATTTTCACCCTTGTGCATAATAACAGTGTTGAATTCATCTTGGTGAGATGATCCAATGGTGTATTCCAATGATACACTTTTTTAAGGGCTAAAACCCTCCTAGGGTTTGTGCATGGCTGGTCCAAACACTCGTAGATGCGAAAAAGGGTAATAAACTCGAAAAACTCATCACAAAGATGACATGGAGTCTAATTTTTTTGATCCATCTATTTCAGAGGCAACTCAACAACTTAAGTCAAAGTTGCAGGGCATGGTGAAAAAAGATGATTTTGATACGTTTCAAGGGGACATTATAGGGTTGAGATGGAACTTAGATAGTGTGATGGATTAATTAAATTAAATATCTGGGAAATTTTCCAACTTGTCATCTTAACCACTATAAAATAATGCTCCACCACTTCAATTTGTTTCTCCACCTCCAAATAATACCAACACCAATATTGGTTCTAAGTTGATGTTGCCAAAATTGGACTTACAAAAGTTTGATGGTATTAATACACTCACCTAGCTCACTCAAATTAAAAATTTATTTGATCTACCTCAGACACCATGTTCATAACAAGTGGTTATGGCCTCTTTATATCTGGAACCTGAGCCATTCATTTGGTATTGTTGGTTGTGTGCTTAAAATAAAAATAAGGGTGTCCCAGTTTCATGATCAATATTTTATGAGTTGCAACTCCACTATCACAATAATGTCTCTGAAAACTAATTCAGTCAGCTCGCCAAGTTGTGCTAGAATGGGATTTAAAGGATTACATTCATCAATTTTAGAATGTCTCTTTTCATGTGGCAGGCATCACTAAATAAAATCTGACTAACCTATTTTTGGGTGGCCTCAAAGATAACATCCAATTGGAGATTCACATGTTTAATCCTAGTATTATATTTGAGGCCATACCAAGGGCAAACACGGCTGAGGAAAAAGAGATGATTAAATGAAGACCTTTCTCTAGTGTCCAAGAATGCACCTTCCCAACACTATTATTTTTTAAGCCTACCAAATTGACACCTCAATAAGTGGAAGAAAAGTGTGCAAAAGGTTTATGTTTTGGCTATGATAGCAAATAGAGCAAAGGAAATTAATGTGCTGAAAAGAAATTATTTTACATTAACGGTGCCAAAGAGGAGGAAGAAGATGAAGAGGCTTTAGGGGCAAGTTTGGAAGAACCTAAAGATAAATCTAAAAAATCTCAACCTACTATTTCTTGTCATGCACTATCCAGCATTAATACTCCTCAAACTCTTAAAGTGGTAGGTTTCTTGAAGAAATAGAAGGTTATTGTATTAATTGAATATGTGAGTACACATAAATTTGTCAATAGTAAGTTGGATACATATTTAAACTATTTCATTTGCCGAGCTCTAGACTTTTAGGTCATGATTGCAGATGGTGGTACAATCAACTGTTCTAGAAAATGCCATATAAATAAGCTTGTTATGGGAGACTACTTGTTATATTATCCTATGTTTGTTACTCCTATGGGAGGAGATGACATTATTTTTGGAGTATAATGTCTCACCACTTTGGGCACTATTGAGATGAATGTCTAGGAACTATTCATGAGGTTCCATTCAGAAGGTAGGACCTTTGAACTTCGTGGATTACAGGCTAAAGCTCCATAGCTGGTTAGTTCCCACAAGATGATGAAGATTCTTAGAAGAGATACAAAAGGATTTGTGGAATGCTTATTTTCCATAGAGGTTTAACCAACCAAGGAGTCTACACATCCTGATTTGTAAAGGGTATTGGATGACCATTTTGTTGTTTTTTGTGACATGCCAAAATGACTTCCTCCAAGTCATGTGCATGATCATGCCATCAGGCTCATTCTAAGAAGTACACCACCCAACATCTGACCCTATAGGTATCCCTATGCCTATAAGAGTGAAATTGAAAATATGGTACAAGAGATGTTGGAAGCAGGAATCATCTAACATAGTCAATGTGAATAGTTCTCCTCAGTGGCTATGGTGCAAAAGAAGGATGATAGTTGGAGGATTGCCTAGACTACAGAGAAGTCAATAAGTACACCATCAAAGATAAGTTTCCTATTCTAGTAATTGATGATTTTATAGATGAATTACATGGTGTTATTTATTTTACCAAGTTAGACCATCTCTATAGATATCATTTGATTCATATCTGTGATGAGGACATACCTAAAATAATTTTTAGAACACATGAAGGCCATTATGAATTTATGGTCATGCCTTTTGGCCTCACAAATGCACCATATAAATTTTAGAGTTTGATGAATACTATTTTTAGGCCATTTTTTGAGAAATTTTATATTAGTGTTTTTAATGATATCCTCATCTATAACAAAAATTGGGAAGACTATTTGAAGCATGTGAAACAGGTAATTTCAATTCTGTAACAACATTAGCTTTATGCTAAATCTACCAAATGTGCTTTTGGTGTCTAAGAGGTGGATTAATTGGGTCATAATATTTCACAAGAAGGAGTGAAATTTGATCTTAAGAAAATCCAAGCAATGATGGAGTGGCAGGTTCCCAAGACCCTCAAGAACCTTTGAGGATTTTTAGGGCTAACTATTTACTATCACAGGTTTGTCAAAAATTATGGTAGCATTGTAGCCCCACTCACGTCTTTCTTGAATAAAGACTATTTCTAATGGATTGATTCAGCTACCAAGGCATTTTAATAGTTGATTATGGCTATGTGCACAACTCTAGTTTTGGGTACACCTAATTTTTCAAAAACTTTTGTTGTTGAGAGTGACGGATCAAGATATGGCATGGGGGATGTACTCATGCAAGAAGGTAAACCAATGGCATTTGAAAGTCTCTAATAGTCTCTAACTAAAGGGAAAAATAGGCTCAAACCAATCTATGAGAAAGATATGATGGATATTCTACATGCAGTGAAGCAATGGAGACCTTCTCTAATGGGTTGTCACTTTCAGGTAAAGACTGATCATGATAGGCTCAAATAATTTTTGGAACAATGATTATCATATAAAGAACAAAAAAATGGGTGACTAAAATATTAGGCTATGATTTTGAAATAGTGTATAAGAAAGGAAAATAGAAAGTGGTGGTAGATGCCTTCTCCTATGGGATGAATTATTTGAGGTAATATTATGCACCATGACCATGTGGCAGGTAGATTGGCTAGAGGAAGCAAGATAACAATGGGATAATGACAATGCTACCAAGGATTTGATTCTCAATCTTCAGCAGAGTTCTAATGAATTTGAAAATTTTACATGGAAGGGGAACATGTTATGGTATAAAGATAGGTTATACCTTTGTAAGCATTCTCTCCTCAAACATAAAATTCATTAGGAACTTCATGCCTCTCCACTTGGAGGTCACTCCAAGTTTTTGAAAACATATCACAGAATCAAGCAAGATTTATTTTGGGAAGGACTCAAGAGGGATGCCTTGAAATATGTGGTTGAATATATGGTATATCAATAAAACAAAGGTGAAACCATCAAGACCCAAGGGCTTTTGCAGCCTTTATCCATCTCTAGCCAGCATTGGGAAGAGGTTTCCATGGGTTTCATTACAGGGTTACCATAATCTAAGGGTAAAAATGTTATCATGGTAGTTATGGATTGACTCACCAAGTATGCTCATTTTTCTCCTTATCATAGCTATTTGTTGTCAGTATAGTAGATTCTATTTTTCTAAATACATTTAAAAAATTGCATAATACTCCAAAGATCATTGTAAGTGACTGAGATCCCATATTTATTAATAATTTTTGGACTAAACTATTTGCATGTTTAGGAACCCAGTTGGCTCATAACTCATACTATCATCCTCAATCTGATGGATAAACAGAAGTAGTCAACAAATGCCTAGAAGGGTATCTTCATTGTTTTATTTATGATAAATAGGATAAGTGGGTTCATTAGCTGCCACTTACTGAATAGTTGTATAAAACTTATTTCACACTTTCTAAGATGTCTCCCTTTGTGGCATTGTGTAGGTATCACCCCCATCCATCACTTTAGATTTGATCATGCATCTCAAGGTTTGAGCTATTGAAGAACACACTCACCATCAATAGGAGGTACTAGTCAGTTTGTGAGAGAATTTAGCAATGGCATAAAATTAAATGAAGTAGCAAGCATATCAACATCATAATGAGCAACATAGTGATTGGATCATTATGAATTTGCAACCATATAACCAAATATCCATGAAGTAATAGAAAAAGGATAACAAGATATCACCTAAGTATTATGTCCCTTATCAGGTCTTGAAAAAAATTGGTAGTGTGGCTTACAAGTTGGGATTACCCCTATCCACTCATATACATCTGATATTCCATGTATGTTGCTTAAATAAGGTACTGTTTATGCTCTGATACCACTTGTTGGGAAATAATGAAAGCACACAATTGATTACCAAGCAACTTAACATGCGGAAATTAACCAGAATACGCAAGTAACTAGAATTCAAAAACAACACACAATATGAGAGACAATACACAATTGTATTAAAACTCTTCCAAAAGGAAATACAACAAAGAAGATTTCCACAGTTCTTCTTCCTTACACACCTCTAGGGATCTCACACCTCTAGGGCATAAACAGTAAATCTTCCCTCAAAACTGTCTCTCTTACGGTCCCAACACACAACTCAAACACAGAGTTGGTGTTCACCTCCAACCAGTCAGTATCCACTACTGCCAGTACCCAAGTGCTCCACGCACTCCATAAGTACACAATCATTCTTCAAGTATATCTCCCCTAAACTTGCAACAACCTGCAACTCAAATGATCTTACTTATGGAAGGATCTTCCTTGCCTTCCTCTTTGCTCTCTTTCTGAGTACACACTATACTCCAAGTAGATCATGCCTGATCTTGCTCCCTGTTGTGTTACTATCCTCCCTGATCTTGCACACCTACAAATCAATCTGGTTCTGCACACCTGCAAACCTGGATCATGCACACACATACACCTGCATATCAATGATCTTACTTACCCATGTAGATCTCCAAATGTAGCCATGCACACCTACTGACCAAGATCCTACACACCTAAAGAACCCTTTTGATTCTCCAAAACCAGCACCCACACTTGGCACTGTTGTGGAACTAGGAGGAACACCCTTGCTCACCTCACACATAGAAGGAGCTAACTTTGCTCAACTCGAACTAGAACACCTTACAATACAACCAATGAGTCTCTTAAATAGATCTCATGCAAACAATAATTAGACACCTAATTACAATAATTAGATCCACAGCTTCTAGTCTAAATTTGGCTCTTGACATGCAAACACTTGGTTCATTAACTAACTACCCATAAAATTTGTAGTTATGAACCACATAAGTGACCGACGTCGGTCCCTATCTGCCTAGAGGTGACCGACGCTGGCCGATCCCTTATTGACATCAGTTGCTTCCTGTCTGTACCCTGCCAACGTCGGTTGGCCTGAGTGACACTAGTGACTGTGACAATAACAAACTCTCTGCAACCTCCTCACCTGTTTGCATCAGTGAAGCTTTGAGCTCCACAACCTAACAATCTCCCACTTGGAGATAAATAGCTACACTGTACTTGTACCTGTACCCTATCTAATCTGTTTCCTAGCTTGTATCCCTCTTCAAGCTCATCCTTGAAGACCAACCACCACAACACCTGTGGTGCACCTCCTATCATCCGAGTACCCTGCCACATCCAAACCTACAAACCCATGTAGTGAAGTCCTAACCTTGCATAGCATGAATCTCTACTGCTGGTCCCTCTCAAATACCTGAGAACCCACTTCCCTGAATTGGCTCCTAACTCTATGACAGCACCCACTGCTTGGGCAAACTCAGGTCTATACCAAACCTCATGTGATTTCAAACACTAAACTATCTAGCCCTTAGTGTGCTCTGGTTCTACATCCTGAACCTCACCAACACCTGATTCACATCAGTGCCCACTAGAGACAAAATCAACCTGTGATCTTCCATGTCTCTCATGCCAAAGAATTTTGTTGCTCCAAATTCCTCATCACATGCCACTGAACTAACCTTACCCTTAGCTCAGCAAAACCCTATATGTACAAACCTGCTCCAAGCTCATCCTCCAAATATAACAACAAGATAATGTCATGACCATCATCCACCTGGTAAGACAAACATAATAGTTCTACTGACATTGACTAAAGCCCTGCTTTATCATCCACCTGGTACCACTTGTCAGCACTGTACCACTGTCCTGCATCTTCTTCAAGACCATATGACCTAGTCTTCAGTCTCACGTGTCCATTCTCTCTATTCTTTAACTAAGGTATCCATTCATCTCTGTGCTTACATACCGGCTGGCAACCCTACCAAATCTCCTGTTTGGTTTTGCATCATATTCCTGCCAAGCTCCCACTATTTCCTAGATCCTTCCTGCTCTGCAATCAGCAACTAGTATAAAGAAGAAGAACAATGAATTTGAGGCTTACTTACCACCTTTAAACCTCCATATGGGCATTTGAGACTCCTTGATAGCTTGCTGTCTGCCCAAAATCTGTTACAGTGACCGACCTTGGTCACTACAAAGTCTACATTTGATTAACGTCAGTTTCCATGCGCCTGTCCTGACTACCAACTCTACCGACATCGATGTCCTTGTTGTTGACGTCTGTCCTCCTGACCGATGTCAATATTACCTATTTCTGACATCGGTCCTCCTGATCGATGTCGGTTTTACCCTGCCCGACATCACCGGCTTTGGTCTACACATGACCGACATCGACACCTGTCTATTCAATGCTAGTTCCCCTTGACCAATGTCGGTACCTGTGTTCACCTGTGAGTGATGACTTTTTACCCGTGAGCTCCTTTGAATCAAAACCCATGTCCAAACTGCCCTACTCAGAAGTATCCAGCCCCATCTACTGGGCTCTGTCCATCATCTCCTCTAAGAACACCAAGGCTTTCCAGTTCTTAAGCCTGTCAAATATATCAGTCTTCCTCTTAAGAACATGCATCTCCTTCTTGCTCATGTGACCAAGCCTATAAAGCCATGTCTCTACAACAAAAGAAGAATCAGTAATATAAGCAAGTAGATAAAGAGTACCTGCTTTCTTACCACTAGTTAATTCAAGTGTATCCACTGTGAGAATTCTTGTGCATCTCTCATCACCCAACTTTCCTGAAGAAATTAGCCACATCTCCAAGCTTGGGACTTGCATGATCTCCTTCAACACCCATGTGTTGGCCGTCTACAATTTTAGCTTCACTTCCTCTTTGCCAATTCTTTGGCAAGGCACACCAGCCCCTAAATAAATCTTTCCAAAGTCTCCAAAGACCTTCCCCTGAAAAGATACTCTATTTCAGACTGCATGGAAAGAGGCAACAAAATCTATAAAACAAGATTCAACTTTATCCAAGAAACATCCCAGAGGATCCTGTGCAACAACACCTACAACATCTACTTCTTCAGTTCCTTCACGCTGATCTTTCACAAACCAATAATTTTCTTTTCCCTGCTCTTTCTTTTCATAGGACCGTAATTGACCATCTGTGCTTTTCAATTCCTCCATTCTCAGCTTACTTTCTTCTGCCATTGCTCTGCTCCCACTCAATTAGAAACCCCTGAGAGTGACATGTAATCAAACACAAAACTTGCTCCCTGCAACCTTAGCTCTGATACCACTTGTTGGGAAATAACGGAAGCACACAATTGATTACCAAGCAACTTAACATGCGGAAATTAACCAGAATACGCAAGTAATTAGAATTTAGAAACAACACAGAATATGAGAGACAATACACAATTGTATTAAAACTCTTCCAGAAGGAAATACAACAAAGAAGATTGCCACAATTCTTCTTCCTTACACACCTCTAGGGCTCCCACACCTCTAGGGCATAAATAGTAAATCTTCCCTCAAAACTCTCTCTCTTACGGTCCCAACACACAACTCAAACACAGAGTTGGTGTTCACCTCCAACCAGTCAGTATCCACTACTACCAGTACCTAGGTGTTCCACGCACTCCACAAGTGCTCCACGCACTCCACAAGTGCTCCACGCACTCCACAAGTACACAATTGTACTTCAAGTAGATCTCCCCTAAACCTGCAATAACCTGTAACTCAAATAATCTTACTTATGGAAGGATCTTCCTTGCCTTCCTCTTTGCTCTTTTTTTGAGTACACACTGTACTCCAAGTAGATCCTGCCTGATCCTGCTCCCTATTGTGTTGCTGTCCTCCCTGATCTTGCACACCTACAAATCAATCTGGTTCTGCACACCTGCAAACCTAGATCATGCACACACATACACCTACAGATCAATGATCTTACTTACCCATGTATATCTCCTAATGTAGCCATGCACACTTGCTGACCAAGATCCTACACACCTGAAGAACCCTTCTGATTCTCCAAAACTAGCACCCACACTTGGCACTGCTGTGGAACTAGGAGGAACACCCTTGCTCACCTCACACACAGAAGGAGCTAACTTTGCTCAACTCAAACTAGAACACCTTATAATACAAAAAATGAGTCTCTAAAATATATCTCATGCAAACAATAATTAGACACCTAATTATAATAATTAGATCCGTAGCTTCTAGTCTAAATTTGGCTCTTGACATGCAAACACTTGGTTCGTTAACTAACTACTCGTAAAACTTGTAGTTCTGAACCGCACAGGTGACCGACATCGGTCCCTGTCTGTCTAAAGGTGACCGATGCCAGCCGATCCCTAACTGACGTCAGTTGCTTCCTATTTGTACCCTACCGACGTTGGTTGGCTTGATCGACACCGGTGACTATGACAACAACAAACTCTCTGCAACCTCCTCACCTGTTTACATCAGTGAAGCTTTTAGCTCCACAACCTAACATTACCCCTATCCACTCATATACCTCTGATATTCCATGTATGTTGCTTAAATAAGGTAATTAGACATAGATTTTCCACTCAGACTGAGTTAATTGAATTTAGTGAAAAAAGCCAAGTCATTTTGGAACCTGAAGAGATCCTTCAAATACACACTTAGCAACTACAGACCAAAGTGCTTAAGGAGTATTTAATCAAATAGAAGAACCTGCATTCTAAAGATGCAACATGGGAGGATGAAGCATTCTTGCCACAACATCCTAGTTTGATTTGATGATGAGTACAACATTTTTTTGAAGGGGAGGGGCATGTTATCCCCTTAACCTATAGTATGTCTAGGGATGTGTGTGGCTGACTTGTGGCTTACACACCTTCATATTATTTTTCTACATTTCTCGATGTTCTTAGTATGTTTAGCCTATGGAATAACCTTGTCTAAGTAGAGTTTATATAAGAGGTAATGGTTAGTATTTTATCATCATATTGTGAATTCCATTCTGATGGCATTGTTGTGGAGGTTGCCTCCTTGAAGTGGCTCAGTCATAATATTCAAGTATTATGCTCTTTTATCAAATGTTATTATGGATCTCTCTTAATTTTGTGATATATAATTCTATTGTTGTGAATCATGTAATTAATTTCCTTACATCCAATGCTTCTTGATAAAAACTAGGTTACCCATCATTAGAAATTGAATCAATTGAAATACTAGGACTGTAATTATTAGGAGGATGTCTGATCTGTATAGATATCCATGCTGGTTGTGAAGGTGTTTCCTGTTGAGGTGTTTTCTTAGGTTGTTGAGGAACTTCAACATCTTCACCATAAAAAAATGGTTGAATTTCTTGCTTTTTAGAATCTAAAAATAGCTTAATTTCAAACTTGACATGTTGATGTTCAGGGTCTTGTTTTTATTTCATTTATAAATTTGATTTTAGAAAAGATGATTCATCAAATTGTATATATCTGCTAATGATGATTTTGTGGGTAGTAGGATCCCACATTCTATATCCCTTAACACCATCTCCATCACCATACCCAACAAAGATGTAATTCTTGGATCTTGGGTCTACCTTTGAACATTGATTCTTATAAGTAAGTGCATAAGCATTAAAACCAAAAAAAAATATGAATAATCACATGGATGACCTATCCATACCTCTTCAAGAATATTATAGTCTATTACAACGGGTGAAAATCAATTTACTAGATAACATGTTATACAAATTGCTTTTGCCCATAAACGCTTGTCTAAATTTTCATTGTTGAGCATGCTCGCTTTCTCTAAAATAGTCCTATTCATGTGTTCAACAATTCCATTTTGTTGTGGTGTATAGTTGGTGTTTTTGTGCCTTCCAATCCTAGCTTCCTTGCAATAATTATTAAACTCCAAGGATGTGAACTCACCTCCATTATGTGTTCCTAAACATTTAAATGACATGCCAATTTTCTTCTCAACCAAAGCTCTAAATTGTTTAAATACACTGAAAACATTGGACTTTCTTTTAAGACATTAGACACATACTTTTTTGGAGTAATCATCAATAAACATAACAAAATACAATGATCCTCCATATAAATTTACATGGGTTGGACCCTACATATTAGAATGAATATAGTCAAGAATACCTTTACTTACATGACTTCCTACACTAAACTTTTGTGTACATTGTTTCTCAAAAACACAGTGCATACATAGATCCAAATCTAAAGATTTTAAACCAGGAAGTAACTCATGATTTTTTATTACCTTTAATGCTTTCTCACTCATGTGGCCCAAACATAGATTCCATAGATGAGCATGATCTTTTATTGTTTTAGACACCACAACTATTTGACTGATATCTACACTCCCTTACAATATGTAGAGGTTCCAAACTTTTAGAGCCTTCATTACAACTAAGGCACCCTTAAACACCTTAAGAGTTCCACCTTGACCTGTGAACTTATAACCATAGGAATCTAATTCACTCAAAGAAATCAAATTTCCTTTAAGGTTCTGGTACATGTCTTACTTCTGTTACAGTCCTTACTATGCTATCAATTTTTTTAATCTTAATGCTACCTAGACCTTCAGTCTCACAAGAAACATTATTTCCCAAAGGAACAAAATTTATGTCAAAGGTTTGGTAAGAATAAAACTAACTCCTATGTGGACACATGTGATGTGTAACACCCAAATCCAATAACCATTCATGATGATAAGAGGAAACATTACAAATAGATAAAACTTCATCACTCATACCTTCACTTGTTTCTACCTAATTTGCTTCCTTGGTGGATTCTTTTTTTGCCTTTTTTTCTCTTCCAGCAATCCTTCTTAAGATGCCTTGCTTTACCATAGTGTCATCACCTTGTCTTACTCTTCCTAGCTTGTGAAATATATCTTGATGTGCCCCTAGAGCTTTAACCTCTTTCTTTTGATTTTCCCCTAGCAATCATAACTTCAGGAGTAGAGATCTCTAGACTAGATTTTCTACTTGTCTCTTTAGCCAACAATGCTCACACAACACAATAATAATAAAGATCATCAATGATACTGAAGCTAATAAAGGTTACTATATGATCCCAAGAATCTAATAATATACATAACAAAGTGACTACCTTGTCTTCTTCATCCACTTTCACACTAATACTAGTCAACTGGCATAATAGAGTATTGAAAGTATTTAAATGATCAACAATTATCATACCTTCCTTCATTCATAATGAATACAACTCCATCTTCAAGTAAATATTAATTTTTACATATTTCATCATGTACAGGGTTTCTAATCTAGTCCATAAGCCTACCACAATCTTTTCTCAGGAAATGTTGAAAAGAACATCTGCTAAACATAGTCATATTGCACTGAAAGATTTTGTATCCAACTCTTCCCAGTCTTTGTCAGCCATCCCCACAGGTTTATTTACCAGGGCTTTATGTAACTCTTTTTGCACCAACAAACCATGTGCTTTGAGTTTCCATAACTCACAATTGTTCTTACCATTAAACTTCTTCACCTCAAACTTTGCATTCAAAAATTTCACCATTTGATGCTATGGAAAACAACATCGAATCCAGAACACATATGTTGTAAGAGTAACTTCCCTCTAATACCACTTGTTAGGAAACCACACACTCTAAAACAATAGGGAAATAATAGAATGCAATAATAGAGATAATTAAATAAATAAATACACTCAACATGCATGAGACAAAACACATGATTTACGATGTAAAACCTTAACAAAGCTAAGGAAACATCCATGGTGCAAGATATCAAGCTTTAGCAATTCTAAAATGAACATATTACATGCAAACTCGGTGTGCATATTACATGAAAACTTTTTGTGTACATTACATGTGAATTCCACAAAGATAAATGGTCCTAATTGGCAAAACACCATTAGGATTCCTCCTAAAAATAGAGTGGAAAAATGGCATAAGGAATTTCCTTTTAAAAATATAATCTGGTGGAATTCATCTTCCTAGAAATAGGGGTTTGACTCCTTGATTTGTCACCATATCCTTTGGACCCCTTAATGCAATAGGGGTGTTTCCCCCCACACCCCTGTCGAGTTGTGGGCTACAAATCTCACCACAAAGGGATCCAAAATTTAACTTTGTTATCATATATCTAATAGTTATCTGTTAATATATCTATAATCTGTTAAATTTTATTTTATCCTTGTCTTGTTTCTATTTTTGGTTTATGCAGTATTTTTAACAAAGCCACTACTTTATTTATTCACAATCAATAGCTTTTTCATGGTGATCAACAACTTTATTGCAATAATCAGTAGATTTGTCAGGTATAACTCAATGTAGTTGTTTATAATTTTTCAAAACTGCTACTGTAGACTAACAACTTTATTTCCTACTAGTGACTTTATTACCTAGAAAAGTGGCTTTATCTTATTTTGACCATTTTTTGCACAAAAGCTATTTTTTAATTTACAAATGTGGCTTTGTATTATGAAAAAGTGGCTTTGGCATGAAAAAAAGTGACTAGACCTTAGTTACTATAATCTAGAAATTTTGCATTTTAGATAATTCTAATGTGTGGAAATAGGTACCAAGTGAATAGACCAAAAATGTCGACCTAATCCTATCTAATGTGAGTCTCTCATTGGTGGCCTTTACATTTGTTTTTATTTGGGCATTTCATTTGATCGATGTTTTCAAAAAGTATTAATAGTCTATATTAATAAAATTATGGGGGTTGATAAAATTGAGTGGAGAGGCTTGAAGAGGTGATCACCTACACTCACGTCAACAATTTTTTTTGGGTAATTTTTTGGGTAAGGTGGGGCCTTAAAAATTCAATGACCATTAGGGTCCTAGTCATACATGCACATTAATAATTTTCTATGGGTATGGTTGGGGCCTTTTCAATCGAACATCCATTAAGCTCCTACACATACTTAATTCTAAAATATAAGAAAAAATAAACCCTGGCCTGGCACCTATTAAAACACATTTTTTTTTTGTGGGGGGGGGGTTGGTTATAAACACCTAAAAATGGGTTTAAGTATTTATTAGTTGTTTAGTTATCGGTTATCAACGCAAATTAAGTGGTATTGACATGATTGGGTTTTTTTAATTTGTTAGGGCAATCCAAGGGTTTTCCCTCTGTCTTGTTCGCCTTTTCAATCATTTGATGTCATTTATGCACCTATAGTGTCCTAATTTAAATTCAGGTCCTCTTTAAATATATAATGATCTCAATGCATCGAGTTTTTAAAGATTATCTACAAAGCATCTAACATTTACTATTACAATGATCTATTGAGAATTTACATTCATTTTCTATAAATTAAACAACCAATTAGATATCTTTCATTGTAGCATTGAAGTCCACAATACCAATAGATTACATTACACTAGTTTGTTTGGTTAAATAATTATAACATCTACTGGAATGTTGTTTTTAATATTGTACATTATTAAGGGCCATGACAAATATCAAGGAAGTTTAGCTTTACTTTGGTGTAACACATACCCCAAAAAAAGTTGTTTGCTTTATCATTTTCAGCTTCAACTACCTTATTAATGTTTGTATAAGAAGTGTAGCTTCCCAATGATCCACATGAGATTTAATAAAATTGAGTGAGGTTTATGAAGCCCTAGATATGATGAACCCAAATGTCAAAAACATTTGCTCCTGCTTGACACTTCCCACAATCATAATCACTACAACTTTGGCGACCAAAAATGCAACATAATGTTTTAGAAAGGGTCCTATGTTCATCATGAGTTTTCATGTTTTTAACACCATACCACAAAACCCTAATTTTTATTGTCATTGATTGACAATTATCTCCATATCTTCTAAAAACCAATATACTTTTATAAAACCTCTTTTCTTCATTTATTATCGTGGTTTTAAAAAAATAATTAGGTCTAATTTGTTGTTTTGCATCTATTTATATTTATTTAAATGTTTACAGATATTTGTGTTGCATGTTTAATATAAATCCATTTATTCATAACCCATTTTGATAAACCCAACCTCTCTTACAACTATTTAATGGTTAGATCATGCCTCACTTATGGCAGACCTAATTTTTGTAGGGTAAACACAAATTTATCTTATTTTTCTAGGGCATGTTCCAATGCATTATTTCTTATATGTTAGCCCTAGCTTCTTTATGTGTTATTTGAAACCATAAATTAATCATTCATGATTATATTTCAAACCCTAAAGTTTTTGCATGGTGTGTGTATTCGATGTTTGACATCTTCTTATGCCACTAAAATTGATTGCATCTAAGAACCCAACTAGGAAGAGTATTAGGATCAATCAGGACCCTATTGATTTTATTAAAATTATATGGATTAATTATATATATTGATTGAAAAATAACATGGCATTTGGAAATGTAAATAATGTTGCTCTAATAATCACGTGTTTTATTACAAATGACAATGGTGTGCCTTTGAATGAGAATGGTTTGAATGGATCTCAAATCTATAACAATGGCAGATAGATTGTGATCGAAAAGTTTGCTTAGATGAGCTAGATAGGGCTAAACATATAGTACATTTAATGAAACATCTCATGACACACATTAGTGCGATAACTAAATTGATGAATTTATTGAAATAAGTTGCAAGCCAAATCCTAATAAAGAGGCTCAAATTGGGTTTAAATGATAAGAAATACCTTATATAGTAAATAATGGATATACAAGTTCTCATAATGTGGATCAAGTAATTACCTCATGTAATAGATTGTCACAATCTATGCCTAATCATGTAGTCATTTCTAAAGTTTATTCTAAACCTACTCAAGCACATGTTTTTATTGCTTCTAATATCACCAATTCTTCTCCTTCTTCTCAAAGTTATAAGTTTGATTACCAAATTATTCAAAAACCTTAACATGTTTCCACTACCTCTCATTTTTTAAAAATTCAAAACATTTCTCAAATTCCTCTTATTCAACCATTTATTGCTTATAATACTTCTGAAATTGCTTCACATTTTTTCCAATCCTTTTTCTTTGTAAAATGATTTTATTCTAACTTAATCTACGTCTACTTCTATTTATAATTATGAAATGAATAAATAGTGCATATATCAACATGTGATTTGTAAAATTAGCGAAAGGTTCTCTCTCAAGTGTCTCAAAAGCCAAAGAATAGTGTCACTTCTAGTGATATATTTCTTAACCCATTAGATTATGATGTGGTTACCTATCCATTTCTAATGAGATTTATCAATAAAATGTTTGAATTGATTAATATAAAAGGAGACTTTTTTAATCACATTATAGCTTTCTACACCTCGTGCTTGGATTTTTCCAATGATGATAAATTGGCAACTAAGTTATTTCTAAGAAGCTTGAAATATTGTGCCCTTAATTTATTTTATGCTTTACCATGTTGATTTGTACATTCCTTTACAACCTTAGTAGATGATTTCATAGCTCATTTTTCAAGCAATATTGGCATGAAGGTTACATTTACATAAACATTTCAAATTAAATAAGGATCAAATAAGAGTATTAGTGAGTGTGTGCTTAGATTTAAGACTATGTTTACCATGATGACTCATCAAGTATCTGATAATGAACTTTCAACTATTTTGCTCATATTTTGATTCCAATGCTTAAGGAAAAAGTGGTGTTCAACATTTACCATTCATTCAATTTGCTTTTTTGAGTGGTAAAGGAATTTGAGGTCAAGCTTTTAGATGTAAGTGTGCTTAATTATGGGTCTAACACACCACCTTCTAGTGGTTTCGAGTTTCCAAATAAACATAATTCAAGGCTAGAAGTAATGTGGATGCTTTTAAACCAAAGATTGAAGGTAAGAATGTGGTTAATTTTTTAGAAAAGTACTTGATAGGCTCATATTATCTTAACAAAGGGAGTGTAGACAATTTATAAGGTTAAGTGGAACTCTAAAAAATGTGTTGAAGAGATTGTTTGAGCATAATGTGTTTACTTTGGCTCCCATTGGAGAATTAGATCCTTAAAGACCATTTCATAAAATTATGAAGCAAATTCATTTAATGATTACCATTAAAATACACGACACTCTTCAAATATGTGTTTCACCTTAAAACATGAGATACAAAGTCTCGTTGAGAATAACCCTATTCGAGTGGAAAAAATATAAAATAATTTAAATGAATCAATGGCTATACCAAATCAATACTTGAAAATATTTACTAACCCTCTTCCAAATCATCATACTCAATTAAAGGATTAAGGAAATGTTCATATGATAGATAGAAAATATCAAACAGAAACACCACAAGCTTTTAATGCTCATTCACTTAATGGATTTATTAATTTGTTTAGTATAGTTATAAGGAAGAGGGAACATCCTCTGATTGTGTTTCATGATAATGAGATCCTGAATGATATCTCATACAATTCCCCTTTATTCATAATAGCTTTCATAGATGAACTTGAACACGAACAAGATGACATTATGGTTAATAATGGTTCAATTATCAACTTGTGTACTAATAATATCATCAAGTGCTTGGAATTTATATAAGAGAGTTAGAAAATACTACAAAAATTATTATGGGATATGATGGCATTAGTAGAGATATATTTAGGTTTGTTCTCTTGCCTATCCAAGTTGGTCCTAAGACAATCTCTACTTTATATCATGCGGCACCCAATAATGGATCTTATGATGTTTTCCTTAGGAAACCATGGATACATTAAATGATAACAATTCCATATTTTTTATAGTCTTAAAAATTGAAATAGATGTTTATTATCCACCACAACAACAAGTTCAATAAGAGTGTTTGCTTGAGGAAATACTAAAACAACAACCAAAATTTTTGCCTAAGAAAGAGAGCACAAGGTTAAATAATATAAAACTACACCTAAAAGGGTATGTTTATCACAACCTATTAATACTACAAAAATATAGGAGCTGGAAAAATATACAATCATTTAGGGTAACATCATTGCAAATGATCATATTGTTGTGCAAGAAGGTATAGTAGATAATGATAATGGTGAAAATAATGATACCATTTTATCTTTCTTAGACTTGTGGGTATTGTAGTATAACAATTTGACTCGTGATGATGCATGCGATTAAATTTATATATCTTATGATGCTTTTTATAACTCACTTGATTATGATTATATTATTGGTTAGCTTCACCTAACTTACTACTCGTGTTTGTAAATGAACACTTTTTATTTGATTTATCTATGTTTTCTTTGTGTTTATTATTTATTTTTTCTTCTGCTTCTTTCTATATTCTCTTTATTTACTTCCCATTCATATGTTTAGCATGTGGCTTGTGGCAATCCTTTCTTCTCACTCATCTTTCTTATATGTTAGGTTAACCAATAGGGTCCTCCTTTCCTCTCTTATTTATTGGTTCTAATTTCTACTTGGTTTCCTTATGCTTCTTGGGTTTTCCTTGTCATGTTTTTGTTACTTTTTTTCACTTTCTTTATGTATTTGAGTAAACTTTACTATGTTTTCTCCGACTTGATTTGCATGGTTCTTATCTTCAAGTTTTCTTGCTTTTATTTATTTTTGATTTTGCTTCTCATCCTCTCATGGTTTCAATTTCCTTTTCATGTATATTTTTCTATTGTTCTCAAGTTGCCTCTTCTTTTTCCCTCTTTATTGTTTTCCACCCTTGATTTTTTCTTGTTTTTTCCCATGCCAAAAGCCCATGCTGATTTCCAAATGATGATGGCATATCTATTTTTGCAACATTATTATAAACATAATTAATTTTGATGGAAGTTGTGGATTAGTAGGGATCCTCTTTATCTTTGTCTCTACATGTAACTCTTCCTCTATATGTATACGATTGTCTAATTTTAGTGATTTATTTTAAGATTCTCAAAATTATTTGGGATGAATTCTTACATGTCTTATAAAAGTCCTTTTCCTTTATCTTGTTAAGTGATAATTCAAAAAAGCTCATAATATTATAATTATTCTAAAGTACATTGTATTTTCATGATTATCCACTTATCAAAAGAGGTTATACGAAAAATAATATTTATATACATGCTATTGAGGAGGCCATCAAGATAGATGTATAATCTATGTGCAATAGGTTCAAGTTGTAGATTCATGGTAGGTAGGGGGCACATTGCATGTTCACTCAGGGGAAAATATTGGGGCATATTATGTTACCATTTCAAGTTTTGTATTCACTAATTATATTTTATCATATTGGGCTTTCATTTTATCTTATTATCTCTAATGTACACCTTGTATGTTTGATGTGTTCTTACATGCTTCGTGCTTACATATATATATAAATATATATATATATATATATATATATATATATATATATATATATATATATATATATATATATATATAAAATACTTGTTGCACTCATGTCTCAAGTGCCTTTGTGTTTGGTCACATAGTTGACTTGTTTTATTTATGCTTGTTGTGTCTTCACTACTTTATGTGCTTACTCTGTGTTTGGTCATATAGTTGATTTGTTTGCTTTGTACTTGTTATATCTCTATTAATTTATGTGCTTGCTCAGTGTATGTGTGTGTGTGTGTGTGTGTGTGTGTGTGTGTGTGTGTGTGTGTGTATTATGTATGTTATACTTGTTGCACTCATGTCTCAAGTGCCTTTGTGTTTGGTCACATAGTTGACTTGTTTTATTTATGCTTGTTGTGTCTTCACTACTTTATGTGCTTACTCTGTGTTTGGTCATATAGTTGATTTGTTTGCTTTGTAATTGTTATATCTCTATTAATTTATGTGCTTGCTCAGTGTTTGATGTGTCTTGAGCATGTTTGGCATGCTTACTTTGTGTTTTACATGTATTTATTGTCTTTTATTTCTATTATATGTTTTATGTGTTCTCATTGTCTTATTTTTCTTATATTTATTTAGTGTACATTCAATGTCTAAACTGTTTTATCTATGTTTGGTCATATATGTGACATGTTACTTGTTATAGTTATTATTACAAGGCATTTCTTATGTTTGATTGTACCATGATTTATATCATGCATAGTCCTCTTATCACTTGCCTATGTCACCAATATATTTATCATGCATCTATTTAGAGTACTTGTGCTTTGCATTACTATGTCTTATGCCACTAGTAATATATCTCTTATATTTCATGACCATGTGGGGAATATCTTATTGATATTATCGTAGTTACATCTTGTAATCATATTGCGCATACTACTCTTTGTGATATATTGATTACATTTAGTTAGTGCGGGGGATATTAATCATGTGCTTATATTGATTAAATCATAGGCCTACATGGAGAAAAATATTTATAAGTTACTACATGCTTCCAAGATTACATATTTCTATGATAGACATAAATGGTTTTATATCTTATCTTACATATGATGTGTGTAATTCCTTCTTTTAAGATATGTGCTTGACAGTTTCATCCCACATATCAAAATGGGGGCATATACTCCACTCATTATATTAATCCCAATTCAATACATTCAACACAACTTTCACTCTTATAAAAGGGGCCATATGAATCTTAAATACTTCAATGCATACACAAAATAGATTACCTATTCTCACTGTGAGATATACTCAGAATATTTCTTAGCCTCATTTTTTAGTACACAAAATATTGTTTGCATTGACCTTAGTCACTAAAATTTTTAGTTAGAAATGTATGGAGGAATTAGCAAAGATTCAAAAGCATGTGATCTCATAGGAACATTTCCATATCTTCAATCAATTGTGTATATCACTTTTAATTTTATAGATGTTACATGTTTATTATTGGCACTCACCCATGCGTGCGTTTAAAAATAAATAATGTTCTTAAAAGATTCACATGCACATTGGAGTTTTCTTCATGAGCTTCAAGGGCAAAAAATTTTATACTCAGACCAAGCCTATTTACTTTGATATGTATGCATGCACACAAACATAAAAGTGGGGCATCATTTAGACACCTAAAAAATTCTCTTAGGCATTTATTAGTCTTTAAATTACATTATTCTAGGTTACATGTGTAGGGGTTAGTTATTAATCTAAATTATGTGTTATTAGTGTATCTAGTTGCTTTTTATCATCTCCACTTTGTATCTCTCATCTTTTTCTCTCTCCCCATATTTATATGGTACCTTGTACAAACATTCTTAGTGAGTTTATAGGATTTTATGTGTTTTTGCCATTAGGGTGTGATGGTGTTTCTGAGTCCCATCTTGTTCACTTTTTTTTATTGTTTGATATCATTTTACATGCCAATATGGTCCTAATTCAAATTTATGATACTTATAAATACATAAGCATATAAATATTATATGAAAAAGCATATAACATTAATTGTTAGAATGATCAATTGAACATTTAAAACCATTATCTAGAAATCAAGTAAACATTTAGAGAGCATCCATTGTAACACTAAGTCTATACTATTTTGACAAATAACTTTTCATTTTTATCATGATGAATTCCCTTCGTAACTAACTTGCTTTACTATTTTTTTGCAAAAAATATCTTTGGAAATCTTGGGCTCTCTAAAGGGATTTGACTTCAACATAAGAACAACTTATAAATTGAAATCGATATGCATTACATGCAACACTCCCTATAACTAATCATATTGTTATCATTAAAATAATCTAATTAAGGGATATTAATAGATCATTCAAATTATTAATTTTAATGTCGAACAAACCCACTAACTCAATGCATGATTGTAAATTCCAAGCATTTAAAAAAAAAACATTATAAAGATAAGATTAAATTTAATATCAAAAATTGTAACATACAACCTCAATCACTAGTTCATAGAAAGTTTTTGTATCTCTCTCATAGTAAAATTCTTACATAGCAATTAAATCTATTTTTTTTTTTTTAATTAGGCATGGCTGGTAGTACATTTGGTATGCGACTGAGTGCTTGCTAGTTAAAAGTCAATAATTCAAAACTTGCACCACTAAGGGTCTCACTCAATCTGACTGGACTTTACTAAGATGAGAATGGATTATAATGGCTGTGAACTTGAGTCAAAAACCTAGACACAATGAAATCCAAGTAGGATGAAGTATGAAGGTGGCTGGTTATTTACCAGATTAGAACTCCAGACCTAAGTGGAGATAATGAAGGATTGTAACCGATTCCCATTATAATAAAAAAAGTTTTTTTATTAAAAGATTACTATTGAAAAGTCAATATTTGTGATTGAAACCTTAGATAACTTATAAGTAACATTTCGGTTCCTATCGCTACGACCAACAATTAAACAATAAAATCCAACCATACAATCCTACTAAAAGTTCTTGTAGGCTGAGGTATAAGGTTCCCAACTCATAGACGTGAAAAAAATTGCACTTTTAATATTTGTAGATGCTTAAATTTCCAAACATTGCAAAAATGAATGAAAAGGTGATAAGAATGGATTAAGTCCAATAATGTCTCCACCGACAAAGGAAAATAGTTGTCAAAGGAAAATTATGATTGTGTGGAGATCATGGCTTTATCAATCCACTTTAATCTTTGTCAAATCCATGGTGGAGGTTGTTCCAAGTGTGCTACAACAGACGTGGGGTCTTGAAAAAAATTGGGTCATAAAACCCAAATTTATTTAATATATACAACCATGTCTCTCACTAGTTGTGAACCACATAGGGAGGTGGCCAAGTTTGTCGTTTGTTTTTTTATCATATTAAAGTTCCCACACATAACCCAATGCACATTTGACAACTCATTAGCAATCCACCACCAAAGAGCCACCCTTTCTAGCATGTCATTAGATGCATAAACACTAATAAAAATAAAAGAGAAATATTCAATATTGAATAGCATCTAAAGAACATAGTTTGAGGGGTCACACCCATTATCCACATAATAAGACTGCCATTTTGGAGAAATAAATGTTATTGAGCCTCCATACCTTGAGAGATGATTTTTTTTCATGACTAAACTATCAATCCAGATGAGTTTGTTGACAGTTGTAAGCAAAAATATTATCAACTTAACTTCTTACAGACAAATAAAGTCTATTTTTATAAATTGAAGCTGAAAATCTTGCATAATATACTTGCAATTTGAGTAAGTGAGACCTTGCACATCCCATGAGAAGTGCTTCATAGATTAAAAAAGTTAAGAGACATATCCTCATAACCAAAGCCCTCCAAAGCACTAAACCTAGTCTGCATAAATTGTTGTTGGTTTGATTGCCTAAACACATAATGGGTAATTTAATGTATGGAACTCATTGTGAATGATAAACATCACCCACTTCAATTTAAACAAACTCCATAAGGTCATGGAAGAGATCAACTTCCACACTTTTGGGATGGGTTGAATAGAATTTAGGGACTCTTAACATACAACATGGACATATATAGCTACGTCTTGTTCAATAAAATCCTAGCAAGGTAAAAAAAGTCTATGGAATTTAACCCAGATCTGAACCTTAAGGGTTATGTGTTCAAAAACAATAAATTTGTGTATACAATGCAATAAAACCATAAAATAAGTACAAATATACTAGGTAGAGGAATTATCTTGTTACTCAAAATAAGCCCTAGATGGGTTTGGTTAGAAAAGTCAAATTAAAAAACCTCGTCATCATATTTTGGATGCCTTCTAGCCTAATGCCATGTTGCATCCAAGCAAATTGAACCCAGGGTTTCAACATACTTTTAGATGGAATTTTGCTATCAAAATTAACTATTAAATAATATTATTGAAGTAATTTATAAGTGGAATCAAATTTACGAATAGATAAAACAATATTTAGTTTGAGAGTCTCCACCTCGTGGAATATCTTGGGGAGGTTTCTTGAGCTAGGGCTCCATATTTAATAACTCCACAATCATCCTTCACAGTTTCAACAATTGAAATGGTGATTCGAGAGGCAATTAATAAGCCAAAATTAACTTGATGTGAGACTTCAAAAATGCAAAGTACATGGTCCAAACACTGATTATCCCAAAAATAAGTGTTGTTTGAAAACGGAAACTAAATAACAAAAAATAATTGTGACACACATTAAACCCTAGAAGAGTTCATTCCTCCTCCAAAATGATAAATATTTCAAAAAGAATAAGACAAGTTTTTAATAAATATATATTAAATATATCTTTTTGAAAAACATCAAGAAATATCAATATTAAAATTGACTATTTTTATTGACATCTCACACTATCACAATCTCCCACCATCCCTAAATTCTATTATAAATTATAATTATCGTGCCACTAAATTACCATTTTCATTTGACATGTTCAATTTAAAAAAAAACAAAGGTTTTTGATATTTTATTGAGCATTGAATAACATGATGCATGTGATTCCCGAATTTCCACCCAACTAAAATCAAAACCCTAATTAATATAATATAATATAATATAGTCTACAAAAGTTGCTTTTCAAATAATTGTGACACGTGGAAACGAGTATCAAGTGAATGGACCAGAAATGCTGCCCTGATCCAATCTAATGCCACACTCTCATTTCATTTGATCGGTGGTTTCCAAAAAGTATTAATAGTTTATTTTAATAAAATTGGAGGTTAGTAAAATTGTGTCTAGAGGCTTCGAGAGGTGATGACCTACACGCACATCAATAACCCTGTCTAGGGAAGGTGGTGGGGACCATATACGCACATTAATATTTTTGCATTACATGTATTTGCTTGGTTAAATAATTATTGCATTTATTAGCGTGTTATTTTTGATATTATATTTTGTTGAGGAGCCTAACAAATACAAAAGAAGCTCAATTTTTCTCTGGTATAACACACGTCTTAAAGCATGTTGTTGTCTTATCATTTTCAAGGTCAATTATTTGATTAGGATTTGTAAAAGAAGTGTAAATTTCTACTAATATTTATGTGAGATTTTAGAAAATTGGACGAGGTTTATGATGAATACGATTGTTAAAAATATTTGCTCTAGCTTGAAAAATTCTAAAATCATAATCATTATGGTTTTGATGACTAGAAATCAAACTTAACATTTTGGAAAAGGTTTTATGTTTACCATAAGTTTTCATGTTTTTATTATTGTTACACAAAACCCTGATTTTTGTTGTCATTCATCGAACCATAGATTAATTTTTCTTACTGATATTTTAAAACCTATTTTTTTGGCATGGTATATGTGTTCATGTTTGACCTCTTCTTATGCCACTAAAATTGATCGCTTCTAAGAACACAACTAGGAAGAGTGCGAGGATCAATCATGACCCTATTGATTTTATTGAAATTCTATCAATTAATTTTAGATCTTGTCTGCAAAATAAAATATAATTATTAAATGTAGATGGTATTTCTTTAAAAATTATGTGTTCTATTGCAAATGATAATGGTATGAATATATCTTTAATCAATAATACATATAAAATAGATTCTTTGTTACAACTTGATTCCTCGTAAAGCAAACTTACTTGATTATCTGTGGCTATTTATTTGATTTAGTATTTATTAAGCTTTGAGATATACATTGTTATGGGATAATTGGCTATTGTTTAGGTTGCATGATTACATTGTTATGAGTTAGTTGTAGTGTATATGTTTACATCATGATCATGTTGATTTGTTATTTCAATTATATTTTATGATGTATGTATATCATGATGTTATGGTCTAACTACCTACTTGTTGTGAGTTTGACACAAGGGAACTCATCTCTTAGAACGTAATAGAGGGAGAGCATCATCGGAGAAGGTGGTGTAGATGGAGTTGTGGGGGATGACATAGAAACTGACTAGAACCCTACACACACCACATTAGGTAGTGCATGATAGATGCAAAGTGGAATGGTTAGCATAGTGCATTTTGATATTGTTTACATTAAATAGTTGTTTATACATGGTTGCTAGCATAGTTTAAATAGTTATATCAATTTTGTCTTGCATGATTTACGTGTGTAACCATTAATGTCTTTAGATAAATGATTTGCATAATTGAATTAAAATTGAGTTTATTGATTTGTGAATTAACAATTAAGTCATTTGACGTGCTAATTTAATTAGTGGATATATTAATTATTATAATTAGAGATACATGAATAAAATATAATAATTTATATTTAGGAAGAAAAAAATAATAAATAAAGATAAAATAGAAATGTTTAGAATTAGGATAAAAAAATAAAAAATATTAAAATTAAAATTAAAAAAAGAAAAAAAGAGAAAGCTACGCCTTTCCATTGGAAGGAGAATAGAAAGAAAATATAAAAGGGAAAAAGAAGGGTGGTGCAACATATAGAGGAGAGGAGTCAGAAAAAGAAGCATCAGAGTGTAGAGGGGAGACACGTTTGGAGATAGTTTTCCAAGGTAGGCTTTGCATTTAAATTATGTGTATTTGATATGAATAAGTAAATTGTACGCATTGATATTCAAAAACTCTGAACTTGACAATAAACTCAAGAAAATTATACAAAGAGTTTGTTATAATTATTATTTTTATTATTTATGTTTGTGGTGATGTGAATTGAGAGGTCGATTCGCATAAGTTAGGAGAATTAATTTTTTAGAATTGTATATATATTCATTCATAGTAAGATATATGTGTGTGTGTGTGTGTGTGTGTGTGTGTGTGTGTGTGTGTATACATACTTGTATATATCTATAGTGTGTATCAAAATAAATATTATTGGTGCTTAAAAAAATGGATTGAACTATCTACCTAAGAAGGTACGACGATTAGAGAAGTATAGGAAAAATATAGTGAGCTATGTCATATAGATAATAACATGCAACGACTTTATGTCAAGCCTTATAGGTAGTGATTTCAATATTCCCATTATGCTAAGAAAGGTACATCGAACTACATACTAGAGTTATCCAACGATTATTTATGGTTATACTATAGTTATGCAGTGACTGTGTTTATTTGATATTGATAACACAATGATTATATATATTGATGTTCATTCAATGAATACATAAGCGGTGCCTATATAGTTGATATGATAACAAATTAAATGGAATATATATCAGACTGTATCAAAATATGTAATGGACTACATATATGCAATGATCTGATTATCTTTTTATTATTGGGAATATACAATGAGATTTCTATTACTCTATTGTACTTATATTATTATGTAGCGATACCTGTAGTGTCTTTTATGAACTCAACTGAACATTTATGTAAAGTGCCTTACCTTGATCTAGATATAATCATATTTATCAAATATTTGTTTGTATGGATATGAGATTAAGTCATTGATATATTATACTATCATTGTATTAACTATGTATCAGTTTACAAAAGGTCTTTTTCAACCACACTTATTTAATCCATAGAAAAGCTAAGCAGAATATTTAGCAATAGCCATCTAGGTTAATAAGCAAAAGATTTTCTTAGCTCGAATCTGTCAATCCAAATTTAATACAACTTTTGGTTAGTATACGAAGCAAATATAGCTTAACGTATACTCCATCATCTTATAATAGGTTTTATAAACATGTTATAGCTTATCATAGCAAGCATATGAAATGCAATGTGTAGCGTGGATGAATGGTAGTATGCTTTATGAGAATATAGATACTATTATTTGTATATATAAAGCTTATAAATGAACTTTAGGATGCATGTTCATACGAATGGAGTTATACATGAGTATTTATATAAATATGAATAGAGTTCATGTAAAAGGTATCAATGGAAATAGATCTTATAGTAAGATGTAGGATAATATACTTAACTGGATATTTGAAACTACATATGTTTGGTAGCCATTACTAAATAACGATTTGACAGGAAAAATATATAACCTCAAGTTGACCTAAATGATTTATTTATTAATATTTTAATATTAAAACTGATAGTCAATCTATTCTGTCAAAAGATTGTTGAAAAACTTATTTAAAAATATAAAAGACTGTAGGTGTTTATATGTGGTTATAATATATCAAAATCCTAAAATAGCTTTTAATAAGGCATGTGAAGCACAAATAGTTCAACATAGTCTTTCATCATCTCGTGATAAACTTTATGAAATGCACAAGTTTACTTATCATATATAGCATGTGAAACAAAACCCATTGTATGGATACAATACTATAGTAAGCTACATATTAATAAAATAATCAAGTGTATGCTTAAAAGAGTATATAGGTACATATATGCCTAATTAGCTTATACTTGTATATAGAGGTGTGTACCTCTAATTATAGTTCCATTAGTGGTTTTAAACTATATTACACATTTTTGTGTAATAAAATCTTATAGATGCATGCATACAACTCCTTGAAAGTATAACAAATGCTAGAATGGAATATTATATGTTTCGTGAGAACTGAGTCTTTCTTTTATAACTAGTCATTTGAACAAAAGCTTGTACTTTCATTGATTTATAACTATTTTATTATGACTGGTTGTGATATTAGTAGTGGTGCTTAAGAACACTAGACTATAATAATATGGGTTATCATAGGGTGTAATATATTTGAAAATTACTTATAGTAATTAGAACTTGTAATTAAATGTATATTTTACTCAGATGGTATAAACTGTAATTATTTCTATTCTATGTGTTAGATAATATTATGAGATTCATCTATATGTTTGATGGAATAAATGTATGCTTTTAGATTATCTTGTACTTAGCATGTTATATGATTGCTAGTAGGATGTAATCTGTATGAATATATTGGTTATAATATGTTAAACAAATATCACATTAATGATACTAAGTAAGTAGTGAGACGGATTTCACTATCTTACTAGCATCATAATACCATATGAAGGTAATCTGATCAAGTGGTGTGTATGAATTTAACTAATCCTTACATCATTAAAATTATTGAAAACTTTGGCCAAAGTAATATTAGTGAGACATTATTATTTTATGAGTATGATTTACATGTTTGTGCGATATCTTGAATAAAATGAGTTTCATTATGATACACTGCATATTTAATTTTAGAAATCATACAATACACGGGTATTAGCTTATCTCTCTTGATTCTCGCATAATTACTATCTACTAATCCATGAAGGAAAGGACATTTCTTGATAGGATTTGTGTGGGGGATTGATGGTCTATGGTTGGTATAGTACTTACTAGAGACGACATTTCATATTGCCACATATACTAGAGTTTAAATAACTTATGCTTTGTGGAGCCATGCATCTTATATATGTACATTGTATAGTATTTATTATTGAAATATTATCATGATGCACTATAATTACTTATTTAATATACATGGACAATAATGGTTGTATATTTATACTAACCATGGCTGGATATCTATAATTACTTTCTATATTCAATTGTGATGTATTTCTTATGATGATAGTGATCAGTGATGTATAATGTAGTATGCTTTATTTATAGTTATCGCACTTAGATTATTTTATATGATCACTAATTAGATTCTTGTGGTGTAATATATTTAAAGTATATGTTATTTAAATTTAAAAAAGCATGTATTTCTAGGTAGATTCCAGTGGGGATGTTATATTGTCATCAACAAGCTTGCTTAGATGAGTAAGATAGGGATAAAAATCTAACACATTTTAGGAAACCTCTCATGATAAGCCCTAGTGAGATAGATGGATTGATAGATTCATTGAAATAAGTTGCAAACCAACCCTTAGATAAAGAGGCTCAAACTAGGGTGAAGGCATAAGAAATACCTTGTACAGTAAATAATGGATATACAAGTGCTTATAATGTGGATCGAGTACTTACCTCATGTAATGGATCATCACAATCTATGCCCAGTCATGTAATCATTTCTCAAGTTTATTATGAACCTACCAAAGCCCGTCTTTTGATTGCTTCTAATATAGCTAATATTTCTCCTTCTTCTCAAAGTGTTATGATTGCTTCTAAATTTCTTCAAAATCCTCAACATGATCTCAGTACTTCTCAATTTCTTTAAAAACTTTAATATTTTCTCAGATTCCTCTTATTCAACCATTCGTTGCTTATAATGCTTCTAAAATTGATTCACATATTTATAATCCTTTTAGTTTGAAAATTGTTTATATTCTAATTTGTTCTACCTCTACTTCTATTCTGAATCTTAATATGAATAATATGATGCACATATCAACATCTGTGATTTGTAAAATTAGGTTAGCATTCTTTCTCAAGGATCTCAAAAGCCAAAAAGTAAGGTTACTTCTAGTGACATTTTTCTTAATCCCTTGGATTGTGATGTGCTTGCCTATCCATTCCTAATGGGATTTAACACTTAAATGTTTGAATTGTTTAATTAGAAACAGAGATGATTCTAATTATATTATAGTTTTTTATGCCTTGTGCTTATATTTTCTCATGATGATAAATTTTTAACAAAGTTATTTCTAATAAGCTTGAAATATTATGCCTTAATTTATTTTATGTTTTACTGTGTTGATGTATACATTCTTTACAGCCTTAGTTGATGACTTCATAGCTCATTTGTAAAACAATATTAGCACAAATGTTACATTTGCATAAATAGTTCAAATTAAACAAGGATTAAATGTGTCCATTAATGAATATGTACTTATATTTAAGACTATGCTCACCAACATGACTCATCAATTACCTGATAATGAACTTTAAAGTATCTTTGATCATAGCTTGCTTCCAATGCTTAAGGATAAAGTGGTCTTCAACATTTACCATTCTTTTGATTTTCTTTGTCATGCAGTTAGACACTTTGATGTCAAACTTTTAGATGCAAATGTATTAATTATGGGTCAAATGTACCACCTTATAATGGGGCCAAGTTTCTAAATAAGATAGATTTCAAGGCTATAAGTAATGGGAATACATCTAAATTTGCTCGCCTTGTCTCTCATCACTAATATTATTAGTAGTTGACACTAATTTTGTCTAATTTATCTTACTAATATTCCCAATCATTTGTCTAACATATTCCCCCTTCATTCTACATCATCCACTAACCTTATATCCTTCTCATGTCTAATTAATTATTTTAACAATCCCGTTTATATCCAAATCATGTCTTATCTATTATATTGGAATTTAAAATTCCAATCCCACCTACCTACCTATCACTCGGCTTTCCTACAAGCCTAGTCCCTTATATTCACTTAACCTCCCACTAAATTAACATTCATCATACGTAATCACCATTCAATCTCTTCTAAGAAAATCTAAAATTATCCATACATTCTAGAATTCCTCCACCACCCTCCTTCCTCTCTAGAGAGTTCTTCTCTAGAAATTTCTAAAAAAATCTTAATTCTTAAAAAAAATTCCCTCCAATTTCTATATAAACAAGCCCATCCTCTATGCAAAGGCAAGTAGGAAAAAATATGAAATCCATGTCCAACTAATAAGAGCTTCATTTTAAAATCTATGTTATCAAATTACCTTGTCAATTGTTAAGCAAAAGCCATCATAATCCATTGCTACAACTTCAAAGTCTGAGTCTACATTCAAGCAATCCATTTGTCTTGGGGCACATCATCATGAATTTGGAGATGAATTGATTTGCAATAAGTGAGATAATTTTATTTTAATTCTTTTATTATTTGCATTTTGACACATCTACCTTGCTCAAATCAGAGGTATGTTTTAGTTTGGAGTAGTTGTATAGGGGATTTCCATTATTACTTACATCCTACATCTCTATTCCAAATTTTCATATATACATTTTGGTGATCACAATGGGAGCAATCCCTATAACTTGTGCTTGTTGAGTTCTTGTGAGATTTAACAGTTGTTCAAGTATCATTTGAAGAAGAATATGTGATCAAAATTTTAATTTTTCATAAAAAATTGCACCTACAGTAAAATAAGCAATTTTGGCCTATGTATAAACAACTTCATCGATGTGGCTTTGTCATTGGCAGCCGTGGTTTTATCTCTAACTAGCTTTTTAAATTGCCAATCCTACTCAGACTTCACTGGTCATTTTCAATTAACATAAAGCTGTTACTGTATCATTTCAAAAAATAGTGATATTATTAACTCTAATAACAATTTTGTTTATGGTAGTCATAATTTTAAAGTTTATATTTTTGTTTAATATAGAACAAAACTGCAAATATCATCCTCTCAAAATAAGCGATTTTAGTATGTGTAAAAATTATTTTGTATTACTTGTTTTTAATCCTATAGGCTGGCTTTGACAAAACCGCTACTAGGTAAGCATTGAAATTAGCATATTTGTTGAATTCAATATGGACTTTATCATTAAACATTGATATTATTTTCATTTAAGTATTTTTATTGACTACCTCATTCCTAGTCATTTGTTAATATGTCTATAGTGTCTTAAAATTTCTTTTATCCTTATCTTGTTTCTATTTCTGGTTTGTGTAGACTTTTAACAAAGCTAATACTTTACATATTTGTAATCAATAGCTTCATTGTGGTGATCAATGGTAATCAATGGATTTGTTAGGTATAACTCAATGCAGTCATTTATAATTTTTCAAAACTGTTAATGGAGACTAATGACTTTGTTTCTTACTAGTGGCTTCGTTAATTGCACAAGTGGATTTATCTTGTTCTAACCATTTTTTTCACAAAAGCAGTTTTATAAGTTACAAACACCACTTTGTGTTGTGCAGAAGTGACTTTGGCCTATACAGAAATGACTAGATAGAAATTTTACATTTTAGATAATTCTAACGTTGGAAATGAGTATCAAGAAAATGGCCTAGGAATGTCGACCTGATCCTATCTAATGTGAGTCTCTCATTGGTAACCTTTACATTTATTTTTATTTGGGCATTTCATGTAATCAATGTTTTCAAAAATTATTATTATATTTTATATTAATAAAATAATGGGGGTTAGTAAAATTGTATTATTTGGGCATTTCATTGCATGTTCACTCAGGGGTAATCTGCGAGCATTTTATGTCACCATTTCAAGTTTCATATTCAATAATTATATTCTATCATATTAGGCTTTCATTTCATCTTATATTATCTAATGTACCTTGTATGATTGATGTGTTATTATATGGGTGATCAGAAAGGACAAATTCCAACAATGTCTCCATCGATAAAGGAAAATAGTTGTCAAATGAAAAATACGGTTGTGTGGAGATCATGGCTTTATCAATCCACTTTAATCTTTGAAAGATCCATGGTAGAGGTTATCCCAAGTGTGTCATAATTCATACATGGGATGTAAAAAATAAATTGGGTCATAAAACCCAAATTTGTTGATCCAGGCAACAATTTAGGCGACAATTCGGGTGACAGTTCCACCCCAATTGAAAACGAAACTTCTGGGAGCCATAACTTTTACATCGTAGCTCCAATTGGCTCACCGTTTGAACCGTTGGAAAGCTAAGAATGAGGATAACATCGTGAAATGGAATCAATATTTGCTCAATGAATTTTGACCCCTGAAAACCCAATGAAAGTGCCCCAAATTTCAATTTTAATAGTGCAGTCTAAAAAAAGTAAGTTTCTAAAAATAGTAATTCCTCAAATTCTGTATTGTTTTAAATATTGGAAGTTAAACCACTTAATCTCCCTTGAGATTGGTGACCTTCCACTTCCTCCCCATGCTTTCAAAATATGTATAAATGAAGAGGTAACCTAAAATGTGAAGACAGACATCTTTTCCCAGAGATAAGCATATATTTGTATTGCGATCTTGAGTAATACTACATTACTTCTCAGAGAATTCATTGTTACTATGTTATTTCTATGCTATTGGGATATTTATCAACCAAAACTTCTGAGTTTTGGATCAGTGGTATCAGAGTGGTTTGTCTTGATAGTGTATGATCCCGAGGACAAGGTCAGGCTACAAGAAGCTTGGGTGGGAAACAACATAGCTTCCAAATTTTCTACCTGTTCGCTCCAAATGACTTCAAATGGCAGAGGACACCGAGACATCTGATTCTTTCAAGTAAATGGTGAATGAAGCCCTCCAATGGCAACAAGCATAGATGCTACAATAATCTACCCAAATTCTTCAAACACTTCTGATGGGAAATCCTGGCTCTGCGGCTCCACTTCCTGGCTCCTCATTCAGGGAATGTCCTTTCAATGCCCCAACGCCCTTCAAGGTTTAGGTAAATTTTGATATTCCTACATTTGAAGGAAAAATCAATGTTGATTTAGTAGAAAATTGGTTGGATCAACTGTCTTCCTACTTCTCTGTAAATAAGTTCACCGATGGAGAAAAGATTACTTTTGCTCTTTTGAAATCAACATTGCCTGTGAAAAACTGGTGGGAAGTGTATAAAAAGAGGTTCAATACAGATGACATTGGCCTTGAGGTGGAACCTACCTGGGATGATTTTGTGGAAGTGGTGAAAGAAGGATACTATCCCATCAGAGCATATGATGATCTGTACATACAGTGGCAACAACTTCGCCAAGGTAAGGACCAATTTGTTCAAGATTACACAGACACTTTTCATTCTTTGTCTGCAAGATTGGGCATTCAAGAAAGTGAGAAACATAAGACTCTCAAATATCGTGGTGGACTACAATGGTACATAAGGGGGGAAATGGAACTCTTCAATTTGGAAACCCTCGATGAGGCATATAAATTCATAGTGAAGATTGAACAGAAGCATGGCAGAAAGAATACGAAGAGTCAACTCTCAAAATGGAAAAGTGACAAGGAAGGTCAAACACGAGGCCAAAATTGGAAGCAAAAGAAGTTTCAGGATAAGAAATCCCAGAAGGGGAAGGCTGGAAAATGGTGTGATTACCACAAAATTGGAACTAACTCTAAAGAAGAATGTCTAGCCATCAAGTCATTGTTTTCTGAGTCACAATACTCGACATCTACTACTCTGCCTCATACACAACCCATAGTCGAAGAGGACAAAGAAGAAATTGTAGATGCTGAGCCTGACACCATTGTCACTTCATCACAGACCTGTGAGGAAAGACCAGATGACAAGGAAAGATTATTTCACTCCAAATTATGGGTAAAAGGTAAGCCTCTGCATTTCATTCTTGATAGTGGGAGTCAAAAGAATTTAATCTCTGCTAATGTTGTGAAAAGTCTAAATCTATCCATGAAGCCTCATCCAAAGCCCTACAATATTGGATGGTTGAGCCCAGGGAGAGACCTCTGTGTCACCCATCAATGTCTTCTTTCATATTCTATAAAACCATTCCAAGATGAAGTCTTGTGTGATGTGGTCAATCTAGATGTTTGTGATGTGCTCCTTGGTCAGTCATTCATGTATGAGCGACATGGCATCTATGAATCATGAACCTGAAGGATCACCCTCACCCTTGGAACACGATGCTATAGGGTACCAGAGGTACCACCTCCCACATTTGTCTCCCTGATCAGTGCTAAGCAATGCAAGAGATTGGTGGAGAAAATAAAGCAATTTGTTCTCATGGTGGTCAAGCCACAGAAATCCAAGAAGGCCGATGTTACAGTCCTGACTACACAATCAACACAACAACAGAAGCAGATAAGACGAATCACAAGAGAATATGATGACTTATTCAAGTCACCCACAAGAGTTCCACTGCATTGCCAGGTAAAACATTCTATAGATTTGATCCCAGAATCACCTTTGCCTAACAGTCTTGTGTATCGCAGATTAGTTTTGGAGAATGATGAGATAAAAAGATAGATTCAAGAATTGATCCAAAAGGGTCACATCAGGCCAAGCTCTTCACCTTGTGGTAGCCCAATTGTCTTGGCACCAAAGAAAGATGGAACATGGAGGCTCCTCTCCCCAGGATTGATGACTTGTTGGACCAGCTCCGTGGTGCGAAGTTCTTCACCAAAATTGATCTCAAATCTGGTTATCACCAAATTCCCATCGATCCCACTGATGTCTGGAAGACTACATTCAAATCTAAGGAGGGGCTCTTTGAATAGTTGGTTATGCCTTTTGGCTTAACTAATGCACCTGCAACCTTCATGAGGATGATGGATGACATCCTATGACCCTTCACCAACTCATTTGTGGTTGTCTACTTAGATGACATACTCATCTATAGCAAAACATGGGAAGAATATTTGCAACATGTTCGTAAGGTGCTTCAAACTCTTCTGGAGCACAAGTTGTATGCAAATCTTGACAAATGCACATTCGAGATGACAATAATTAAGTACCTCGGGTACGTTGTGAATGAGGAAGGGGTCCATGTTGATCCAGAAAATATTTGGGTTATTTGAGAATGGCCCACACCAAGGACCCTCACAGAGCTTCGCAACTTTTTGGGTATTGCAAATTTCTACCACAGGTTTGTTCTTGGATTTTAACATGTTGCTTGGTCACTAACCCAAGTGACTAAAGGAGGAGCTAAAGCTACATTTCAGTGGGGTGAAATACAACAAAGGGAATTTGAGAATTTGAAGAATAGACTCTGCTCAACCCCTGTTCTTGCCTTGCCAGATTTGCATCAACCTTTTGAGTTTATGACAGATGCATCTGAATATGCCATGGGAGCTATCATCATGCAACATGGCCATCCTATTGCATATCATAGTGAAACTTTCACTAATACAGTCAGGAAATATCCAACATATGATAAGGAGCTCTATGCCATTGTGCAAGCCTGCAAACAATGGAAACACTACATCTTGGGGAAAGAAACGGTCATCCACACTGACCACAGACCATTGGAATATATACTTGAAATTTTAGTATGTGAGACCTTGCACATCCCATGAAAAGTGTTTCATGGATTACACAAGTTAAGAGACATATTCACATAACCAAAGCCCTCCAAAGACATCACAATCCACCACCATCCCGAACTTCCATTATAAAATATAATCATCAATATAATTATCATGTCATTAAATTACACTTGGCTTTGACATGTTCAAGTGGGAAAAAAAATTTAAAAAAAAATAAAAAATCAAAACTGTAAGGTATTTTATTTAGCATTGAATAACATGATGCACGTGCTTCCCGAATTCCCACCCAACTAAAATCAAAACCCTAATTAATATAATATAATATAGTCTACAAAAGTTGCTTTTTAGAGAATTGTGACGCGTGGAAACGAGTATCAAGTGAATGAATGGATCAGAACTGCCGCCCTGATCCGATCTAATGCCACACTTTCATTGGTGCCCTTCCTTTATCATGTGATCGGTCTTTTGAAAGAATGGAGTATCGAATAGTTTATATTAATATAATTTCAAGGGTCAGTAAAATTTTGTGGAGAGGCTTCGAGAGGCGATGGCCTGCCTACACGCGCATCAATAATTCTGTCTAGGCAAGGTGGAGTATCAAGTGAATGGATCAGAACTACCACCTTGCCCTGATCTGATCTAATGCCACACTTTCATTGGTGCCCTTCCTTTATCATGTGATCGGTGTTTTGAAAGAATGGAGTATCGAATAGTTTAGTTTATATTAATATAATTTGTGTGAGGAGGCCATGGACCACACGCACATCAAAATCCAGCGCCCATTTGGACCATACACATGCACATTCATATTTTTGCATTGGGTATGGTGGGGGCCTTTGCAATCCCCCACCATAATATCAAAATATTGCCTTACATTAGTTTGTTTGGAAAAATATTTATTACATTTGTTTGCATGTTGTTTTTGATATTATATTTTATTGAGAGGTCAAATATATGAGAGGGAAGCTCAACTTTTTTGTGGTGTAAGACACTTTAAAGCACATTGATTGTCTTATCATTTTCGAGTTCAACTGTTTGATTAGGATTTGTAAAAGAAGTGTCATTTTATAGTAATATATGTAAGATTTTAAAAAAATGGGCAAGATTTATGGAACCCTAGATATGATGAACACGATTGTTAAAAACATTTGTTCTTGCTTGAAATTTTTTAAAATCATAATCATTATGATTTTGGTGACTAGAAATCAAACTTAACATTTTGGAAAAGCTTTTATGTTCACCACAAGTTTTCATGTTTTTATTGTTGTGACATAAAACCCTAATTTTTGTTATCATTCATCATTAATTATATTCCGTTCTCCTAAAAATTAATATACTTTTCTAAACCCTCTTTTGTTATTTATTGTCTTAATTTTAAAAAATTAATTAGGTCTAATTTATTATTCTACATCTATTTAGATTTAATTAAATGTTTATGACTATATATGTTGTATGTTTATTATAAATCCATTTATTTATAATACATTTTTGCAAACCCAACATCTTTTACACATCTTATGTGGTTAAGTCATGCTTCATCTTTTACACCTCTTATGCGGTTAAGTCATGCTTCATTTATGGTGGATCTAATTTATCTAATTTTCTTAAGGTAAATATAAATTTATTTCATTTTTTAATGGGTTGTTCCATAACGTTCTTTTTTATATGTTAGCCCTAGCTTTTTTATGTGTTATTCTAAACTTTAGATTAATCTTTCTTATTTATATTTCAAACCCTAGATTAATCTTTCCTTCTTATATTTCAAACCTTAAATTTTTTACATGGTGTGTGTTTTCATGTTTGACTTCTTCTTATGCCACTAAAATTAATCACATTTAAGAACCCAACTAGAAAGAGTGTTAGGATCAATCATTATCCTATTGATTTTGTTGAAATTCTATTGGTTAATTTTATATCTTGCTTGGGAAATAAAATATAATTTACAAATGTAGTTGGTGTTTCTCCAAAAATCGTGTGTTCTATTGTAAATGATAATGGTATTAATATATCTCAAATCAGTAATATATATGAAATAGATTGTGATCAACAATCTTACTTAGATGAGTAAGATAGGCATAAAAATCTAGCACATTCTAGGAAACCTCTCATGACAAGCCCTAGTGAGATATTTGGATTGATGAATTTATTGAAAGAAATTGTAAGCCAACCCTTAAATAAAGAGGCTCAATCTAGGGTGAAGGTGCAAAAAATACCATATAAAGTAAATAATGGATATACGAGTGTTTATAATGTGGATCAAGTACTTACCTCATGTAATGGATCATCATAATCTATGTCCAGTCATGTAGTCATTTCTCAAATTTCTTTCGAACCTAGTTTTTATTGATTCTAATATCCTTCTCAAAGTGCTATGATTGCTTATAAAATTCTTAAAAATCCTCAACATGCTCCATTACTTCTTCATTTATTTAAAAAAGTTAATATATTTCTCATATTCCTCTTGTTCAACCATTTATTTCTTATAATGCTTCTAAAATTTATTTGCATTTTTCCAATCCTTTTAATTTGAAAAATGCTTATAGTCTAACTTGTTCTACCTCTACTTCTACTCCAAATATGAATATGAATAGTATGATGCACATATAAACATCCATGATTTGTAAAATTAGGTTAAAGTTCTTTCTCAAAAGTCTCAAAAGCCAAAGAGTAGGGTTATTTCTAGTGATATTTTTTGTAATCGCTTGGCTTATGATGTGCTTGAATGTCTTTTTCTAATGGGTTTTAGTGCTCCAATGTTTGAATTATTTAATTGGAAATGGAGATGATTCTGATTATATTATAGCTTTTTATGCCTCATGCCTAGATTTTCCCATGGTGATAACTTTTTAATGAAGTTATTTCTAAGAAGATTGAAATATTATGCCCTTATTTTATTTTATGTTTTAACATGTTGATATATACATTCCTTACAATCTTAGTTGATGACTTCATAACTCATTTGTCAAACAATATTGACACAAAGGTTACATTTGCATAAATAGTTCAAATTAAACAAGGATTAAATATGATCATTAATGAGTATGTACTTTATTTAAGACTATGTTCACCAACATGACTCATCAATTACGTGATAGTGAACTTTAAAGTATCTTTGATCATAGCTTGCTTCCAATTCTGAAGGACAAAGTGGTTTTCAACATTTACCATTCTTTTGATTTTATTTGTTGTGTAATTAGGCACTTTGATGTCGAGCTTTTATATGCAAATGTGCTTAATTATGGGTCTAATGCACCACCTTCTAATGGGGCCAAACTTCTAAATAAGACATATTTCAAGGCTAGAAGTAATGGGTATGATTTTAAACCTAAGATTAATGGTAAGAATGTAGTTAATGTTGTATAACAACTGTCCAAAAGGCCCATATTATCTCAACAAAGGGAGTGTAGTAAATTTATAAGGTTAAATGATTCTCCAAAAATGCATTGAGGATATTATTTGTGTATATGTGATTAATTTTACTCCTATTAAAAAAATTGATCCTTAAAAGGCCATTTCCTAAAACTATGATGCAAACACATTTTGTGATTACCATTGAAATACATGACACTCTTCAAATATGTGTTTCACCTTGAAGCATGAGATACAAGATCTCATTAATAACAACCAAATTCAAATGTATAAAACACACAATAATTTGAATAAATCAATGGCTCTCCTAAATAAACACTTAAAAATCCTTACCAACCCTCTTCTAGAAAACATCATACTCTACTAAATGATTAAGGAAATGTTTATATAATAGATAGAAAATATCAAAGGGAAACACCACTAACTTGTAATGCTTGTTTGTTTGATGGATTTATTAGTGTGCTTAGTAAATTTACAAGGAAGAGGGCACCTCCTTCGATTGGGTTTCATGATAGTGATATCTTGAATGATACCTCATACAATGACCATTTATTCATAAGAGTTTCATATGTGAAATTAAACATGAACAAGATGAAATTATGGTTGATAATGGTTCAAGTATCAATGTATGTATTGATAATATCATCAGTGGATCTACAATTTATACAATAGATTTAAAAAATACTACAATAATTATTATGGACTATGATGGCATGAATAGAGATCCACTCGGTTGTATTCTCTTACCTATCCAAGTTGTCCTTAAGAGAGTCTTAAATTTATATCATGTGGTACCCAATAATGAATCTTATAATGTTTTGCTTAGGAAACCATGGATACATCCAATGATAGCAATTCCATGTACGTTACAGTCATTCAAATGGGAAGAGATGTTTATTATCCACCACAATAACAAGTTCAATAAGATCACTTGCATAAGGAAATACCCAGACAATGACCAAAATTTATTCCTTAAGAAAGAAAATAAAACATTTAAGAATATTAAACTACACCTAAAAGGATATTTTTATCACATCCTATTGATACAATAAAAATACAAGAGCTTTAAAAATATCTAATTATTTAGAGCAACATAAATACAAAAAATCATATTCTACTCTCATCTTGATGATGATTCACTGAGTGTGACCCAACACAACATCCAAAAAACTTCACACAGTTGCATCTAGAATAAATTTCACAATAATAATATTGTTGTGCAAGAAGGTATAGCATATAATGGATATGGTGAAAATGATGATATTGTTATATCTTTCTTAAATTCATAGGTACCTTAACATAAAAATCTAACTCATGATGATACATGTGCTTCAAGTTATATATCTTACAATGATTTTTATAACTCACTTGATTATGATCGTATTATTGGTTATCTTCACCTAACTAATTACTTGAGTTTGCAAATGAACACTCTCCATTTATTTTTTCCATGTTTTTATGTGTTTATTATTTATTTCTTCGTCTGATTTATTCAATATTATTTTTATTTGCTTCCCCTTCATATGATTAACATGTGGATTGTTGAAATCCTTTCTTCTTTTTTAACTTTCTTCTGTGTTAGGTTAACCAATAGGGTCTTCTTTTTCTATCGTGTTTTTTGATTCTAGTTTCTTCCTCATGTACTTATGTTTCTTGGGTTTTCTTCATCATCATTTTGTTAATTCTTTCCCTTGATTTATTTGTTTGATTACACTTTAATATGTTCTCTTCATCTTGATTTGCATTATTTGTATCTTCAAGATGTATTGCTTTCATTTCCTTTTGATTTTGATTCTTATACTCTCAATTTTACTTTTCAATTTTGTTCTTCTATTTTTCTCAACTTGCTTCTGCTTTTTCCCTCTTTATTACTTATCACCCTTGATTTTTTCTTAGTTTTCTCCATACCAAAAGCCCATGCTAATTTCCAAATGATGAAGGCACAACTTTGTTGGTAACATTCTTATAAGCATAAATACTTTTTATGGAAGTTGTGGATTTATAGGTACACCATTAATCATTGCCTTTGCTTCTATCTCTTCATGTACATGTATGTCATTGTTTGTTTTCAATAATTTATTTTATGTCTCTCAAAATTGTTATGGCATGAATTCTTATTGTGTTCAAAAAGTCATTTTCCTTTATCTTGTTAAGTGACGATTCAAAAAAGTTCATAATATTATAACTATGCTAGATTACACTTTGTATGTTGATGATTATTCACTAATCAAAATATGTTATACTACAAGGGTAAGTGCACAAAGTTGGGGGACAAAAATTGGCCTACTCGTGGACATGATTTTCCTAAAATTTCAAAAATCTGAACTTTTGTAGATAATTTGAGATATTTACACTCTATATTTGAAGATGGTGTAATAATATAAAATGTAGCATTTCGAGTCTAGTTTCTAAAAAACTAAAGTTTGTTAAAAATGGTTAAGATAAATAGGTCAAACATCTAAAATTTAAAGAGGAACTCCTATTTTTTTTTAAGAAAACAAAGTAGATAGACGGTCGTGCAGTGCACCATTTTTTGAGAAGTGTTTAATATTTTTTGAAACCCTTTGGGAAAAATTTGGATAAGATATTCTACTTTGTGACCTATCTTTTTCATCTTTTTTCAATGAATAATTTTTTTAATGACTTTTAAAAGTAAATAAATTCAAAAAACTGACAAAAACATGGATAATCATCCATGTGGTGTGCCTAACTACCTAAAAAAAAATGAAAATCAGATTTTTTTTGAATGTGTGTAGAATTAGGCCTAGTTTGTGACCATATATCTTTTTTTGTTCTTGGATAAATGAAAAAAAAAATTAAATGAAGATGTATAGGCATGCATATTTGTAGCATGTAATGGCATAAAAAAGGTATAGGTAGAAATCAACATAGTTTGAAACCTTAAATTAGTCAAAAAATTATAAAAAACATATTTTTGTAAAGAGGAGAGTGTGTTCCTCATGATGGTATTAAGTTTTTGAATTTTACCATTGAAATTTATAGTGTATTTGGTGATCAAATTTGGATTTTGTTGCTCTTATTAGAACTCTCAGACTTGGTTGTAGATTGACAGGTCCAAGCCTTTGGCTCGAGAATCCAATCCATTCTTGAGCCAAAAGGCACAGTTTTTGAATTAAAATTCAAATGGTGTGATCATGTTAATAATGCAATCATATTTTTAATGTGATCGCATTATTAACTATGTTAGTAACACAATCATGTTACTTAATAACATGTTCACATTATATACTCATAACACCCAAAAACCCAAATTTGCTCTTTACCACAAGTTTTATATATTATTTTATATGTTCTTGAGCTCCCTAATAATTGTGTTATTTCATGTGATACAGGAAAGGTCCCTAAACTTGGATAGTGAATTAAGGTGTCATGGTATCACATTAGACTTCAAAAAATTTATGGGCATTTTAATATGTTGACATGACTACTTATAATTACTTGGTTTTAAGGTGTAACTCATTATACATTTTACAATATAACTTATTTTATCACAGTATGTCTTAAAATGTATTTTTTAAACCTATGGCAAAAACTTAGCCTTTGGAGTACCAATATAGCTGTGCATATGAAGTAAATTGGGGCTATTTTGAACCCCTTCAATCTAATTATATGAATATAAAATGAGATTTGGGGGTTGATCAACTCCAAATTCATTAGCTCAATTAAAGCAAAGAAACATTATTTATTTATATGTAAGTTCTACATGTATAAAATGTGGTTTTGAGCTCAATAAACTTGAATTCATTAGCTAATGAATGCAAATGTCAATTAGTTAAATTGTGGAGGTAATAAGGGTCAAGATGAGCCACATGAATGTATTTTAAACTGTATTTTCAATGTGATTTGGAGTGAAATTAACCCTAATGTCATGTCATATATAATTAACCACGGATTTGATTCATTTAATGAGGAGGCATTTGAGGCCAATTTGAACCCCTTCAAGAGCAAGATATGATTTGGGGTAAAATTAAGTTTGATTCTATCAGGAATTGATCTAATTAGTCAAATTGTGTAATTAGGGGCATGATTTAGGCAAAATCGAGCCCCTAAACCAATTTTATGGCTCTATCAATTATATAACATGTATGGCATAACTAACCCTACTTTTATCAAAAATGCAAACATGAAGGTAATTGTCATAAATAGGTGAACAAACAACTCAAATTTTCATCAATTACCTTAATAATTAGACCCTATATATGACATCTTAAACCCTAAACCCTGTACCATTTAACTTAAATGCTAAACCATGCACCATTTACCTTAAACCCTAATTCATAAGCCCTAAATGCAAAACCCTTTAAATTGTAGACCTTAAAACCTAAACCAATAAATTTAACCCCAATTAATATCCTTTATATATAGTAAAAATTAGGTTCATATGGAAGAACTTGGTCAAAATTGCATCACTCAGTACCATAATTGACTTAATTGGCTCAATTTGTGATGATGTGGGGGCCAATTGAGCCCAAAATCACATTATTTACTTACATATCTAGGTTTAAGGAGCTCAAATTTACCCCAATCACCATCATGATTATACCTTATATACCTTAAAATCTATAACCTAAGCCCTAATCCCTAAAGTTCCTAATACCTAAACTCCAAACCAGAAATATAAACTCTTTAAACTCTAAACCAATCATTTTAGCCCAAATTAACATCATTTAGACTAAAAATTAAGTTCACAGGGCTCAGTTTGGCCTAAATCACATGAATGATTGCCCCATTTGATTAATTCACTCAATATGCAAAATGACATGGGGTATAATGACAACCCAAAAACACATTATATAGTCACAAATGGTTCCAAGTGATTCAAATTATCCTCAATTATATTTACGATTGACCTTGTGTACCCTAAACCATATATACATTAAAACATAAGCCCTAAACCACAAACCCTAAACACTATATCCTAAATTACAAACCATAAACTTTCCCTATTTACCAATCGATTTAGTCCCAATTAACATCATTTGTAGTAAGAATTAGGTTCATATGGCATAAAGCGATTAGACATTATATACACCCTTAAACCTTAACCCTGTGCCTTAATCCCTAATACCTAAAACATAAATTGTAATCCCTATACCCTAATGCCCACTACATGCCACAAACATACATGCATTACAATATAATTGATTTTATCATGAGATGTCATAAAATGCATTTTTTAAACATAGAACTTAGCCTTTGTAGTACCAATCTAGTTATGCATCTAAAGTAAATTGGGGCTATTTAAATACCCTTCAAATTAATTGCATGACTATAAAATTTAATTTGGGGGTTGATCATCTCCAATTTCATTAGCTCGATTGAATCAAAAAAACATTATTTACTTATATGAAAGTTCTACATGTATAGAATGTGGTTTTGAGCTTAATAAACTTGAAGTCATTAGATAATGAATGCAATTTTTTATTAATTAAATTATGAAGGTAATTAGGGCCAAAATTAACCACATGAACCTATTTTAAATTGTATATGATGTGATTTGGAGTGAAATTAACCCTATTGTCATGTCATATATAATTAACCAAAGAGTTGATTCATTTAATCAAGGAGGCATTTGAGGCCAATTTGAACCCCTTTAAGAGCAAGATATGATTTGGGGCAAAATTAAATGTTTTATTCTATCATTAATTGATCCAATTAGTCAATTTGTGCAATTATAGGCATGATGTGGGAAAAAATGAACCCCTAAATTAAATTTATGGCTCAATCGATTGTATAACATGTATGGCTTAACTGACCCTACTTTTATCAGAAATGCAAACATGAAGGTAATTGTCATAAATATGTGATTAATAAACTCAAATGTTCTTCAATTACCTTAGTGATTGGACCCTATAGTTGATATATTAAACCCTAAACCCTTCACCATTTAAATTTAACCCTAAACCATGTACCATTTACCTTAAACCCAAAGACATAAGCCCTAAATGCTAAACCCTTTAAATTATAGAACCTAAACCCTAAACCAATAAATGTATCCCCAATTAACATCCTTTATATATAGTAAGAATTAGGTTCACAGGGATGAACTTGGTCAAAATCGTATCACTCATTAAACCAAAATTGACTTAATTGGATTAATCTATGATGATGTAGGGGCCAATTGAGCCTAAAATCACATTCTTTAGTCACAAATATAGGTTTAAGGATCTCAAATTTTCCCCAATCACCTTCATGATGGTACCTTATATACCCTAAAACCTATACCCTAAGCCCTAATGCTTAAAGTTCCTAATCCCTAAACTCTAAACCATAAATATAAACTCTTTAAACCCTAAACCAATCATTTTAGCCTAAATTAACATCATTTATACTAAGAATTATCTTTGTGATTGACCATGTGTACACTAAACCTAAACCCTGTATCTTAAACCCTAAACACTATACCCTAAATCATAAACCATAAACTTTTCCTATGTACTAATTAATTTAGTCCCAATTAACATCTTTTGTAGTAAAAATTAGGTCACATGGCATAAAGCAATTAGACCTTCTATACACCCTTAAATCTAAACCTTACATGCCCTAATCCATAATACCTAAACCCTAAAACATAAATTTTAATCCCTAATCCCTAAACCCTATGTACTAATGCCTTAATCCCTAATTTATATTAAGTATAAAACAATTTTGTTATTAAATAAAGTGATCAAATTATTATTAATATAGACAAAACTCACTTCTCAATGTCTATGTTTAACCCTAACGAAGTATTAATAAAAATTCAATCATGTTATTCTTAATATACATAAAACTCACTTCTCAATGTGTATGTTGAATCAGAACCTAGTATCAAAAATAACGTGATTGTGTTATTGAACAACGTTATCATATTATATAACATGATCACATTATCTTTATTATTATAGACTAATCTCACTTTTCAACATCTATTTTTAACCCAAATCGATAATTTTGTCCCTATAAACATTCTTTGCATACTTTTACGGGACCTATGGTACTTGTGTACTTTTGACACCACCTTTGAAAAGTTATCAATTTCCTTGATGGTTGATGGATCATGTTCAAGGAAGATGGAGAGGTTGAATAATAAAACACCAAAGGAATTATAATATTTGAGAGAGAAAAACAAGATACAAATGTAAAAACTTTGTGTTAGATAAGGTACAAACCCTAATCTCGATGAACTAAATGCCATAGATAATGAGCCAATTGACAATAATGAATTAAACAATGATGAAATTGACCATAATGAATTGAATAATGATGAATTTGACCATAATGAAATTAATGATAATGAAATTGATAATAATGAATTAGATAATGGTGACAACTTACATTCAAAGTTCCAAGTTTTTTATTTTGTTGATGATGAGTCTATATATGATGCTTCACCCCCCATGAATGAAGAAAATTTGATGGAAACAAATAATGATGAAATTAACAATCAAGAAAATTTCATGGAAACATATAATGAAGAAATAAACAATGAAGAAGATGTCATCACACCTCTAAACAATGAAAGCAATAACGATTTTGAAACACCCTCTCAACAAATTCCACCATTAATAACATATCCAAGAATTATGTGTAGAAAAGACAAGTGCTTAATTGAAGTTGATGAAAATATTTTAAAAGCAATACATAACAAAATATCTAATCACCATTCAAAAATATTGGCTCAACAAATTTGGGATAGTTTCTTTCATATTTAGAATTATGATAGTCAAAGATGTCAATTATTTGTTTCATTGATAAAATTGATTAAGATGATACCTATAATGTACACATTAGGACTAAGAACAACCAACATAGATGATGAAAATACTAAAATTGTTAAAAATCTACATGATGCATATCATACTGTAGGCCCAAAATCATGCACCCAAGATTGTAATGCTACCCGACATATACTTACAACTTGTGCAGTAAGTGACCAAACAAATAAAAAATGAATGGTTTTAAAAACAAGCCGAACACTTAATATAAACATAAAAACATTAATGAAATTAATTGAAAGACATGAAAGACTTAATGAACCTAATACCAATGAGCTATGGGCATTCTATGGTAGAATTTCACAAAAGGACAAGGCTATAGCTGATAATATTAAGGAGTTACTTGCTCAATTTGGGAAAGACAGTATAAGAGTTTTGCCCAATGCAAGAGATGTAGTGAAAAGAAGATATGGTTCTCGTAACCGTGAACCGCATCCAAAATATTTATTAGATATGAATCAAACATAGTTATACTCAATTTTTTAGAAAAATATCACATATTTCTATTTGTCAAAGATATTTTGAGATGGCCAAACCTTTTTATGTAAAAATAAATCACACATGCACCACTTCTTGTTGTAGGCAACATGTTGAATTTTCAATGCACTATGATGTTTTTCATCATATTCATTATACTTTGCACACTAACAACATTTTATATGAGTGTGGCATTTAATTGCCACCAAAATTAGCTAGGGAATTTATTCCAAATATCTTTTATAAAAGATCATATGAACAATTATTTTATAACAAATCATGTTTAAATGGAAATTGCAACATTTGTGGTGGATTGCCAAAATTTAAAAAATATATCCATGAGGAGATTACAAGTGTAACTGGACATGAATTAGTTGGTTTAAGCAAATATAAATCAGTGCCTTATCAAGTAAAAGATGGCAAAGAACCTAAAAGGTGTCAGCTTGTTGCAAAAAAGATACCAATTTTCAATTTTTTGGTAAAATTTAAGGAGAAAATTATTTATGAGTATGCAAGGCATACATATAGGGCTAGATGGTTGGATGAACATTTCAAGATAAGAAAGGATACATTCCCACTTGGTTTGATTGTTTCTGTAGTTGAATTTACTAAAAATTACACATTTAAAACCTAAATGGAAGTTCAATCGTAGTATTACAACTCATCACAAAATGCCATATTCGTGCATATAACATTCATGCATGAACTTGATAGTACAAATCAACAATGAAAAATTTTAAAAGAGTGCCATTTCTATATCAGTGGTGATTGATCACATTGTTTAGAGTATTTGTAAGGTTATTTTTAGAAGTTCTATAAATAGTTGAGTAAGAGGAAGATTAATTTCAAGCAACATTACATTTGGTCAAACAATTACACATCATAATTCAAAAATGCATGGATGTTTTATTAGTTGAGTAGGATGCACGTTACCACTGGTGTAGAACACATTTAGAGTTTCATTGAGGCTGACCATGGAAAATGGGAGCATGTGTAAAAATATCTATTACAAGGGAGGAGTTGAAATTTGAAGAGGGTGTTCATTTGACAAATGCAAAAACCATGGTTGAATGGTGTAATGAGAGCACGTGTCATGGTGCTCAAACAAATTCTACCATTTGTAGACATTTATAGTTAATTGAGGAAGAAAAATTATAAAATTATGAGGGTTGTATGACTCTAATTAGTTCAAGAGACTTCCACTCATTTCATAGCTCAAATGCAAGTTCTTGGACTATTCATACGAGATACTTGGCATGTTTCTATTATGCATGCATAGACTCTATTTGGAATGAGTGTGAGTCACAAGAATGGGTGGATGATTGGAGTTGTAAAACTTTAATTTCAATCAACACATATCAGGTTCCAAAAATAATACAACTTATAAATATGATATCATTAAATGACATTGACCATGTATCTGATCTAGTGCAGCCAGGTAGAATATTTTTCATTATGTATAATTTATTCTTATTATATATCTTCATATTATCATTAAAAATAGTTTTTTTTCGATACAGGGCATGTTTTTTTAGTTATTGAAAATGATGATAATGAAGAGGGCACTAATTACTACTTGTGCCAGTGTGTAAAGAGAGAAAATTTTGACTTCCCCAATTATAGATGGAGAAAACATTGACTATCCCATTAGGTCAGTGGTAGTCACTAGAACTTGGTTTCGACTATATACTATAAAATATTCATATCAATGGTTATTTAAAGAGTTTAAAATGCACAAGAAGATACTGCACTATTTAAACTTGATTCTTGAAATAAATATTGAATTACAAAAATATCATGGGAGGCCATAAAACAAGAACTTTGGAAAGTTCAAGAGTCAAACTATGAATTTATTCTTGATACTATCAAGGTTAGAGTAGATCTTAGTGGTTCGTTGGATTGAAATACGTAGGTATGTTGACTTTTCAAATGTAGATGTAATCAATTTTACCAAATGTTTTTTATTTGCTAGGTAGTACATATGAATTTCATTTTTTAATTACTTACTAATATTTTTTTGTAGGTTGTGATATTGGATAAGCTTCCACCTTCACGTGGTTAGCATTGTCAGTAGAGAATTATATATTCTTCAAGCTGAGAGAAGCTTAGGTTAGACGTGATTAAAGAGTTATATTCTTAGGTGGAGGTCCCAGAGGTAGAAATGACAGTTGGAGCTCAAGAAGTTGCTTGTTCAATGCCAAAAAGTTGCATTTTTGGACCCATCATTGCAACTTGTCCAATGGATTACTCTCTAAGGTTCCACTTGAGTGCTATAGGGTGAGATTATAGGGCTTAAATAGGTAGGGGTGGGATTTGATGGTTCATGAAAATGACTTATAGGTTTCATTTTATGTGTGTTTGAACTTAGGCTAAAAAATTACATTTTTTTGTATTGTGAAGGGCATTCTTAAGGCCAAAGTGGGTGGTGGGTTTATCGATTAGGCCTTATAGGAGGCTAATAAATTGATATTAGACATTATATACCCCTAATATGTGTTGGAAGTGTCAGTTTTAAGTCAGAAAGCATCAGAACCATAGTTATGCAACCACAACTTAAACTTTGACAACATTTGTTGTTAGTGTTTTTGCGCTCCTGAATGGTAATGAAAATGCACTTAGGTGGATTTGAACATCATGGTGGTGTGATAACATGTAAATTAATTATCTATATGTGATCTAAGTGATATATTCTCAATTTGAGTTCCCAGAGGTAGAAATGGCAATTGGAGCTCAAGAAGTTACTTGTTCAATGCCAAAAATTTGCATTTTTGGACCCATCAATACAACTTGTTTAATGGATTGATCTCAAAGATTCTACCTGAGGGATATGGGGTGAAATTATAGGGATTAGATATGAAGGGGAAGGATCTAATGATTCATATAAATGACTTATGGGTTTTGTTTTATGGATGTTTAAATTTAGACTAAAAATTTGCATTTTTCTTTTATTGGGAAGGGCATTCTTGAGGCCAAAATGGGTGGTGGGTTTGTCGATCAAGCCTAATGGCAGGCCATGAACTTGGTCCTATATGTTATCCCCCTGTAGGTGTTGAAAGTGTCAATTTTTGGTTAGGAAGCATCAAAACAATAGTTCTACAAATTATGACTTAAACTTAGACAACTTTCGTTGTCAGTGTTTTTGTGCTCCTAAATGGTAGTGAAAATGCACTTTCAGGTGGATTTTGTAATATCCCAAATGGGATATGTATGAAAACATATAAAATTACTAAAATTTTGAATTTAAAAACTATGGAAAGACTAACTAAGATGAATATGGAAACACACACCAACTAATAAAATAAATGACAAATACATAATAATAAGCTCTCACACACATAGAGATACAAACCAAATAGAAGTAACAAACTCTCTGAATATCAGTTATAATATCTGAATGATCACTATAGGCTTTTTTCCTTTAATTCTATAAGCAACCAAGGGGTTTCGTCCTTGAATTCTAAGTTGAGCACCCAAGGGGTTTCATCCTTGAATCCTGAGATCCAAGCCATACTTAAAGAAATTACAATGACGTCCATTAAAATGAGATCCAACCCATACTTAAAGAAATTATAAATGGGAGAAAACAAATGGAGGAATAGTGAGGAGAGATAAAATAAGTGTAGCACTCCATAGGGGGGAATAAATGGTCAAGATGATAAGCTTTGACCGTGTGCAACATTGATTACAATCTATATGCTTTCATAATTGAGTCTCCCACTCCATGTGAAGGAATAAAATGATGGAGACTATACTCATGTGCTCACATGTGGCCAAGATCCTTTCAACCATTGAATTTTGACCATTTCACATGCTTAATCATGTAGTCACAAGACAAATGCACCAACCTCTCCTTTTCCTATCAAGGACACCCATGTGAAAGAATAAAGCGAATCTAAATTATCTCTTAAGTAGGTTAGGATGTCCCACTCCACTCACATGCCCTAGATTCATGAAATATTCTCCTATGGGCCTTTCCACCTCATTCACAGTCCACCTCATTGCTACATCACTTGTCATGTCACTATGACTAGTGACAATGAATAGTGTTTTTGTGAATAGTGCCAATGAATAGTAACCCATACCACTATTCCCTTCATTACCCAATTTATCCCATGGAAATGAGATAGGTTAAGGGTCTCCTACACATGCCTTATTGGGAAGAAGGGGACATCATAGTCCTCCATTCCCAAAATTGCTTGCCCACAAGTAATTGCAAATTTGGATGCTCTAAAATGTTAGGACCTTCCCAACTAGGATCCTCAATTGGAAGATCCATCTACCCGATGAGATATTCTATTATGCTCTAATTTATAATATTCTTCACCCTTGTATTAAGAAAAACCTCTAGAATCAAAATTAACTTTTCTTCATCATCTAGTGGGGGAAAATTAATGGAAGGCACTATATGCAATCCAATAACCTTATTCAAATATGAAACATGGAATGCATTATGTATCTTACTACCTTCAGGGAGTTCTAACTCGTAAGCTACCTCACCAATTTTACTGATAATCTTGTATGGCCCATATAACTTGGGTTTTAGTTTCTCATTCCCCTTGATTTTGATAGAGGATTACCTATATGATTGTAATCTCAAGTATACCATATCTCCTACCACAAATGTCCTTTTTGTCCTCTTCTTATTTGCATATATCTTTTATTGATTATATGCTTGCTACAAATTTTCCTTCAAAGATCTAATGATATATTGGCTTTGGTTAACCAAGTAACTTACTACAAGTACTCTATTTTCCAAGAGTATCAAATCAAGAAATGTCAGTGCATCACAACCATACAATTATCTAAATGGAGACATACCAATATACATGTGGTGAGTAGTATTGTAACAATATTCTCCTAGATGAAGCCACTTGATCCATGTTATTTGTTGACCTGAGACATAATTTCTCAAGTATCCTTCCACCCATTTGTTTATAATTTATATTTTCCCATCTATTTGTGGGTGGTAACTTGTGCTTGGAGTAAGTTTGGTACCTATCAAGTGAAACAACTCCTACCAGAATGCACTGATGAACCTACTATCTCTATCACTGATTATGTTTTGGGGTAACCCATGTAATCTAAAAACTTCTTTGAAAAATAAATTAGCAAATTGAGGTGCTTTATAATCAATAAATATAGCAAAAAAATGTGCATATTTAGTCAATATATCAACTATAAAATAAATGCAATCTTTCCCTCGTACCTTGGGCAATCCCACAATGAACTCCATGGAGATACTTTCCCATTTTTGTTCAGGGTTGGGAAGTGGTTATAGCAGACTTCCAAGAAACTCTTGTTCTCCTTTATTCTATTGGCATGTTAAACATTATTTGATATGCATAAGAACATCCTCCTTGAGACCTTTCAAGAGAATCTCTCTCTAATCTGTTGTATGTTTTGAAGAAGCCTGGATGTCTTGCCAAAGGTGCATCATGAAATGCCTCTAGTATTTTCTTTTTCATCTTTGATTCAAAATAATGAGTACTCTATTTTTGAACAAGATCAACCCATTTGCCACTGTGTATCTATCATCCCTCTCCAAACCATCAAGAATTTTAGCAGTAAATGCATTCTTAGCATACTCAGCTAAGATAGAAATTTCCCTATCAATAGAAATATGGCAAAACATGGGCATTATAGAGAGAGCATCGACTACTATATTATTCTTACCCTTGACATATTCAATTTCAAAATCATATGCCCATAGATTAATCACCCACTTTTGTTGTCTATCATTTAGATTTTGTTGGATAAGAAAGAATTTCAAACTATTGTGATCTGACTTGACAATAAACTTCCTACATACTAGATATTGTTTGAATTTTTCCATAGCATGAATTATTACCAACATTTATTTATCATGAATATGCATCCCTTACTAATGATCCTTTAGCTTTCTGATCTTGAAAGCTATGGGATGTCATTTTTGAGATAAGACAACCCCAATGTTTCTCTACGTTTTTGCTATTTACATTTAAAAGAAGAAAAAACTAATATTAATGGGTCAGGGGTTTGTACGTTACCCAGATTAAGTTGCGCACCATATCCAAGCATTGTAGGAGCTCCTCTTTGGCTGTGGAGGAAGACACCTGTAGATAAGAATAAGACTTAAACAAAGAGAGTGTTAGATAAAGATATGGTGGACTGCCAAGCAACGCTTGGTCCTAAAAGCATAAAGCTCCATGAGGGATGACAGTCCACTATTTGATAAAAAGAGTGTTGTATGAAAAGAAATAATGAAAGACTAAGAAAGAGAAAGTAGACAACACGTACTTGTTCTCTGCAATCAGTCTATTATAGTCCCTGCCATCGATAGTACTACTAGCATCAGTTGGTCAATATGTCGACGTCGGTTATGTTATCAATGTCGATAGGGGCAGTGGGCCTTGGACGGGTTTCAAGTTATGTCTATGGTCGACAGAGGAGTCTGGGAGTTTAAGGTTCTGTGCAGGGTTGCAAGATAGTGAATAGGGTCTGAGAGGGGGCAAAGGTCAGGGATAGGTGTAAAAGAGGATAAGAATAAAAGGAAGGCTTTTCAGCCTTTCTACGTAGGAAGTCGGGTCTGATTGATAGTATTTATAAATAGTAAATAGAAACTAATTACTAATGTATTCTAAATTACTAAAATAAAATAAAAGAATACTTAGCTCTATTAGAAGAACCAAGGGTGTTATAACGCGTATTCCTATTGTGGATGATGTCAAAGCCCTCATGCAATGTTTTAATCCAATCTGGAGTCACTTGTGAAGAGTTTCTGTAGCCAGGAAAGCGTTAGTCAAAGTCTGATGTTTGGTCTTAGAGTGTGCGTGTCGATGTCTTAGAGTCTGGGAGGAAGAATTTAGGATCAGTGATTTCATACCTAAACTCAATGTTAGAACTCAGTTCAAGTAACCGACATCAGCTATCTCGCCAGCATCGACTGATAGTTGACCAATGTCGACGGCTAGAGAATGGGTAAAAGGGCTATTTTTAGCCCTTTGCCCATTTTTCCATCCACCAAGTGCATTTGTCATTGGAGAATGGTCAAAAGATGGGGTTATTAGGCACAAGTGTTGGTTAGGAGGTTGGAATAGGTCTTAGGTAGTTATGATTTGAAGGACTTAGTCATAGGGTAGGAAATGGTCTTAGGGTGAGGTGTCCAAGGTGAGGTGTCATAGTGAGGTGTCCAAGGTGAGGTGTCTAGGTGAGGTCATAATTTAAAATAAGTTGTTTATTTTAAATTAATAAGGTGTGTAAGGGACCAAGGGGAGTCAACACAATTTTGGTGTCTACATTTGCCCTTTTTTGTCTTGTTGGTTGTTCTTGATGAACTAAAAGACAAGAATAGATGTTGTTTACCCCAGGTATTAGATGAGGTATTCCCCCTCAAAGCGGGAAGTGAGAGAAGGGAACCTAAAATCAGTTGCCAATTTGATAGGTAGTGGATGAGTATGGTGAAGTTAGAGTGTGAACGCTGCAATAGTTGAGATTGTGTGTATACCGCTTCACGTGATAGGTAGGTCAAATTGTCATAGGCAAGGTCAAGGAGTACTAAAATTAAATAAACCAGTCCCTAGCTTATTAGTGGCAGCTGATTGGGTTAATCAATCAAAGCTGTAGCTCTAATGGTCGTCGTGTTCTAAGTATCACGGGCTCAGAAAGTGCTCCTAGAAAACACGAAAATGTCACAAATATTGGGGATCAACTTGGGTGTGATCCGACAATAAGTGTGAGGGTCGTAATGTGGGTTGTGTACAATTTTCTAATTATTCGTGAGGTAGCATATATGTAATCAAAATAACCAAGGCAAAGTTGTCTCGAAAGTGGTCATGGTCTGAGGAGATAGTCACGATCTCCAAGGTCGTTGGTCGAGTCGAGTTGAGATATAAGTGATCTCAAGTGTTTTGTTTGTGGATAGGGAGATGTATGTGATCTCTAATGTGCCCCATGAGAAGTCTAAGGTGGCTTCTACAATGTCAGGGCTAGTTGTGTGGGCATGATTTTGGACTGGTTTAGATAGTTGGTCCATTAGGTGGACAGACAAAGGAATGGCCGAGCTAACCTCAGATGACCCCATGTCAACTGAGTGCTGCCTACATAGCCCCTATTTTTAGGGCCTCATGCTAATGTAGTTCTCCCCAAAAGGGAAGATGGAGTCAAAGAGGTCGATAGTTGGTTTGGTCAGGTTAGGGTTGTTAGCATTTCCCATATGTGTGATGGTACATGCTTGAAATAATGAATGTATGATGATGTCACAGCCTTTTCCATATTATGTGATGGTGTATTCTGTAACATTGGTGATGTGGTTTTTTATCCCAAGCAATTTTCCATATTAGTGATGGTGTATGCTAAAAATGAAATGAATAATGATGTTATAGCCTTATCCATATTGTGTGATGGTGTATTCTATAACATTGGTTATGTGGTTTTTCATCCATAGAAATTTTCCATATTGGTGATGGTGTATGCTAAAATTGAAATGAATGATGATGTTATAGCCTTTTCCATATTGTGTGATGGTGTATTCTATAACATTGGTTATGTGGTTTTTCATCCCTAGCAATTTTCCATATTGGTGATGGTGTATGCCAAAAATGAAATGAATGATGATGTTATAGCCTTTTCCATATTGTGTGATGGTGTATTTTATAACATTGGTTATGTGTGGTTGTTAGTTTCCAAGTGTATTGTTTTACATAGAAACTAGTGTGAATATGCTATGATAATTTATATAACACAAATTGGTATTTGTATTAAATAAATTATGATGTCATGTTAGTGGTTTAAAAAAATGTTTGGTTTGGTTTGGTTATAAAATGTTTTGGTTTTGTTGTATGTGACGAAGATGTATAAGAAGTGAAAGGGTGTGTTGCTCTTTCATTGACAAGGACCATAATGATAGCATAGATAGAGTTTTTGGAAACAAAAGCCCCGTTCATGCATTATGTCATTGACCATTGGTTTGTGTTAGAGAAATACTCGAATCACTTGACATTAAGTGAGCTCAAAATTCCTTGGGTATGTTGAGGTAATAGGTGTGATTAGGTGATATGTGAGGCTAGCATAACCCTTTTTAGCAGGGATTACTTTGCCCCTTTTTATAGGTGACCCTGAGAACGACTATAGGCAAGTCCATGACTAAATAGTTTGTAAGTCATTTTTTTTTTTGGTAGACTGATCAATGCGAGAAGTCTACTAGGGGATGTTGTTTTGTTTTATGGTCATGTTGAAGCTGATCGATGTGAAAAGCTTCTGAAAGGGTGCTGTGTATGTAGCAAAATTTGGGTAAAGCCATCATTCGAGAGAATGGTCTATATTTTGCTTTGTATGTTTAGATGTCTGTGAATAGCTGTCCTTCAAGGGAGCAGTCTATTAATTATAGTAATTATGCAGATGTCCTTTGAGGGAGCAGTCTACATTTATAGTTTATGACCTTTGGCTAGGCATCCCAATTTTATATGTTTTTTTGACTGAACTTTTAGTCATGGACTAGACTATAGAGGTTTAGGGGTTTCCCTTTTATTAGGACAAAGTATTCATGCTTTACAAAAGGGTTGACTAATGTTTGTAGGGAAAAAGGGTTGAAGGAATAGGAATGATGATGACAGGAGATGTTCAAGGGATGAACTCAAGTTAAATATCAAGTGAATGATTACTTGATCAACAATAAAATGGTTGTAGATGCAAGGCATTAAGGGGCTCAGGTTTTGGTCGGCCTTCGAGAGAAGATAGACGATAAGTCCCTGATCCATACTTGTGCATTATTATGTAAGGTCCGAGCCAATTAGGAGCAAACTTTCCTCATTTGCTTCTTTCCATATTGGTCATGTGTTGGTTTTCTTTAAGGATGAGATCTCTGATTTTAAAATCTTGCTCTTTTAGATTTTTTTTATAGGCACGTTTTGGTCGATGTTGGATGTGAAGTTGGTTGATGCTTGGTTGAAGTCGTGATAGTCAATACAAAGTTGAATTCCCCTAGTTGCTTTTGTGATAGGGACAATGTTTGACACCCATTGTGGATAATCAATGGGTTGGATAAATGAGACAGAGAGAAGATGATGAAGCTCCTCTTTGATAAGGAGTATGACGCAAGGATGTATCTTGTGAAGCTTTTGCCTGATAGACTTAGTTTGAGAGGGCAGGATCTTGATCTTCCAGATTAGAGTTTGGAATCTCAGAATTACTGACGGTGATGGAGGCAATGGTGGGTAATGTTTTGACTAAAGCAGCCAGTGGTTGGGGGTCTTCGGGTTGGACCTCCACTACCTGTAAAGCTTTGATCAAGGCTTGGCAATGTTGTGGAGAGTTTTGAATTAGGTCATACAAAGATGTCTTCACAGGGGTTTGGTGAAGTTGTTTCACCATGGAGTCACAAATTGACCCCGAAGATGTTGGTCAGGATGTGCCCAAGATAGAAATCTTGGGTTTTGGTGGTTGAGAAGGCTTGACAAATGGATATGTCCAGGGGATAGAAACCTTCTCTTTTCCTTTATCCTTCATGGTTTGTGACCTGGTGGCCATATTGATAGTGTTGATTTCAAATAAAGGGGGAGATGGTGGTAGAGGGACCATAGTCTGACGATGGGTTCTTGATCTAGGTGAGGAGGTTTGAGAGGCATGGGATGGTGTCAGTGGTTTGTTAAAAGGGTCCTTAATGAGAAGGGTGCCCTTTTTTAGTTGTTGGCAGATGACAACTTTAAGAGCATAACAATGCTCAGTATCATGCCCAGGTGTGCGATGATATGCATAGATTTTAGTGTCATCGAACCAAGATGGTTTTGATCCAAGAGGTTGGAATGGGTTAAGAGGTGGAAGACTGATGCTAGAAGACTGCAACAATTGGCATAATAGCAAAGGATAAGAACTCGCTAATGGGTCTACGCGTGTTGTTGTAGTAGGGGTTGACAACTTTTGTTTAGGAGTTGTAGGAGGAGTTTTTCATACCATATTTTTGTTTGGTGGTGTGACCACACGTGTAGATGGCACTTTCATGGTGAGAGGTGTCAAAGTTTTTGGAGGAAATATATGTTTGATGGGTAGAGGTAGTAATGGAGGCAGTTTGTTTTTGTGACGTGTTGGAGTTTGGAGCACTCCTATTAAGTTAGAAGGGTGTGGACCCAAAATAGAGGGTAATGGTGAAGGTGGGGGAGGAGTTCTCTGACGTGGTTTAGTAGCCTTCTTTAGTTTAGTGCGAGGACTACTACTGTGTGGGGTGAGGTTTAAATCTACCTTCACTTGTGGGTGTGTGAGGTTTGATATGGGGTGAACACTGAGAGATTTAACCTGTTTTAGTATGATGGATGCTTGTGAGGGTTTGGGTTTAGGTGTGGATGATTGAGCTTTTGAAGATTTAGAACCAGAATCTCAATTCTTGTTAGAGACTGTGAGATGATTTAATTCAAAAGGGTTGGCAGTCAAAGCGGGTTGTGTAAGATAAGGGGCCTTAAGTCACTCCCATAGCGCCTCATGTTTTAGGTTCCTAGAATGGAGAAATCCTAAGTTTTCTACCAATCAAGAAAATGGTTTAGGTGACATTGTGTGAGGTCTTGCCGTTGGTCTTTTGGAGGAGTTAAGTGATCACGAGACTGGAAAAGTGTTAGATGCAGTGATCTCGGGCCAAAGGCAAGAGAAAACTGTCACCGGATCTCCCTCGACTGAAGTGGGTGAGGCCGTGAGTTCTTTTCTTGATGGAGAAGGGATTGGAGAATGTGGCTCTTTGAGAAGATAGAGCACAGGGATGATCATGCCTTCCACTTGTGGTCTAGGGGCATGGAAAGTATGATCCTCCATTGGTAATAGGAAGGATGAGGGTGGGGCTAGTGGCGTTGGTATCGTCAAAGCATCTTTCGATATGGGAGAGGTCAAAGTAGACTCTCCTACGTGTGAAAGAGAGGTGGATGGAGGACTATCTTTCATTTGTGGAGGATAAATAAGAGAAGAAGGCTCCTCTAAAGGGTGAAGTAGAGGTATTATGGTCCCTTCTACATGAGGGTGTGGGGTATGAATGGTAACTTCTTCCAATGGTAGAAGAAGAGGAAAGGTGGGGGCAAGAGGAACAAGTAATATGGGTTCCTCACGAGGTAGAAGTATGTGTGGAGGAGGTGTTTGATGTCATGGGGGTGATACGAGTAGAATAGGCTCTTCTACCCATGGTGGAGGAATGGGTTGACTAACCTCTTCAGACTGTGGGAGAGGTTGGTTAGGAATAAAAGGAAAGACCGTGTTGACCGTGGGTATATTGCGCTCTTGAAGGTCATCGGCCATGGTCTGAATATTGTTCTGACTTGGTGGATGGTTAGGAAATGGTTGCCTAAAGACATCCATGTTTTGGTTAGCCAGCACATTTGGGTTATACAAAAAAAGATCCCCCTTGTCTATCATGTCTTGGACAATGTTTTTGAAGGTTTTACAATTGTCGGTGTCATGACCTTTGACATGGTGATAATTACAAAAGTCATTTTCCCTATACCATGCAGGGATGGATTTTGAGGGGTCAAATTGAGGTGGTTAGATTTGAGGGAGATTGAGGACCTCCTGCTTCACTAGTTTATCCAACATGGAAGCATATGATTCTCCTATTGGAGTGTATTGACGTTGTATATACCGTTGTTGGAATTGTCTTGTGATGCTTTGTGATGTGGGGGGCTCAGTTTGGTTTGTTATGGTAGAAGATGATGATCTAAGTACCACAACATTTGTCGATTCCTTGGACTTGGAATGGGAGGAAGAATATTTGGAAGACGAAGGGTCATTGGATTTTGCGTTGGTATTTTTACTACACAGTTTGACCCTATCTTCTTCAACTGCACAGAGTTCAAGCTTTCGGGCCATGGTGAAAGCTTCATCAAATGTGTAGAATGTTTGAACCCACAAAGTAGATGAGATGTGCTTGGCACATGCTCTTAAAAAGAGCTCAATGAGCTCAGATTGAGGTAAAGAAAAGGAGAGTTGGTTGATTAAACCTTTCCAACGGGCAAGGAAGTCAGCGATTGATTCATCATCGAATTGTCTAATAGAATATAGGTCTGTGATGGAGACCTTTTTAGTGATGTTGATTGAAAAGTGGTCAATGAATAGTTTGCCGAGTTGAGTGAAGGTAAAAAGAGAATGACTGGTAATAAAACGATACCAATCAAGGGCAGCACCAGAAAGTGACATAGGGAATGTGCAAAGTAATAATGCATCATCGTGCGCTATGAGGTAGCAAGTGTGTCTAAATGCTCGTAGATGTTGTTGTGGGTCCTCTTTACTCTAAAAATGAGTAAATTTTGGGAGTTCCCACTAGCTAGGATATGGTCGAATAGGGACCAAAGGGTGGATGGGTTCATTGCAAATTTGTTTGTATGAAAGAACATTGCTTGAATCAGAAATGGATGTCTCAAGGTTAGACATCTTATCCATCAACATCTTGATTAGATCGGCTGACAGATTGGCAGGTGGGGTACCCCCTAGGTTGTAAGGTACTTGGAAGGCATTGGGAATGACGTATGACATACTTGGTTGTGTTTGTATAGGCACAACATATTGGTAGTTCATCATAGGGATTGATGTTGAGGCCAAGGGAGGTTGTGTCATGAAGTTGGAGGGCACAACTTGACTAGATGCCACCAAGGGTGGTTGAATGGTGACGACATTAGTTAAAGGATAGGTAATCACTCCTGTATTTATGGGTGCAAGAGTGGGTGGGATAGAGACAATCAAGTTTTGAAAAGGTGTCGAACTTGGTTAAATTGTTTGTGGTTGAGGGGTATGGAAACCCCAATGGAGGTAGGTCCAAAAATAGGAGAGGCCAAATCTTAAACATTGGCCATGGTTGGGTTACTGGTTGAGGCAATGGCCTGAGTGACCATAGGTTGGGTAACAGAGGCTGTCGATATTATTGCCATTTCAACTAAGGAAGTTGGCATCCCATAAATAAGATTACCTGAAGGATCTCATGTTTGACTTCTTGTGAGATAGTGTTGGAGAGCCTTGACGTTGAGGTCAAGGAATCTCTTAAAGTTTTGATCCCCTTTGGGAATAATTGGAGGTTGATTGGGGGTTGGTTGGATAGGAGTACGCTCAGTGTCTTAAGTATACTCCATTAGGGGACTTGGTATGAAGGGCGAAGGTGGAAGTTGTTGTTGACTCGCATGGTCAACAAGATTTTTGGTTTGACTACGTGTCAAAGCCATCCAAGACGAGATGGATTCAGGTTTTAAAAACTATATGTTTCAGTTTTAGAAAACCAAAATGTGTGTTTAACAGCAAAAAAGTTGAGTTTTAAGCTTGCTATTTTGAAAGAAAATTTGTGGACAGTGACCGACGTCGGTGTAAAAATTGATGTCGGTGAAAATATTGGTCGACATTGATTTAAAAACTGATGTCGGTGAAGATAAGTTGCCGACATCGGTGGAAAAATCGATGTCGATATCTGTGTATTTCCAGAAACTCAGAAAATTGTAAGTTTTTGGAATAGAAGAGAAATTCTGAGTTGTTTTTAGACCTTAGAATGATGCAAACTTACCAGCTCAAAAAATCAAATAAAACCAACAAAAATGATGAATGCAAGCAACCTCTAAATGTTAAATTTCTAAGAATAAATTTTAGAGTCATTGTGGCTTATGCCTTAGAATAATATGTTTGGGAATTGGGCTTTTAGAACAGGTCCTAAGGAGGAAGTCTAAAGTTGGTTTTAGGTTATGTTTTGGTGCTCAAAAATCTATGTTAAGTTCAGTATGTGGCCTGGTGCTGGGGCTTGCTCCCTTCACTTCACGAACCCAAAGCCGAGCTAGGTTGCTTAGTTAATATATACTTTGCCTATAGTTTATACTCTGCCAGAGAACATAGTGGGCCCTCCTCTTGGTAGTGAAGTCCAAGTAGGATCTCCAGGTAAGGTAAGGTACTCGCTAGGTGATGAAATCCTAGGCGGGCCTTGTCTCAAGTATGTTTAAATATTTAATTTGATGTGAATGTGGTTTGGTTGTGTAACATATGTGCACTATGATTTAATCATAATGCGTTTTAATTACTAAATGAGCTAAATATGCATTCAAGCAAGAATGAATGCAATTATTTTTAACCCAAATTGAAATATTTTGTTCAGATGCAAATAATTGAGAAGATTTGAAGAGTATGAATTTACACTACTCTAAGATGTAGGGAAGAAGTGACAAGAAGAAAAAGAAAGATGTTCTTTTTAACTTGTGCTAATGGTTTCTTTTCAAAATAAAAAAATAGAAGGAGAAGATGTAAGAAGAGAATTTTTCCCTAATGCAACTATATGAAAGTTTGCTTTTTAGAAGAAATGAACTCAAGGAAAACTCCAGGGTCCCACCGGGTGTGCCAGAATGCTTCTCTACGTTTTTGCTATTTACATTCAGAAGAAGAAGAAACTAATATTAATGGGTCAGGGGTTTATACGTTACCCAGATTAAGTTGCGCGCTGTATCCAAGCATTGCAGGAGATCCTCTTTGGCTATGGAGGAAGACACATGTAGATAAGAATAAGACTTAAACAAAGAGAGTGTTAGATAAAGATATGGTGGAATGCCAAGCAATGCTCGGTCTCAAAAGTGTAAAGCTCTGTGAGGGATGACAGTCCACTATTTGATAAAAAGAGTGTTGTATGAAAAGAAATAATGAAAGACTAAGAAAGAGAAAGTAGATGTGTACCTATTCTCTACAATCAGTCTATTACAATTGTCGACATCAGTAGTACTATCAAAATTGATTGGTCAATATGCCGACGTCGTTTATGTTATCGATGTTGATAGGGGCAGTGGGCCTTGGATGGGTTTCAGGTTATGTCTGTAGTCGACAGAGGAGTCTGGGAGTTTAAGGATCTGTGCAAGGTTGCAAGATAGTGAATAGGGCCTGAGAGGGGGCAAAGGTCGAGGATAGGTGTAAAAGAGGATAAGAATAGAAGGAAGGCTTTTTAGCCTTTCTATGTAGGAAGTCAGGTCTGATTGATAGTATTTAGAAATAGTAAATAGAAACTAATTACTAATGTATTCTAAATTACTAAAATAAAATAGAAGAATACTTAGCTCTGTTAGAAGAACCAAGGGTTTTAGAATGTGTATTCTTATTGTGGTTGATATCAAAGCCCTCATGTAATGTTCTAATCCAATATGGAGTCACTTGTGCAGAGTTTCTGTAGCCAGGAGAGCTTTAGTCGAAGTCTGATGTTTGGTCTCAGAGTGTGTGCGTCGATGTCTCAGAGTCCAGGAGGAAGAATTTAGGATCAAAAATTTTAGATCTAAGCTCAATGTTAGAACTCGATTTAAGTAACCGACGTCGGCTATCTCGGCAGTGTTGATCGATAGTTGACCGACATCAGTGGCTAGAGAATGGGTAAAAGGGCTATTTTTAGCCCTTTGCCCATTTTTCCATCTACCAAGTGCATTTGCCATTGGAGAACGGTCAAAAGATGGGGTTATTAGGCACAAGTGTTGGTTAGGAGGTTGGAATAGGTCTTAGGTAGTTATGATTTGAAGGACTTAGTCATAGGGTAGGAAATGGTCTTAGGGTGAGGTGTCCAAGGTGAGGTGTCTAGGTGAGGTCATAATTTAAAATAAGTTGTTTATTTTAAATTAATAAGGTGTGTAAGGGACCAATGGGAGTCCACACAATTTTGGTGTCTACACCCAACTCCAACACTTGAAGCATCACACTTTACAACCAAAGGGAGTGAAAAATCAAGAATAACAAGAACCATATAGACATTGATTACCTCCTTAAATTTATCAAAAGTGGCTTGTGTTTGTTCTATCCATTCAAATTCCCCTTTCTTTGTTAACTTGTTAAGAGGAGATCCAAGCTAAGAAAATCCTTTAGCAAACCTCCTGTAATAACTACATAAACCAATGAAACCTCTAAGTTGTGTTAGATTTGTAGGAGGTGGCCAATCCAGAATGGCTTGGATATTTTGTTGATCCACTTGAACTCCTCTGGCACTGATCACATGGCCCAAGTATAGGATTTTAGTCAATCCAAAATCACATTTAGACATCTTAACAAAGAATGATTATTATTCAAGAATACCCAAAATTGTATCTAGATGCTTAAGATGCTCTTCCCAACTTTTACTGTAAATCAAGATATCATCAAAGAAGACTAAAAGAAACTTTCTTAAATGCTTACTAAACACCTTATTCATACAATATTGTAATGTGGATGGTGTATTTCTAAGCCCAAATGACATGACCAAAAATTCCAAATTCCCATAGTGACACCGAAAAGCCATCTACTGAATATCTTCTTCTCTCATGCGGATTTGATGATACCCCAATCTCAAATCAATATTTGAGAAAAATACAACACCATGTATTTCATTTATCAACTCATTGATCTTGGGTATTGGGTATTTATTCTTGATAGTCTTCTTGTTCAGGGTTTTGTAATCTATGCCCATCTGCATAGTACCATCCTTCTTCTTTACCAACATTATGGATGATGCAAAAGGACTAAAACTCGGCCTGATGTAACCCATCTTAAATAATTATTTTATTTCCTTCTCAATATCCTCCTTGTACACTATTGGATGATGGTATGGTGTTGTCATGACATGACTAGATCTCGGTTCCAACTCTATGATATTTTGAAATCCCCTTTCAGGAGGTAATCTAGGAGGCATATCATTAAAAAGCATACTATATTTATCCAAAATATTTTTAATATCAATATGCATGGAAACATTCTTTCCCTTGGAACGATCTTATGTAATTGTCAAACCATGATATTTGGTGTTTATGGAAAAGCCTTTCCATTCTTCTAGATATGACCACTTGTAGATCTCCATTGGTAATTCCTTTCAGAACCACCTCCTTCCATTTGGTTCTGAACTTGAATTCCATAGTTTGATGATTTATGGAGTATTCTCCTAGAGAATTTAGCCACTACACACCCAAAACTACATCAATATATCCTAAACCAATAATATAAAAATCATCATGAACCTCATGGTCTTCGAAGGTTAGAACAAGATCATGAATCTTATTCTTGAATGGTATGTTGCACCCATTAGCTACAATTACGTTGAAGCCTTCAAATATTTCTACCTCAAGTCTCACCCTCTTTACCAATACTTCATCAATGAATTTTTGGGTAGCCCCACTATCAATCAACACAGTCACTCTTTGTTTGGAAATTTCTCCATGAACTCTGAAAGGATGGTATCTACGTGCTCCAAAGATGGATGCAAGAGTGCCAACAAGATCTTATTATTATTCAAAGTAAGGGAATTCTAGATTATGATGCTATTTGGGTGTCTTTGAATCTAATTCTAAATATGAAACAACTTTAATATAATGTACTTACCCCTTTTTAAGGCATTTGTGTCTCGGAGTCCATAGTTCCTTAGAAGTGAAACATAGTTTCTTCCTTTTAAGCTCATTTCTGGAGTCATCTTCTATCTTCTTATGCACAATGGAAGGTGAATATTTTTGTGGTGGAGTAGTCATATCTTCTTCTGTAAGGTCCCCTTAGACTTATTCCAAGTAGAGGGCCTAAAAGGAATGGCAGACTCAAAATCAAATGCCTTCTTGATGGCTTCTTACAAAGAGGAAGGGTTGAATGCCTTCACAATACCTTTGAGATGCTTAGATAATTCTTATATGAAAAGAATCACTAGTCTCATCTCTGAAATGTCAGTAACCATAAAAAATAAATTTTGATAAATCATAAACATATTCATCCACATTACCTTTTTGATTAAGACGAGCCAACTCTCTAAATTGCTCTTCAGGATCCCTTCTGTCGAATCTCTCAATCAACCTTTTACAGAACTCATCATATGATTTGATTTATTCATGATTATAATTAATTACAACATGGTACCACCAATCATGTGTAACACCTTCAAGATAAAGGGTGGCAAACTTGAAAGCTTCCTTCTCTACTATGGGCTTGAGAGACAAATACGTATCTAGTTTTTGTAACCATACTCTAGTAGTACATTTAATAGTTCCATTAAAAGTGGAGAGAGTTATCTTACCCAAGATATGCTCCAGATCCTTTGGTTTTTACTTAAATATAGCCTTTTGCCTTGTTGCTTCTTTGTTTTCCTTCAAAGAAATTTAGGTTGTTATTGGCATTATTTCATGAAGCCCTTCTAGGAGCATTCTATACTCTTACCAACTAATAAAAGTTTATTTTAAAAATTGAGCCCCCTCTTTTGCAAGCACTTCTTCTCTTTAAATGAATTTGGGCTTTAGGGGCCTATTGATGAGCCCCATCTCCACATTTCAAGATTCCACCTCTTTGTTCTTGTTTCAAATATTTCCTCTAGAAGTGCGAGCTTCTCCATTGTTATTATTTTTACTGGTGGATTATGCATCAAATGAAACATCTACCTAAATATATTAGTAATATGGATAGTAAAATGGTTTTGACTTTGAAAAATTTCATCAATGTTCCTTGCAGTCTCATCTCCTCTATTATCTTCTCTATCACCCATTGTTTCTCTTGGATGCAATTTCTTCTGCTCTTTGTTCCCATACCTAATTTCCTTGTCACTCAAAAACATCAAATATACAAGACCTATAGGCTGGCAAGATCACCAGCTCTGATACCATTGTAATATCCTAAATGGGATATTTATGCAAACATACTAAAATACTAAAAATTTGAATTCAACAACTATGGAAAGAATAATTGAGATGAATATGGAAATACACACCAACTGATATTTTTGATTATTTATGATATAAATGACAAATACATAACGATAAGCTCTCACACACATAGAGTTACAAACCACACAGAAGCAACAAAATCTTTGAAGATCAATTGTAATCTTTGAATGAGATCACCTCCAAGAACTATAGGGTTTTCATCCTTTGATTTTGTAAGCATCCAAGGGGTTTCGTCCTTGAATATTAAATGAAGTTAAATCATAGGTGCAATAAGATATAGAGTAAATGGTTGATTTTTAAAAGATGCATTACAATGAGAGCTAACCCATAACTTAAAGAAATTATAAATGGGAGAAGACAAATGGAAGAATAGTGAGGAGAGAGAAAATGGGTGTAACATTCCACATGGGGGGGACAAATGGTCAAGATGACAAGCCTTGACAATGTGAAACATTGATTACAACCCATATGCTTTCATAATTATGTCTCCTACTCCATGTGAAGGAATCAAATGATGGAAACTATAACCATGTGCTCACACGTGGCCAACATCCTTTCAATCACCCACTTTTGACCATTTTGCATGCTTAATCATGAAGTCACAAGACAAATACACCAACCTCTCCTTTTCCTATCAAGGACACCCATGTGAAGGAATAAAGCAAATCTAAATTGTCTCCTAAGTGGGGTAGGATATCTTATTCCACTCACATACTCTAGATTCATGAAATATTCTCCTATGGGCCTTGCTACCTCATTCACAGTCCATCTCACTGTTACATCACTTGCTATGCTATTATGAATAGTGATAATGAATAGTGTTTTCATGAATAGTGATGGTGAATAGTAACCCATACTACTATTTACTTCATTACCCAATTTGTCCCATGGGAATGAGATATGCTAAGGGTATCCTACACATGCCTTATTTGAAAGAAGGGGACATCAAAATTTTGAATGTCATGGTGGTTTGATAACACATAATTTGCCTATCTAGATGTGATCAAAGTGATAGATTCTTAAGTGGATCTCTTAGAGGTAGAAATGGTAGTTGAAGCTAAAGAAGTTATTTGTTCAATGCCAAAAAGTTGCATTTTTAGACCCATCACTGCAACTTGTCCAATGAATTGCTCTCGAAGGTTCCACATGAGTGCTCTAGGTTATAATTAGAGGGATTAAAGAGGAAAGGGAGGGATCTGATGATTCATAGAAATGACTTACCATTTTTTTTATGCATGTTTAAACTCAAGCTAGAAAATTATATTTTTTTGGTATTGGGAAGGGTGTTCTTAAGGTTGAAATGGAAGGTGGGTTTGTTGATCAGGCCTAATGGGAGGCCAAGAACTTGATAATAGATGTTAAATGCCCCTCAGGCATGTTGGAAGTGTTATTTTTTTGTTAGAAAGCATTGAAACAATATTTCTATTAAGCTCTTAGCCTGTAAATTTTGAGTAAAGTCAAAGTAAGGGTTTCATGAATAAAACACCTCTAAAACTCAATTAATTGAATAATAAGGTCTGAGAATTTTTGAGAAGTTGGGGAATGGATTTTATAACTTTGTCCAAGTATAAATGGGTTGACAAGAGGTTTGAAATTTTAGGTACAGAGGATTGTTTTTATGTACACCTGTAGAAGAACATTTTTGAGAAAGTTGTGCATAAGGTAAGATGAGTTTTTGATTTATTTGAATTCTATAAACTTGGGTAAGGGTTAAAACATGTTAAAATTTCTAAAATACTATAATAAATATAATTTTAAGAGATACAAACTCTATTTTTATAAATTCACATATTGGAGCAACAACTAGGTCTAGAGATCTAAAAACTTAAAAAGATAGAATTTGCGAATGAGAGCATAATCTCTTAGGGACCTATAGGTGGTTGATTTATTGTAATTTTTAAAACATACATAAATCTTTAATTTTTAATAAGGCCTATCCAAAGTTTCTTAAAGAAGATTGTTCAAAATAAGGAGAGTAGATTTGAGAGATTGGTGACTAGTTAAGAGCAAACCTAATGAGTAATTGACTAGTGTAAAAGAAGATTATTTGAGAGTGGATTTTGAATTGAGTTGAGAACAAGAGTGGATAAGTGAGGTTGGAATTCTTCATTATCTTAGATAATATTAATAGTACTTTCATTACCTTCTTAAACATAGAAGAGCAAACTATGCATTAGGTGGTATTAGGGGATGATAAAGGGTTTTGGCCAAAGATGGATCATTGTCTTATGAGCGAATATTCTATTTCAATTTAGTAAGGTTACCTTTTATAAAACTAAAGACATTATCATAAAGGTCAAACAAAAGTTCATATTGCAAGTTTAGTAAAGATGAAGTAGACCATGTACATGGTCACCAAAAGGAGTTTAGTGCAGAAGAGGTATTGATAGAGATTACTCAAGAGGTGAGGGAAAATATAAAGGATCAAGAATCATAGCAGACATACAAGTAGTAGGCCTAGTTTCAATATAATCTAGTCAAAAAGGCATTAGAGCCAGGTGAAGGTGAAAGACCAAGTAATTTACAGGTATAAGTATCTGAGTGAGAAATTTTCAAGGATTTATGAATGATTTTATGTCTTTGGATTATAAAAGTTTGAACATGATTGGGTATGGGTTTTAAATGAAATAAAATTGTGTTAATGATCAATTGTAAAGTTGTAAATGGGTTATGACAAATGCAAAATAGATAAGAGTGTCATTAGTCATTTCCACTACACATAATCAAATAAAAAATTTAATCTAAAAAATATGGGAGATCTGAGATTTATGGCATTGAAAAGAACAATTTTTTAATCCTCATTTGTATACAACATTAAATATGTGATCTAATAGATAATAATTTTGAAGATTAAAACAACACTATATAATAACATTTTAAATTAAAGCTGAATATAAATTAGATAGATTGCCATGATAGGCATACAATATAGGCACATGTGTACAATGTCAATGATACATAGATTGCCATGATAGGCATACAATATAGGCACATGTGCACAATGTCAATAATATATAGATTGTCATGATAGGCATACAAAAATTTACATCTACCAACATAGTATCTAATGTTGGGTGAATGTCATACACGCATATACAATGCCAAAAATGCAAAAACTGCCATATAGACATACAAAAAAACACATCTGATGTAAGACATCCTATTCATCAAATAGCATCACCCTCTTTGCCTTCCTCAAAGAAGACTCTCCTTAGGAAGCCCTATTGGTAGATGGACATCCCTATAATGCCTTGGATTGCTCCAAGGTCTGACTGCAGGTCCTACGCTCAATAGCTTATTTGCAATTGAACTTGTTCAAATACAAGTATTATTGAAAAATTAACATAAAATACATTCAACTAATTTTTAAGAAATTAATTTTAAATTATAATAATAAATAATTTAAACATGCACTTACTACAAGCTCACAGTCCTGCTCAATCTACTTTTGATGCTCAAACAAGTCAGTGGTAGGATCAGTTGTTCGAATAGGCATCTAAAATAGGGAAAAAACATGAGAAGTGGCTCTACTAATCATCTAAGTGGGACTATCAGATGTCATAGGACAACCATGCATACATAATACATTCACATAAGTTATATTTTTCCCAAGTATGTAGTAAAAATATTAAAATAAGTCTATTTTTACAATTCAAAATTACAAGTTAATATATACTTCTATCAATGCCTATGTAGATGACATTGTAGTAGCAATGCCTATGTTTGTCTCCACTCACAATGATGGAGGAGTGTCTACTTGAGCCATCAACTATTCATGTAAACAAGGTCTAACTTACTTTTCTATAAAGTATTAAAGATATATATCGCAAGTTTTTCTCAATGTAAACCAAGATATATATGGTAAGGTATTTCAATGTGCATATCATGAAAAGATAATGTAATCCAAGAATCATGAAAGTGTAATTATCATGCAATGTGCAGTGGCTATGAATAGCAAGTAGTTTTCATGTTAGAGGTAATATAAAAATTTAAATACATGTAATAAGTGTGATTGGAAGAGTAGGAGGTAGAAATGATAGTATCACTTTGAGAAGGCAGAGTTAGGGAGAGAAAAGGAATAAGAGACATATCAAGAACTCTGTCCTTACTTGTAAAGTTTATTTGGATAGAGTAAAATGTAAATAAGTGTCTAGAATTTTATGATCAATCCTATGGTGTTCATATCTCTAGTTAGAGAAGATTCAAGTTTGTAGTCTATAGGGTTAAAGTGGTGAAACCCAAGTTTCAATACTCTGTCTTCAGGCACAAGCAGAAAGAGGAGAACATAGTCAGTTTAAATTGTCATTATAAATGATTTAAATATGAGTAAGGGATATAAGAACTCTATGAAATTAATTTAAACACATTTAAAGTCTCAATACTATTGAAAAAATTTAAAATACATGGGAAGACTATATAGAGTCAAATTAGTAACAATTCTGAGTTTGCATAGTCATAAAGAAAGACCATATAGAGTTCTTGGAAATAGAGTTGAGGATTGAACGTATTGTAAATGTTATGGGATATTGTTTTTCCATGTGTGTGATTCTTTTAATTTATATCAAATAAAGGTAAAGGGTCTTAAGGGTTTATTTTGTCATATTTATTGACATAGTAATGTTGGAAGGGTATAAAATTTTGTAAAACTACATGTTGGGAGTGATTTAGTACTGAGAAAGGAAAAGTAATAGTTTGAGAAGATGCATGTTATAAGGGAAGAGGAATTTCAAGCCTTATAATATTTTATAAGGGTCAAAAGGTCATTATATCTCATTTATTATCCTCTCTGGTAGGTGCAGGATTGAGACAACAAAAGTTAGGGTTTGAAACTAGAAAATGAGATAACAAATTATTTAACTGATGAAAAATCATTAAAATTTATGGATAGGTGTATTTATATATGAGGAAGAGTATTTTGAAGGTTTAAATTTGATTTGAGTCTGTATGTTATGGTTTCACAGTCAGTAGCCTTGAATTAGGCCTAGGAGACCTAATTAGTCTTGAGGGATGTTGAGTTAGGTGTTCTCCAAAGAGAGTTAAATTATGAAGGTTTGTGTGGAGCTATGTGATGTAAAGGGGTATATAAATGTGGGTTTGGTTTGATTGGGAGATTTTTAGTTTACTTAGAATAAGTAGTTTTGCCTCAAAAAAGGGCTATTAGAAGGAAGGTGTCAAAGAGGAAAGAAGAGTTAAGTGAAGAGTTGAAGCTTGGGGGTTTTATGGAATGGTTGGATGCATGAAATAAGATGTAATTGAGTATCTAGATGGTATTATCAGTATTTTTTAAGGAAAAAATCAAAGTAGCATGTAGACCTATGAAAACATATAAGAAGATTGTCAAGAATAGAGCAAGGGTAAAGAGAGACAACATGAAAATAGAGTATGAACTAAGGAGTTTAATGTTAAAAGGAAATATTATAGAGGTAGTTGATTAGTAAAATGACTTCAAGTATAGAATGAAGATCAAGTGAATACAAGGAGGGTTAAGAGCCATTAAGTAGGTAAGAGTGAACAAGAAAGACCTAGTAAATACAAAGTGATCAAAGAGATAAAGAGGTTGAAGACAAAAGACAACGAAGGACATGAAAAGATCAAAGCTAGGTATTTGGTAGAGGTAAGTGTGTGTTTCATCCATATCAGGGAAGCTTGTTATAACTTCTGCATCAATATCCTTGATAGATAAATTTAACTTAAAATTACAAGGCAAATATACATAGACTAAAAGTACATAGAGCATAAGATTAACTCAAAATTTTATCTCTGTATAAGTAAAAGGTGTCATCCTAACAGAGATAGATGCATTAGTGGATGGGTCAATAGTTGGATCCAAAAATGTAAACAATGGTTGCATCAAATCAAATACTAAAAATGTCTATTATGATGATGAAGGCACTGTCACCTCTTGGGATATAAAAAATGACATATATTATTCAATTTTTATATAAATTAATTGTTATCTAAATTAAATTTTTAAAATAGCTTAAATTTAGCATGCCATTTATATAAAATATACTTGCATTTGTGTAGTGGTTGATGTCTGCACACCAAATGTGCATGCCAACAACTCATCACTCATAAGTATATTATTCAAGCCCTCTGAACCACCAACACCATCATCATCAAAAGGTCTAGTACACATAGCTCCATAAGAACTACAAGTGTGGGGTTGAGTATACACACTAGGTTGCATATCTCTAGCATCAGTTTGTTAGAGCTTACTCATATGCTAAACAAGTGTATCAATGATCAAATTAAGTACATGTAAAGTGCCAATCTCCATGACCTATTGAACTCTAGAGGGGATCTCAGGCTCAAGTGGATTTTGGATATGGATCCTTGTAGGCTGATTAGGTGCATGATTTGTACCTAGTCAATCATATGTAGAGCCTTTCCCTCAACTCTAAAATTCACTATAATCAAAATAGTTTAGAATCTCATTGAGGACAAACTCATAATAGAGTCTCCTCAAAAAATATAATGGGACCTCATGGTTGTTACATGGTGGATAATCAAACACCATCCACCATAGGCCCCAAAAATTGGTTGTGATTAAATTATGTTGGCAACGATGGATTGGAAAACATTTAGAATCTACTAGAAATGGTTCATTGGTGGATGGGTCAATGAATAAGGCACAAATGGAGGATTTTGATATGCCTTTGTTCTTGACCTCAAGTGATGATAATTTGTCAGCATAATAATTCTTACAACTATCTCAATATGAATCCCATCTATCAATTTGACTCCTTATAGAGTCAATTTGACCTAATAATGTCTATAGGGAATTGGGTAGATAGGTGCAGTGGGTGTTGGTGGAAGTGGGATCCATCATTTTCCTAATTAATTCTTCAATTTTAATTTTATTTCCACAATGTGGTCAATTAGACTCTCTTGACTACATAGGGGCTTTTGTGGAACTATAGGAGGGTTAGGTGGAGGGATAGGAGGAACAAGAGGATTCTATAGAGGTTAGCAGGAGGAACAAGAGGGTTATATTGAGGTTTAGATAAAAGAATGAGAGGTTAGCAGGATGGGCTTTTCAAAACAAATAAATTACCAATTAAACAATGATAATAACTAAAAATAACTAAAAATTAGGGTTAACAAGTGTAGTTTTTTAGCACTTACCTTTTCTATGTGGCAACATTGTTGATTAACAGCTTTCTAGGATAAAGTCTGGCAAGGTTTAGCCTCTCTCACCCAAAACATGATCATGGAATGGCAAGGTTAACAAAAAAAGCTTGAATGCAAAATGAGGAAATTTGCATTCAGGTTTTGGTTTTTATTTTTTTGGCTACACAGGTAACACAATTGCATTATTGTTTTAAATAACATGATCATGGTATTCAATAACGTGATCACATTATGGCTCAATAATTACTGAGCCATAATTTCAATAATGTGATCACATTAATTAAATAACACGATTGCACTATTGAAAATGTCCAGAGAATTGTCCCCCAATGTCATGCACTTACCCACAAATATTATTTATATTCATGTTAATGATGAGACTATCGAGTTAGATGCATTATCTACGTGCAATAGGTTAAAATTTGTAAATTTATGGTAGGTAGGGGTCACATGTCATGTTCACTCAAGGCTAATTTTTGTGGCATTTTTGCCATCTTATTTTACCATTTCAAGTTTTTTATTCACTAATTATTCATTATCATAGTTGGCTTTCATTTTATCTTATATTCTCTAATGTAACTTATATGTTTGATGTGTCATTGTATAATTCATGTTTTTATATACATTCCCATTTTTGTTATATCTTATTATATTCATGTCTCAAGTGTTTACTTTGTGTTTGGTCACATAGTTGACTTGTTTTCTTTGTGTTTGTTGTGTCTTCACTGTTGTATTTGCTTACTCAGTGTTTGATGTGTCTTGAGATTGTTATAGTTATGTCTCAAGTGTTTTCTTTGTGTTTGATCACATAGTTGACTTGTTTACTTTGAGCTTGTTGTGTCTTCATTAATTTATGTGCTTACTTAGTGTTTGATGTGTCTTGAGCATGTTTGGCATGCTTACTTTTTCATTTAGATGACTTTATTGCATTTTATTTCTATTCTATATTTATGTGCTCTCACTATCTTATTTGCCTTTTATGTGTTTGGCATGCCTTCTATGTCTAAAGTGTGTGATATGGCCTTGGTCATACATGTGACATGTTACATGTTATAGTTATTTCTACAAGGCATTAATTATGTTATATGGTACCATGATCTATATCATGTAGAATCCTCTTATTATTTGCCTAAATTACGAAGATCTATATCATGCATCTATTTAGGGAACTTATACATTGCATTTATATATCTCAAGCCAATATTACTACTTTTCTTATATTTTAGGATCACATGGGTCACCTCTTATTTATCTTATAGTACTTACATTTGGTATTCATGTGGGACATACTACCCTTTATGCTATATTACTTACATTTTGACCATGTGGGGCATATTAATCATGCACTTATATGGATTACATCATAGGTTTGCATGGGGAAAAATATTTATAACATATTGCATGCTTCCAAGATTACATCTTTCTATGTTTGACATCAATGGCTTTATATCTCATCTTACGCATGATGTGTGTAATTCCTTTCTTTTAAGATATGTGCTTTACAATTTCATCTTGCATCTCAAAAGGGGGCATACACTCCACTCATTATATACATCTAGACTCAAGACATTCAACACAACTTTCACTCCTATCAAAGGGGATCAAATTTTAATTAATTCATTGAGTACTTAGAAAATACCACTTATTCTCATTGCGATATATATTCAAAATATTTCTTAACATTTTTTTAGTACACAAAATATTGTTTACATTGATTTTGGTCATTAAAATTTGTAGTCAAAAATGCATGAGAAATTTAGCGTGACATTTTATCTCATATAAACACCATCACATATTCAATCAATCATGCATATCGTTTTTAATTTTATAGATGTCAATAGGTTATATTATTGGCACCACCCATGTGCATATTTAAAAATAAATATGTTTTTACAAGATTCACATGTACATTGGAATTTTCTTTGTGAGATTCAGGGGAAAAAATATTGTACTCATTCCAAGTTTGCTTATTTTTTTATGTATGCACACACACAAACATAAAAGTGAGGCATCATTTAGACACCTAAAAAGTTCTCCTAGGCATTTATTAGTCTTTATAAGTTACATTATTCTAGGTTACATGTATAGATGTTAGTTATTAATCTAAATTAGTTGTTATTGGAGAATTTGGTGACTTTTTATTATGTCCACTTCTTCTCTCTCATCGTTATCATGTGGTCCATTGTACAAACATACTTAGTAAATTTTTAGGGCTTTACGTGTTTTTTTCAATTGGGTACCATGGAGGTTTTTGGTCCCATCTTATCTGCTCTTTCAATCCTTTGATGTCATTTTATTTGCCAATATGGTCTTAATTTGAATTACAGACATCTATAAATATATAAGCATGTAAATATTAGTATTGAGCATTTACCAACATTATGTTGAAATCAAGAAAGTATTTAGAGAGCATCTATTGTATCACTAAAAGTTCATAGTAGTGACACATTGCGTTATACTAATTTACCTAGCTGAAGAATCATTAAATTTATCAGCATGTCTATGAGCCTACCTAAAATGTTATAGGGAATGAAAATATGTAAAGGTCAAAATTGGAAGCATAGGTCACATTCGTAGGACACAATCAATGGTTTTCCAATTATAATTGATTTATTAGTGGTGGTTTGCTAATTCTAACCTCTGTGCTAAATTGCATTCAGATTTCAATATATTCATTTTGTTAGTCTTATAAACATGCTTCTAGTCTCATAATTTAGTTATAGTCATTAGGCATGTTTGTTTCAGTATTATTTCTCTCTCCTTGATATTTTATTATATTTTTTGTTGTTTGGATTATACTATTAGTTTATATTTAGACACTAGACATATATGAATGTTTTTTGTTATTGTATTATCTTAGATCTTGATCGTGCCATAGTTTTAACATGTTGAACATAGTGTAATTACCCTTGTTCACATGCTCTTACATCCAAACTGAGTTTTTATGCCCTTCTTCCCCTTAGGGTTTACTATTTTATCTTGTTTTGAGCTTTGATTTTTAGGGATTTATTTTCCCTTATTATTTCCCTTTTATGGATTGTTCTTGTTTTCTCATAGATTGTGTCATTGCTTAGTTTACTTCATGGTTTATGTTAGCAAAATGGATATGTATAATGTAAATGATATATTTTTGTTGAAGAAAAAAATGCATGCTTATAATGGTTTAAATTATTATTTTACACATATAAAAAATAATGATGGTGATATTTTTGAAACTCTTAAAAATTATGTTATCGAAAATCATTCTTCCTTTGTTGAAATTGTGAAAATGGTTAATGAAGTAGCTAATACACATTATTCTCATGCAAATATAGACTGTTATGTAATTTTTAATTGTGTTCATTCTTCTACAAGGTTTTGTAAGCATTGTGATTCTTCCCCTTATGTATCTAATAATCCTAGTGTGCCTATGCTTGAAACCAATAATAACACTAGACCCTTGAATTAACCCATTCATATTTACATTGTACTTATGCATAAGCTTGTGACTATGATGCATGCAATATGAGAATTGAAAATTTATGTACATACTTTATCTCATGAGTTTATTGCATTTAATTCTTGGGTTGATAAGAATGTTGTATACAATCAAAATATAGTGCGTATGGTTCTTGACGCTCCTCTCCTCCCTAATTTTACTATGCCTAAATTATCATTGTCTGTTGGGTTTGGAGATCCTTATTTACACCTTAAGTACTTTTATGCTTGTCTTGTGAAATATGGTACATATGATAGAATCTTTCATAAAACATTTCTTAGAAGCTAAGTGAGTCATGCTTTAGATTGGTTTCATAAGCTCCCTAGCGATTCCTTGAATTCATTCCTTAGCTAGGAAGATGATTTCTTATCACAATTTATTACCAACAAGTGGCCATGTGCCACATTTTGGGTATATTCCATATTTACACTAAGGGAAAACTGAGCCTATGTGTGATTATATTCTTACATTGAAGGGTGCTATGCATGTTTGATTTATCAACTTAAGGATCTATAAAACAATATATTTTTAGTAAAATCATCTATTTATACACAGTAGAATAATGATTCATATGCTATTATTGAGTTATATATGAGACCTTTAATATATAGTTATGACCATGGATTCACACTTAGTTGGGGGGGAACTTTCAAACTTGATGTATGGGAAATGTGGGGGAATCTTATTACCCTTTTATTTTATTACATTGCTTTGAATTTTATTTATTTTGATTGTTCTTGACTAGTAATTTTCTTTGTCCAAATGATGTTTTCACATATTTCATTAGCCACTTGGCTGTAGTTTCTCCTTTTTTATAGCTTCTTTGTCTTCTTAGGATTTTATTTTTCAGTATACTTTTATTTATGTTTGTACAATTGATTTTCCTATTATCTTTCTCTTTTTTTTATTCATTGTGTGTCTCAAATCCCTTCTTTGCCATGATTCATATAATGTGTATTTTTTATGTTATTTATCTTCTACAAAAAAAAAATTTAGCATTTGTTTTTCACACTTTTATTTGTGTACATAAACTTAATTTTCCTATTATCTTTCATTTTATTTTGAGTCACCACATGTCCCCAAATCCCTTATTTACCATGATCTACATCATTCATCTATTAGAGGAAATGACCCTTGTGTGCTACCCTACATTGCTTATATAGCTCCCATTCAGGTAAATGTATTATACTAGTAATTTATTGATTATATATTTACTAACACAAAAGCATTATACCTAGAGATTGACATAGACTACATCTCATCCACATAGGACCAACCTCTTACTTTTGTGCTTACATCTCCTACATCTTGTCCATATAGGGAAAAATTTATTAGTTCACACATATTTTAGATTGCCTAAATAGGGGCGTATTATTATTGTGCTTCATTGTTTATATATTGGTCTTAAGGGTCACAATACACTTACATGTACATGGGTTATACACCATTTATATTGAGGCATGCTATTGATGTGCTTCATTACATATAGATTTCCCATACTTGGGCATACTATTTTATATGCTTACATTGATGATATTTAATCACTTAGGAGTAACCTACTCCTATGCTTATATTGGTCATGCCTTGCCCATATAAAGGCAATACAAAATTTTCTTACATTGCTTCTAATCAGGCATATATGAATTTAATTGCTTATTATATAGATGTGCTTTCACAAGGATATTTACTTACATGACTTAGACCTATATACACATAGGCCATAGTCCCTTTATCAATAGTATCTTTTGTGATTATATCTTACTCACATGGCTCTAGACTACATACACACAAGACAAAGTGCCTTATTACACATGGTTTAATGATGACATCATTCTAGTATTATACCAAAATGTGTTATAAATGAGTTTTAATGATGTCATATTATGAATATATATTAGATATTTTTTGTATAATACACATGGTACATATGATCCCTTTCTTCTGAGATGTATGATTGATATCCCACACCTCAAAGTGAGGTATATGATCATCTTATTTTATACTTAAATTATGTTGGAGATTAATATTTATTTGGGTTCACCTTTATTATCCTAAGCCAATTTAGGTGTGTGTAGGTTTTCTTATCATGTGAATTTATAATTCAATAATTTATGAGGTGTCACACCTCTTTTGTCCATTTTTAAGGGAATCTTGAAGTTCCATGACATATATAACTACTTCCTAATTTTTCACACATTTATCTCTCACCTCATAGGGATTAGTGACACTAGGCACACACTAAGAAAATTTTGTAAGGTCATGATGGAGATTCTTTATACCTCCTTCCTTCCTCACTCTATTTAAAGAGTTCACTCCTCTATCTCACACATAACACTCCTCCTTCTCTTTTCTTGTATTAAGATTGTAATCAAAGAATATTGTTTTGTAATCATTCTTAATGCTAGGCTACACATCTTGATTTGAATCCAATGGCCATAATTAATCAAAAAAACCTATAAATATAAGGCTCACCATACACCTTTCATAAGATTTTTTGTGCAAATAAACTCTATAGAAATATGGAATAAGCTTCACCCCCTTTTCTTTTGATTGGTTCATAACTAATTTGAGATAATGCTTCGAGAGATGTTGATGGATTTCATATCATAACATCAAAGAAGACTTTGAGCTCTACATTGAGGCATAATCATTTATGTGTGTTGGTTATCTAATGATGTCCATGAGGAAGGTAATAGATTTTAATTCTTTTCTATTTATTTATCTTGGTTAGATCTTTCCCAATATGAGGAATCATGTTTGATAAGTTATTATTTTATGAATTTATTTAATTTTAAACACTAACAAAGAAATTAATTAACCTCTATAGTAATCATGGTTTATAGTAACAACCGAGTTGATTCATTAATTAATACTCTCTCTCTCTTGCATGGTTTGGATACTTATCCTATCACAATTTTTGATCAGTTTTATTCAGGTGTCCCTAAAGATAGAAGACCTTGCTCTTTATGCTAATTTATGGTAACACTTGGATAAAATCCTAATTCTTACGGTGAGATTGTATCATGTTTACATTGCACATTGTCTTCTCTTTTCTTTGCTTCTCTAAAATAGGATAGTCCTCAATATTATTGTCTAATAATCCTTTAGTATGTGTAAAACATTTCCCTCTGTGGATGAAAAGGATAATTTTGTGCACTATGATTCAATTCTCAACTTAGATAACAAGTAAAAGTTTGTTTGAATTCCTAGTTCCTTTCCTAGGATTTTAATTTCCTCCCTAAAAACCCCCTTGATAACCTTCTTAATATCCTATTTGTATCTAAGGTGATACCCATCCTTACTATTGTCCAAAATATCCTCTGTACTGCTTTTGAGGATAAGGAGGTATCCAATTGGATTATTTTTGTGGTGACATAGGATTCCATCCTTGTTGGTATTATGGAAAAGGTGGTCTCCATCCTGATTGATACTAGAAATATAAAGGTCTCAATCCAAGTTGGTATTGTGGTGATGGAGGAGTCCACCTGATTTTAGGATTTATTATTGGGTGACCCCAACCAAATTTCGCTATAACTTTTGCATCCAGTATTGACACACTGGGTTTTATAACTAGAGACTATTGTGTAATGACTCTGAAGATGTTGTGAGTGGCATATTCCTTTTAGTTATTATAGATATCTAAAATTATTTTCATCATGTTTATGAGATTTAAATAAAGTGCAACATACACTTCATGATTGTTGTATATACTGTTGTAATAGGTGACACTTCATAGTCACATGTGCTCCAATGAAACATACTTCATAAAACTCTATTTTAAGCTTTTTACATTCATATTTGTGGTGTCACTCTTGTCTGCATTCACTGCACCATACTAAAAATCATGGTTTCTTTCCTTCATGTAGTTCCTCCATTATGTACAATATTGCATCTAATTGAGCATTAGTTTGTGTGATGCTAGGAGGATATTATCCATTATCTTTTATTTGTTCAACTCTGATCATAACAAATATTACATCATATTTTATGGTAATTAAGATTGTGTTACGAAAAATTGAATCTTAATTCACATTCCCTTTACAAACCAAATAAATTTATTTGCGTCCTAAAATTTAAATTTTACTCCGTTCATCACATCTGAGAATTGAGATCATAATCCCATACTCATTCTTTATGTTCTTATCTAATCTCCTTCAAATATTGAAGTCTTTGGCTTGCACATTTATACATTTTGAATTCTCATATCAATTTGTCCTTGACTTGAGGAAGAGTCATGGTGGTATGTTTACTTTTAAATATGATCTTTAGAGTTTGAATAGTCAAATATTCTATAACTTTTCAATTTTTAGCATTGTCATCCATCACTCCCTTAACCTAGCACTTCATGTAAAAGTTCAAAAAATACTACTCTAGGTTAGTGGACCCATTATATGGAGTCAAAGTAACAAAATCTTTTGTAGGAAATGCCATATTTCTATGATTGAATTAATATAACTGGCTTTCTTGAGGATGATTTCACCAGTGTATAAAAACTTTCTATGAATGCACTTAGAATATCAAAACTCTTCGATTCCATAGCTGGACAAACTTTAAGTCCAATTTCATTCTTATTCCTACTTAATTTTTATATAGTTTCTTTAAATCACATCTTGGTTATGGCTACGTCTCAGAATACTTGTAAACTACTATTATTAGATGTTAAATAGGCATAAGAGATGCGTCCATTTGGAGTGAATGACCCATATCTGGAGTATTTATCATACCCCTTGATGAACGTGACCTAACTTTGTGTTTAATCAATTTTTCTCATAGTCTAATTTTCTTATTACCCATACAATAACTGGATCCATAGTTACTCCCTAAATCTATCATTAAGTTATTCTAATTACCTCATCGTAATCTCTTCATGGTGTGTTTGTTCTCTTGATTTCTATCTTTCTAGGTTAGTTCATAATTCTCGGTTGGTTTCCACATTCTTGATGGTTTATATATTGCATTCTTTCTCTTTCGATGCTCTTTGTCCTTCAATTTTGGATTTTTATTTCTGAGATTTAGTAACTCTCATTTTATTCACAACTTCATGTCTAATCTTACTTAAAGTTACTAGTGGCCCTTTGTATTTTACCAAATTTTATTTGTTCCATATTTTATGTTTTCATAGTTCTCTCTAAAGCCCAAAAATTACCTTCTAATTTCACTTCTCTACATAACCCATAGCTTCATTTTAGGTTTAGGTTCCATGGTTCAATTCTTATTCATTCAAATCCCTCTAGTTCACATCCCCATAATGTTCTACCACTACTTCATATCGATAGAAATTAGAACCATGGCCTTTTTCAAAACCAACATCTTCAAAATAACATTAATTCACTTCATAAAACTGCCTCTAGTCCCTCTAACAAACAAGTTGTAAGAATTTTTTAATGAAGTCTATCCTTGAACATCAAATTTTATAACACACCATAAATTGTAGTCTTGACCCAATGATCAATCACATGGGCCCATTTAGTGTCTATATTTCAAAATATTTCCAACTTCTCTTCATTCCTTACAAAATGCTCTATTTCTCATAGTCTAAAACAATAGTATTAAAGTCTAGACAACCATACTGATAGCAACTTAAGAAACTCATACCAAAATATTTCATACATTTTTTTGTGGATATGTTTATAAATAATCTCCTCTACAGATACTCCTATTCTAATAGATTATTCCTCTGTGAACTTATGTATCTTCTTGTCTAACAAATTTTCAAGGTCCCTTTGACTAGGTAACCATTCAACATATTTAGGTCCCGACCAAAAAACCATTTTTACAAATGGTCTTTGGAATCACTCATTAGGACATGATAATTATTTAAGTATGTGAGATTGTGATGTGACTTTGTATATTATACATGAATTAATACCATACCTTATAGTTAAACATTATGCATATTATTTCACAGATATTTCATCATGTTTGTAATTAGTACCTATACCTTTATAACTATTTTACCCATTTAGAGAGTTCATCAACAATTAGTAACCAAGATACATTCAGTCACAAGGAAGATGCACTTAATTAAATGAATAATTATACGCCTAGATTATATTTAACAACAAATTATTCAAGGAATACCATGTGTTGATTTATATTAAATTATAGTTCAAAGTTCAACCTCTTGTTTTACAAAAAAGAGTATATATAATTTTCTTAATAGACTATGACTCTCCATTTCCACAACTGTTCATCTCTAGGATCAAATAGACTATACAACTTTTGTGAGCTTTAAATTTCTACATGAGACCATAGCTTATATAAAAATATGGTATGTCTTACACATGTCACCTATTTATATTAAAAAATAATTCATGGGAATTATACTTTGTATCACCTACTAACACATTTTATTTCAACCTTTTTCACCCAAAGGCCTTAAATCAGAGAATACCTTTATTAGGGGATATCACTCAATGGCCGACTTACATTACTTTTTGTTAGATTGTTTTCAAATTCATCACACTTATCCAACTCTATAAATTTATAAATTCAGATATTTTCAATAACAAAGATCTCTCATTTTAATTTTTAGGTACAAACAGATAAAATTACAAAGTTGTGATTTCTTCTGTTTATCTATAGATTTAGGTACAAATAGAGAAAATTGTATTATAGTTTCATCATCACCAGGAGTTTCTTAACCATTAGGGGAGTGCCCCTTATACCATGAGATAAATTACTCTAGACTTTCCACGTCAAGGTTCCCCTCCACTAGTTTGAACTCAATAATATATTTGTTCATGTATCTACTTCTCCTCCCCTCCACCTTAGAAGAGGCATTTGAGTCTTTAGTTGCATGGAAAAGCCTTTCCTAGCACATCTTGTTGGTCTTTGCCAATGCAAGGTGGTGAGAAAATGAGTGTGATCATGCTTTCACCTCCTTGGTGGGTATCATAGTTTATTTGGTTCCTTTGGAGAATACTTAGAGTTCGTGGGTTGCACCTAATTTGCCTTTAGGATAACCCTTTTCTTAGGTTGATATTCCTCCCAAGGATGATATGCCACCATCATCATTTGATGCTGCTTATTGTGCATGGATTTCACTCTTGCCTTGGTATTTTGATATGTTATTTTGATAACGATCTTGTATAATTATGTTTAGATGGTGTTTTTTCTAATATGTTTTGATTTTTGTGTTTTGTTGGCTTAAATTTTGGGTCTTGAAAATCAACAAACAATATTTTTGTTGTAACCATAGATATATAACTTATTATATTCATCTTGTGAATAATAGATATATCAATGCATTCAAATAAAATAAAATAAATGTGTGTTATTATAAAACATGACATAAATGTATCTAATGGTTACATTAAGCTCCCATAGGCAATGTGGAAGTGGGGCTTCATCAAGGTGGGGATTAGGGTTTCAATATGCCAGTTTAGAAGCATACAACACTCCCAGTATGGAAACAATGAAAATAATTTTGATTGAATTTTTTTGAATGCTTTATACTACTAACTCACTTAGACCTCATTTGATTTTTTTTGAAGATGTATTATGAATAGTGGATTTAAATTAATATTGTAATACAATTATCTATAAGCATTTAACTAGGTTAAATAAGATAAAAAATAGTTAATTAATTAATTTTAAAATTAGAGAAAAAAAGGTGACATGCAATGTTTAGATATGCATATTTAATATTACATGATCTTGATATTTGTCAGGGCCCTTAATGATATATAATAATGAAAACAACACACCAATAACTATGAGAATCTACTAACCAAGCAAATCAATGTTGTGCAACGTGTCTCTAACATGAAATTTTGTACTACAATTAATGCTCTAATGAATGCTTGTAATTTTTCAATGAATGTTTGTGAATAATGATTTAACTTAATTTTATTAAAATCCTAAATTTTTTACAATGCATGTCTATTTATAGACAAACTAAACTCAATTTATAACCTTATTGGTGTCCAATCAAACCTCTAATGATCTAAAAGTAAAAAAGTAAGGAACAAGGGATAATTCAAAAGATTGTTTGAAGCATATAGATGCCTAGACAGGCCCTAAGAACATATTGACACTCCAAACATATGGGTTAAATTAGGGAGCAATTAGAGGAGAAATAAAAGGGAAGAAAATGTGATGCAATAGTGGTTAAGGTTGTTGAGTTGTGGAGCTAAAAGCTTCACTAATGAGCTAATGTTGAGGTTGTTGGGCTTACACAATAACCGGCATCAGTCAGAAACAACTGACATTAGTTAGGGGTCGACCGGCATCGGTCATCTTTAGACCAACACCAACTTCTGTGCATTTCTACAATTTTTATTTTTAGGAGAATAGATTTGAGCCTTTGATTTAAGAGGTGGATCTAAGGGTGGCGAATGCATGGCTCATGAACCCTAGTGTTGTAGTATACTATATAGCAGGGTTAGATCCTCATAGCATGTACAATTTAGTAATTGAGTTGATTGTAATTGATTGAGAGAGAGAGAGAGAGAACTCTTGAGGGAGAATTACTGTACATCTGTGAGGTGTGAGGAGAGAGAGATTTCTTCATTGTATTTCCTTCTGGAAGAGTTTAATACAGATTAGTTGTTTCTTGTATCTCCTATTATTTGTTGTTTCTAATTTTTAGTTACTTATTACTTTTGGTTTCAATTCCATGTTTAGTTGATTATACAAAAGTAATCAATTGTACTCTAAGTTCCTAACAACTGGTATCAGAGCGTGTTAGTGTTTGTTGGTTATAGAATTCACTCACAGGGGTTTTTGATTGAGTGGAAGCAAAGCAATGGCAGAAGAAAGTAAACTAAGAATGGAGAAATTCAATGGAAAGAATTATCAATTATGGAGGATGCAGATTGAAGATTATCTATATCAGAAAAATCTGTATTTACCATTGGGTGGGGTTTCAAGGAAGCCCACAGATATGGAAGATGAAGAATGGAATGTTCTTGATAGAAAGGCTCTTGGATCTATAAGGCTGAGCCTGGCAGCTTCTGTGTTTTCCAACTTATCACAAGGAAAGACAATGGTAGAGTTAATGGATTCTTTGGCAAATTTATATGAAAAACCCTCAGCTTCGAATAAGGTATATCTTATGAAGTAATTATTTAATTTGCAAATGCAGGAAGGTGGATCTATATCTAGACATCTTAATGATTTCCATACAATAGTAAATCAGTTAAATTTAGTCAAAATAGTTTTTGATGATGAAATTAAGGCTCTCTTAATCTTATGCTCTTTACTTGAAAGTTGGCATAGTTTGGTAATGGCAGTTAGTAATACTGCATCTGCTTCAAATATCTTGAAAGTTGATGATGTTGTTAGTGTAATCTTGAATGAATAAATTTGCAAGAAAAGCACAGGGGAAACATCAGGTAATGCTTTAAGTGTTGAAAGCAGGGGAAGGCAAAGAGAGAAGGGCAAGCAAGGGAAATCAAGGTCAACGATGGGAAGTAGATCCAAATCCAGAAATGGAAGAATAATTTGTTGGAATTGTGGAAAGAAAGGGCATGCAAAGAAAGATTGTTGGTTGAAGGATAACAAAGAAAATCAGCATGAAGGTAATAAAGAAGTAAAAGTTGCAGGTATTGTTGCACAAGATGCTCTTATATTTTCTTTGGATAATAAAGTAGAATCATGGGTTTTAGATTCTGGTGCCTCTTTCCATGCAACCCCAAATAGAGAATTTTTCAATGATTATGTCCATGGATATTTTGGAAAAGTTTATTTAGGGGATGATGAGCCTTGTAAAATTGTTGGCAAAGGAAAAGTGCATCTGAAATTGCAGAATGGCAACACATGGGTGTTGAAAGATGTCATGCATGTACCCATCCTGAAGAGGAATCTGATTTCTGTAGGAAAGTTGGGTGATGAGGGTTGCATAGTAACTCTCACAACTAAATCTTGGAAAGTTTCCAAGGGTGCACTTGTATTAGCAAAAGGTAAGAGAATAGGTACACTTTATCTATCTGCTTATAAAACTGATTATTCTCCTTTTATTTTATCTACTTCAGATGTAGATGCAAAGTTGTGGCACTGTAGGTTTGGTCACATGAGTGAGAAGGGAATGAATGCTCTTAAGTCAAAATGTAAGCTTTCAGATTTGAAAAGCATAGATCTAGATTTCTGTGAGCATTGTATTTTTGGGAAATAGACGAAAGTGAGGTTTCTCAAAACTAGGTCAACAAAGAAGAAGCACAAGTTGGAGCTTGTTCACACAGACGTGTGGGGACCATCTCAGGTAACTTCTATTGGAGGATCACAATATTATGTTTCTTTCATTGATGATGCTACAAGAAAGGTATGGGTTTATTGCATAAAGAGGAAATCTGATGTTTTTGACACATTTAAGAAATAGAAAGCTTTGGTTGAGAATGAAATAGGTTTGAGATTGAAGTGCCTTAGATCTGACAATGGTGGTGAGTACTGCAGCAATAAATTCAACAGTTACTATTCTATGAGTGGAACACACAAGGAAAGGATGGTTCCAAGGACACCTCAGCAAAATGGAGTTGCTGAAAGGATGACTAGAATAATAATGGACCGTGCAAGGAGTATGAGGTTGCATGCTGGTTTGCCCTTATAATTTTGGGCAGAAGCTGTAGATACTGCAATTTACCTGATTAACAAAGGACCTTCTACTGAACTGAATGGTGGAATTCCAGAAGAGGCTTGGACAAGTAAAAAAGTAGATCTTTCATTTCTCAGAGTTTTTGGTTCTGAAGCTTTTGTGCACATTGATAAAGAAAATAGAAAGAAGCTAGATGCTAAATCTATGCAGTGCACTTTCATTGGTTACGGCTTTGGAGATTTCAAATTTTGGTTGTGGAATTTAAAAATTAACAAAATTATTAGAAGCTATGATGTAGTTTTTAATGAGAAGGTGATGTACAGTGATCAGCTCAAGAAGCTGAATAATTTTGGGCAGGGCAATCTTGATTTGGAAGAGGTTATGATCCAAAATGAGCTCGCGGGTAAAAATCATCACTCACAGAAAAACACAGAGACCGACGTCGATCAAGTGGAGATTGACATCGGTTAGGTGGAAATCAACATCGATCAGGTGAAAATCGACATCGATCAAGAGAAATTGACATCGGTTGGGTGCAGACCGGCATCAATCAGAGATGACCGAGATCGGTCACTGTCAGAAAAAAATTTAGGCAGACAGTAAGTTGTAAATGAGTCTCAAACGCCCATAAGGAGGTTTAAAAGGGTAAGTAAACCTCCAATTCATTATTCCCCTTCTTTATACTACTTGTTGCTCACTGATGGTGGAGAACTAGAAAGTTTTGACAAGGCAATGTAGGTAGAATCCAAAAAACAATGGGAGCATGGCATGAATGAGGAAATTGATTCCTTGGAAGAGAACCATACGTGGGATTTGGTTGAGTTGCCAGCCGAAAAGAAAGCACTAAAAAACAAATGGGTATACATGTTAAAGGAAGGAGAGAATGGATAAATGAGACATAAGGCCAGTTTGGTAGTAAAGGAATTTACACAAAAACCAGGTATTGATTTTAGTAAAATTTTTTCTCCTATAGTAAATATGACTTCTATTCAGATTGTATTGTCTTTAGTTGCTATTGAGGATTTGCATCTTGAGCAGCTTGATGTTAAGACAACATTTTTTCATAGAGATTTGGATGAAGAGATATAAATGGATCATTTGAAAGGTTTTGAGGTCAAAGGTGAGGAGAAACTTGTGTGCAGGTTGAAGAAAAGCTTATATGGTCTTAAACAAGCTCCAAGACAATGGTATTTGAGGTTTGACAGGTTTATGACAGAGTATGGCTTTAGTAAATGTCAATCTGACCATTGTGTTTATTTTAATAGATTGGATAATGGTAGTTATATTATCCTGTTACTGTATGTAGATGATATGCTTGTTGAAGGTTCACACATGCAAGAAATTACTGAGCTTAAGGTAAAATTAGCTCACACATTTGCCATAAAGGATTTAGGAGCAACAAAGAAAATCCTTGGCATGAGTATTAAGAGAGACAGGAAAAATCACAGTTTGATTTTGTCTCAAGAGGATTATGTGAATAAGGTGTTGGAGAGGTTCAATATGCAGGATGTAAAACTGGTAAGCACACCTATGGCTGGACACTTCAATTTGAGCAAAGAATAGTATCCTAAATCACATGATGAGGTTGCATACATGAGTAGAGTTCCATATGCTTCAACAGTTGGGAGATTGATGTATGCAATGGTGTGTACTAGACCAGATATTGCCCAAGCAGTGGGAGTTGTCAGCAAGTTTATGGCCAATCCAGGGAAGGAACATTGGAAAGTAGTTCAGTAGATTCTCAGATATCTGAGAGGGACCAGCAGTAGGCATTTATGCTATGGAAGGTCAAACACTTCTCTACATGGGTATGTAGATTCGAATATGGCAGGTGACTTGGATGGTAGGAGAAGCACCACAGGATATGTGTTCACTGTTGCTGGAACGACGGTTAGTTGCATTTCAAAGTTGCAGAAGGTTGTTGCCTTGTCTACTACAGAGGCAGAATACATTGCAGTCACAAAGGCTAGCAAGGAAATGATTTGGATGACTCGATTCATGGAAGAGTTGGGAAAGGAGCAAGAGAGTTGTAGATTATACAATGATAGTCAAAGTGCAATTCATTTGGAAAGAATTCAGCCTTTCATTCAAGAACCAAACATATACAGCTTAGTTACCACTTCATTAGACAGGTATTGGAGGATAGACAGTTGAAGCTGGAAAAGATCCATACGGATAAGAACCCTAGTGATATGTTAACAAAGGAAAATTTTAATCTTCATTCAACTTTTTTTGGTCTTCAAGATTGAACTTGAAGAGGGAGAAACAAGCCAGAGATGTTTAGAGGATGTTGTTGTACAGGTACAGGTGTAGCTGTTTATCTCCAAGTGGGAGATTGTTGAGTTGTGGAGCTAAAAGCTTCACTAATGAGCTAATGTTGAGGTTTTTGGGCTTACACAGTAATTGGCATCAGTGAAAAACAACCGACATCGGTTAGGGGTCGATCGACATCGGTCATCTTCAGATCAACACTGACTTTTGTGCATTTCTAGAATTGTTATTTTTAGGAGAACAAATTTGAGCCTTTGATTTAAGAGGTGGCTATAAGGTGGTGAATGCATGGCTCATGAACCCTAGTGTTGTAGTATATTATATAGTAGGGTTAGATCCTCATAGCATGTACAATTCAGTAATTGAGTTGATTGTAATTGATTGAGAGAGAGAGAACTCTTGAGGGAGAATTATTGTACATCTGTGAGGTGTGAGGAGGGAGAGATTTATTCATTGTATTTCCTTCTGGAAGAGTTTAATACAGATTGGTTGTTTCTTGTATCTCCTATTATTTGTTGTTTTTGATTTCTAGTTACTTATTACTTCTAGTTTCAATTCTGTGTTTAGTTGCTTATACAAAAGTAATCAATTGTACTCTAAGATCCTAACAAAGGTTATCAATTAAGAGATGCATTTGACCTCATAATCCTCATAATACACAATAAAATATGCAATATAAAATGAAACAATAGAAATTCAAATCTTTATTAGATTTCAACAAGTATAGTAGGCACAATGATAATATTAACACTATAATCTCACAAGAATATGCATTTTAACATCAGATCCATAGATCTCATATTTTCTAACTTATGGTCTTTGCAAGTATATTGATCTAAAAGAAAAACTCTTGAATATAATCTTTACTTCCTATTTAGGTCCCCCTTAGCATAGAGATAAGGGTATGATTATAAAGGTGAAAGATGTAACTAATTACATTAAGTGATTTTACCCCACTAATAACATTAACACACCTTAGTGTACCACTGACATTAAATTTATCTCATAATTCCAAGGTACAATAACACGTTATATCTTAACATGTCAAAAACTTATCATATACATTATTAAATGAATCCTTATCAACTTCCATTACATTTGGATTTACATGTCAAACAATCAATAATGTATCCTTCCATAACACATCACAAGATACATGTACTCGACCAAGTGCACATAAATAAATTTGCATGAATTTAAAATAAAAAACTATCATAAAACCCATTGTGCCGTGAAACTCATGCTTGCTCAATAAAGATAACACATATTATGGAAAAAAATTTAAATGCCCTAAAATTCAACACACAAACTATGGAATGAAGGTCCAACTCCTGCACAAAACCTCATCTATTCAGCTCATTATACATTGAATAATCCACTCTACTGAATGCCCTATTGCTCAAGAGATATCACTGATCGATGAAAAAATAACACAATATCTACATGGTTATGGTGGAGTGATATACCAACACAAATTCGTGTGCAAAGATTTACAAGCTTATTTTAACAAGAAACATATATAACTATGTATAACAAAAGGATGCGTAAGACATTATTAACACACGTCTATTTGAAGGAAACATAGATTTACACTAAACACATGTGCACACAAATGTGATATAAAATAACATAGAGAAGGTTTATGCAACATAAAATAATCACCCAAACTTACAACAATACATATGTGTAAAAAGAAATGTGCATAACACCACACTTACACAAATTTCCTAAACTAGCATATATTTGGTTGATGCAAGATCACACATGAAATCGGATGCTCCTACATCATAAACCCTAGGTAAAAAAATAAAAATGTGCTCCTGTTCATGTAACTTCTAAGAACTCTGTTAATGGTATTTCTTGTCTTACAGCTTCTGATGAACTAATCCATCACATATTATATGTCTTGGTCCTTCCATTTTACCATAGATTCTCTTACCATATATTATATATATTATTTTCTTTAGTTTTTCTAACTTGCATGTAAGTTACTTCTTCTATTTATTCATGTTCTTTTTCAACCATCCAAAATCTCCAATTTGTTTCTCCAGGATCTACACTTGTATTTTCACTACTTTGTCTTTCATATTATGGATATAAATCGACCACATTAAAATAGGTGACATATCTATCCCTTCAAGTAATTTTATCTCATATTCATTTTTCCTAAACTTTCTTAGGATTCTACTCGACCAATCTTTTTCCACTTCAATTTATGATAAGTCCTTTTGAAAATCCTCTTTTTTTAAGTGTAATAAGACTAAATCTCCCCCATGATATTCAAATTCTCTTCTCTTTAGATATATACACTATTTATACTATGTTTTATTTCTTTCTAATTATCCATACACTTGATTATTAATTTCTCGCATATGATCTATAAAATCTTCTGCTTTAGCACTTCTCTTTTACTCATTTCTCATTTTGCACAATTCCACAATTTTGCTTGGAATCAATGCATAAAAAAATTGAAATGATGTATTCCATGTACTTATATTCGATGAATTTTTGAATGAAAAATTAGCTTGCACCAGAATATTGGCTCATGTTCTTGACTTACCTTAAATTGACTACCTTAGTTTGTCAATCCATTTGAGGATGTTACACTGAACTCAACTGTAGTTTAGTTTACAAAATTTTCCATAGTGTCCTTTAGAAATGTCCAAATAATTTCACATATTTGTTTGATAGTATACTATGTGGTAAACCATGTAGCCTTACAACTTCCATGAAAAATAAATTGGCAATGTTTGTTGCATCTCTAGTCTTTCTACATTCTATAAATTATACCATTTTTTGAAAATTGATCAACTATCACAAATACTGAATCATTACTATATGCATTAGGGTTATGGAATTTAATCCCTAGGTTGTTAAAGGATATGATTACAATAAATCAAGGTATAAAATATGCAATAAATACAAGCACTTATTTGTAATAGAATTTACCTAGTTTGACTTTCTAAAAATAACAATAAATGAGGAAAATAGGTACTTAGCTAGAAATTGACTGAGACAGAAGATCTGGAGGCTACAAATTGGGACAAGAGATGATCTAAGTGTCAAAGATAAGATCAAAGTGTCAAAACCCATCCTAGATAGTAATTCCCTAATTAGACAGTAATTCTAATTGTGCTAGTGTTCTCCTTTTGGTGTTAGTGTTCTCTATGCATACCTACTTTAAGATTTTGAGTAAACCTATGTCAAATTATACCAAGCCTATTATTATACACATAATTTATGATTGCCTATCGATGACCTATTTTTATTTATATTAGTGGGGTACGCTGGATATCTTAAACACCCCATTATGATGAGAGTTACCTACATGCCAATACTCTGAGGAGGGTTCAAGCTAAGTGCTGGTGTAAGTGAAACTAGTATGAATGCCAATTTGAGTGATTTGAGTGATGTTGGAGACTGAAAATCTATGTATTCTAAACTTAGGATTGTTGTAGATGACTATATGCAGAAGTAAGGCATAATAGGGATTAATAACCTTGATTGTGCAAAACTTGTTTTGAGTTAGTTTATGTTATTGCATCTAATTTACATCAAGTGAATAAAAGGATAATAGTCATGTATATATATTGTTATAATGTTTGTGTGGGTCTTAAAAGAGGTCTACACTGACCCTAAGTGGTTATTGATTTGAAAAGATATCAATTAGTGATAAAAGGAAGGAAAAGGGTAGTAGTGCCCAAACTAGCACACTAACACCATTGGTGATACTGTCCAAGTTATGGTGCTAGTGTCCAAGTGGCAAAAATTGAGGCACTAGGGGCTAGGATGATAAAGTGAGGGTTTAAAACTATTTTAGGCATGTTTAGGGATGCGTATGGCCCACAAAACGGTTGGATAAGTGTCTAAATAGTGTCTAAGATAGGTCTGGGTCTAAATTAGGGATGGGTGGTCTCAAATAAAAATCTTAGCACTCAAGTGTCATTTTTAGATGATTACACCTTATAACTTCATTAAAAAAACAAATTGGCAATGTTTGTTGCATTACTAATCTTTCTACATGCTACAAAATGTGCCATTTTTTGAAAATTTATTGACTATCACAAATACTGAATCATTTCCTATATGAATTCCAAGTAAACCTAAATAAAATCCATACTTATATCTTCCCATAGTTTATTTGGAATAAGTAATGGTTGAGATAACCCTGCATTTTGACTTCTCGCTTTAGCTAGTTGGGAAACTCTACACATTTTAGAAAATTTGTACATGTCTACATTCATTTATGACCAAAAATATTTTTTTAACACTTGCGCTATGTTTTTTCATAACCAAAATGACTTGCTAGATCTTGACTATGATTTATATTGATCAAATTCTCTCTCATTAAACCTATTGGTATACATAATTGCCTTCCTTTGAATAAAAGACCTTCATAACTAAAATATTCTAACCATGATATTCTATTTTTACTCACTCATTCTATACATGAATTCCATGTTTCTTGAAAATTTTCATCTTCTTCATACCATTCTTTCATAATATTAAATCATATAATTCCCACTGTTAACACATTCAACAAAATAATTCTTCTATTCAGTGCATCGATAACTCTATTAGATTTTCTACTTATATATTTCAATAAAAATGAATAACTCTATAAGAATTCAACCCATTTCATATGTATATGATTCAAATTATAATAAATATTAACGAATTACAATGCTTGATGATCTGTATATAATACAAATTCATTGGAAATAAATAATGTCTTGTAATGTCCCCTTTTTTGAAATGAGAATAGTATTATTAATAAAATAAAAAGTATTTATAAATGCTTAAATAAAGTAATAATAGTCTAATTTGATTTTCACTTAAGTTGGGGCCTTTTAAGGGTCATGGGCTTATTCAACCCTTAAGTGATTTAAAAGTAAATTGACTTTATATTTCATGGTCCTTTCCCTCTAATTTGGGTTCTTCACTTGGGGAGTGAGTATTTAAGGGGAAGAGGATTCATTTGAGGAGGGCAATGGGCATGTTATATTTGGATAATTGTTTTGGAGCTTAAGCATGTAATGCTTGGTTGATCTATTATAAGGACGAAAAACCTTCAATAGATATTAGAATAAGGACGAAAACCCTTGGACTAACTAGGCCATCCTCCATTTAGGGGTTTGCATTAATCTTCAGTGGTTTATGGAGTAATTGAACATCATATTCAAGGTAATACTTATTCCTAGGGTAATGCCTAGGATTTTTCAGAAGAAATTGTAGTGAACTAAGGTTTTTTGAATTTCAGGATGACTTTTGGTGGACTTCCCATGGTGGGAAATTTATATTTCTTATTTTGTTCAATATCTGCCATTTTTATGGTCATTTTGAGCTATCATGGGCATTCTAACTCCCAAAATTTTGGGAGATATGAATTTATGAAGTTTTAGCTATATCTTGCAATAATAAATTCCAAAATTCGGAGTTTTGACTTTTTGAGTGACTATTTTGACTTCTAAAATTAGTGGATGAAATATAAAACCCATTTCATAATTTTTGGAGGGTTGGGAGTATCAAATCTAATTTTTTCCTAGTCACCTAGGGTTTGGTAAATGAATTTTTGAATATTGCTTTCATTTTCAAAATTGTTTTATTAGCTAAATTTGCATTTTTATATTCTTCATAGGAAGGGGTTTCGGATTAAATAGGGTTTTGTTGGAAAAATATTATTTCCAGATTTGTCCCAAGTTGGGGACATTACAATGGTATCAGATCCAAAATCTTGGGTAGTTGTGGAGTGTGAGAGTCTACAATGGATTGGAAACCTAGTTTCTTGCCAAAAGAGGAATACAAAGATCCCATTTAAAAAGTGGGAATGAAGAAAAGGATAATGGATTAAGCCATGGATGATTTGTTGTAAGCTATGGAGGATTATCAAAGTGAACTGAGGGAAAGAAGCCCCAAGGATTTCATGAAGGCTATAGGGTTCATCCCTAGATGTCAAGAGTCTCCCTTAGAAAAAAAAAAAAGAACAACAAAAGTGATGAAGGCTTCATCACCTCGAATGAATTCACCATTGACAATAAGGGAAGAGAGAGAAATCATAGCGCACAATCCCAAGGAAGAAGGGAAATAAGATTTGCAAGATTGGGGAAAAAATGTTGTGATTAAAGCTCAATTGTTGAAGGATAATATTGACAAACCACTTGTTGGACTCCATAACAAAGTGGAGAAAGACGTGTGTGAAAAAGAAAAGGGGAATCATAAGGATGGAAGTGTTTCCACCACTCCCACTTTTCCAAAGGAGGACAATCTTGTTGTTGGTATCCCAAGGTATGATGATGATATTTTACTAACTACCAATGATTCCATGCACAAATAGAATAAAGAGGAAGTCAAGGATGAAAACACATCACTTGTTGAATCCACAAGTGAGAAAGTTGTCCCTATTCAGTTCTCGCTCATCATTCCACCAGGGAATGAGACCATGCTACCCTACCCATGGTATGAAAGGTTTGGTAACATATCAAATTCATTATTTCACACTATGCCATTTCAGATTTGTTGTCCTCATAAGAAGCATGGTAAAAGGGGGTTCAAAATAAGGCATATAATTTACAACATGGGGCATGGGGACCCCTTGGTTCAAGTTGATAATTTTTGTGGCCAAAGGGTGTGGGATTTCAAAAATATTTTGAGATCTACAAATGGTAAAAATTCTGATTTTCATATATTTGCAGCTATCCTTTTCATTAAAGTAAGGGAAAAATCAGAGTTAATTTTGAATAAGGTGGTTGATTTCAGATTTGAGGTCCAAGGTATGATTATTTATGTGCTGGAGATTGGAGATGATTACCCTATATTCTAAATCCATGATATGCTTACTAGACTAAAAACGTTCTTCCCACATATTTTTTTTAATCCAGTTGATAAGCATGTTCCTATGAGGTATGGTAAGATGTGTATTGAAGCTGAAAATACAAGTTGTAGTTGTAAGCATATGGATTTTCCAATTCAAGTCCAAGTTTATTGGTGCATATGGTATCCAAAAGGCTTGGTACAGATCAATATAAATCCCTCATTCTCAATTTTAGGACAACTCTTTTATTGTGTCAAAACTCATCCCCTTGCTTGTATAGAGAATTCTAAATTTGTTGACTCAAATTTTTTTGAGTTTTTTACAAAAACTCAGCCCATGTTCAAAGAATTTTTTTTTGAGTTTTTAGTGAACACTCAACTCACTCCATGTGTTAAAAAATTTGGTTTATCGATGAGCACTCAAACCATTTCAAAGACAAGGAATTTGGGAAATTTAATAATAGGGTAACCTCTTCCAAGGATGGAGATTCAACTCTTGTTAGGCATGGTAAGCACCCTTGATTTTTCAAATTTTATATTGAGGCAAAAATATAGGGATAAATATGATGTGACACTTGGGAAGCATGCTTGGAAATGGTAGCATAAAAGGGAGTAAGATATAATTTGTAAAACATCATGACAAGGCTGGCCACCCCATGAAGATGCCCACTTGGAAGGTATGATTATTCTTTAGTTTAAAGTTGGTTTTTGCATGGAAAGAGGCGAGCCATATCCTTCATTCATTGTGAGGACTTTGATGCCCTTTGAAGGTCGTAAGGGGTATGTGAATACCCAATAAAAAAACACCCCCTCTAAGGTACACCCGTGGAGGAAAAGGGGCATGAGGGACAGCCATAGTCCACTCTTCTAGCATGTAGTCCATGACAATTCCAGCTCACTTATGGTCAATTTGAGGGTTCTCAAATACATGGGGAAGGTTGGTTTCAAGAGGACACATAAAAAGGGTGAGTTATGGTTGAATGAGTTCTCATATTTAAGTAATAAGAAGTCTTATTTATGCATGCATAACCCACAAATCACAAGGGAAATGAAATATTTCACCATCCTTTCGGGTTATATAGATAATTATTTGGTGATAGAATACAAAGGATGGAGTTTCATCATTTTGGTGGAGTTTTCAACTCTTCTAGTTGGAAAATTTATGAGTTTAGTAGCTAATTGGGAAAGTGCTAAGGGCTAGTGCCTGTCAAATAATAATAATTAAAACTATGGCCACCTTTTGGTTGAAGGAGGAAGGATTGCTCTAAGCTGTAGCGTTATTTACAACATATATAGGAAGCCACTAAGGTATACAAAAAATAATTTTTTTCTTATTCCCTAAGTTTTGCTAATTCTAGAAAGGTAGACTCAAAATAAGTGCTTGCAAGGATTGAATTTCAGTGTGTAAAAGATGGGAAAATTTATGATATGTGCATAGGAAAGATGCCTAAGATACACTAAAAAAATTGAGATTTTTATACCCACTCAACTGGCTACATAATCAAAAAAATTGGTAAAAGGTGAGCCAATACAACGGGACAAACACACTAAAATGGATGAAAATGATGAGAACATGAATGATGAAAATGATAAAGGGGCAAATATGACAGGACCTAAGTTCCCTAAAGCTCTGACACAACTTGTCAAATTTAAGAGCACACTTGATTACCAATGTATAAGCAATTAAACATGTGGAATTACATAGAAGTACAAGTAACTATCAATGAGAAACAACACAGAATATGAGAGGCAACACATAATTGTATTCAACTCATTACAGAAGGAAATTACAACAAAGAGATCACACTCTTTCATCCACTACATGGGCTTACAGTAATCTTCCCTCAAGAGTAATCTTCTCTCAATACAGGTCACAACACACAGCTAACACAAGCTGTTGTTCACCTCATTGTACTGCCAGTACAACCTAGTACGAACCGGTACTCCAAGAGATCTCACCGTGATCTTGCCCCTTGATGTATTGATATCACCTTGGATCTTGCTCCCTCGTAGATCTCCTTTTGACCCTCACATACACACATCCCTGAAGACCAACCTGATCTTACTTATCACATGTAGATCTCCTCCATGATCTTGCAACACCCTGTAGACCAAACTTGATCTTACATACCTGGAAGAACCCCTGTGATTCTTCCAGGGGAAGAACTCTCCAAGTTCTACACTTAACAATACAGCCCATGAGTCTATTATATAGATCTCATGCATACAATGATTAGACTTGTGGCTCAAGACTCATCTCAGTCTTTATCATGCAAACAACTCGTTCAACTAACTGACTGTTCGTCAACAGCAGTTCTGGAACCACACAGGTGACCAACATCGGTCCCTGTTTGACTGGAGGTGACCGATGTCGGTCGATCCTGCCGATGTCGGTTGCCTTTGCACTGATCCCCTGATCGACGTCGATTGTGGCCTGTCGACGTCAGTGACTGTCATACTCAGCAACCTCCATGTTTGCATCAAGGTGAAGCTTTTAGCTCCACACCCTAACAAAATAGACAAACCCAGCTCGTCATAAATCCTTCCCTTGAGGGTGAAGACATGAAGGGTTCATCCAAGTTTAAATTGGTATTGAATGGTTAGACTTTGTTGAGTTATTGCAAGGCTGTAAATGACAAACATAACCCTCATAACAACAAGTAAAGTTCTCTTTTTGAGATGATTATCTTCAATGAGAGGGGATAATTGAGCATGAGACTCAAGGATGGGGACATATCTATAATATGGAAGCTTCCATCCCTTGGGAAACAAGAGATTGTGAGTTTAAGGATCAAATTTGATGTTACTAATAGCTATCCCATGTTCAATAATGGGAAATATAGTTAGGGAAACCATTTTTATGATAAGGGAGTGAAAGTAGTAATGATCCATGAAAATGTTAGGAGCTTATCCATTCCTAGCAAAGGAGGATTTCCAGCCACTCCACCTAGGAAAGGCATGGTCAAGGATGTAAACATGAATTGGAGAACTCTTGTTTTGTCTAATATATTTGTGTCTTGTGCAGGTATTGATTTAGGGGTAACCAATGCCCAAAATTTTGAAGACCACCTTATTGGAATAGACTTTTCCAGCCACTATGATGCTGCCATTTATGAGAATTTTCCTTTGCTCATCATTTTGTTTCCACATCCGAGGTATAGGGACTCAATGGGACATGTAAGGAAGGGTTGGATCTACTACTGTACCATTTTTAGATTACATAAATAGCTAAAAGTCATCAAGAATAATTGGTGTACCAATTTTTCTTTGTAAAAACTCCTTCATTTAACAGGCACAAGAGCTAGATTATGGAAGAGAACTATAATGTCCCCTTTTTCAAAATGAGAATAGTATTATTACTAAAATAAAAAATATTTCTAAATACTTAAATAAATTAATAATAGTCTAATTTACTTTTCACTTAAGTTAGGGCCTTTTAAGGGTCATGGGCTTATTTAAGCCTTTAGTGATTTTAAAAACAAATTGACCTTATATTTAATGGTCCTTTCCCTCCAATTTGTTCATTCCACTTGGGGAGTGAGTATTTAAGGGGAAGAGGATTCATTTGAGGAGGGAAATGGGCATGTTATATTTGGATAATTGATTTGGAGATTAAACATGCAATGCTTGGTTCATCTATTATAAGGATGAAAACCCTTCAATAGATGTTGGAACAAGGATGAAAACCCTTGGACTAACTAGGGCATCCTCCATTCAGGGTTTTGCATTGTTCTTCATTGGTTTGTGAAGCAATCAAGCATCATCTTCAAGGTAATAATTATTCCTAGGGTAACACCTAGGATTTTTTAGGAGAAATTTTAGTGAACTAGGGTTTCATGAATTTTAGGACAACTTTTGGTGGACTTCCCATGATGGGAAAATTATGTTTCTTATTTTGTTTGATAACTGCCATTTTTATGGTTATTTTAAGATATCATGGGCATTGAAACTCTTAGTCTTTCAAAATATATGAATTTATGAAGTTTCAGCTGTATTTTGTAATAATAAATTCTAGAATTTTGAGTTTCAGCTTTTTGAGTGACTATTTTGACTTCCAAAATTAGTGGCTATAATATAAATCTCATTTCATAATTTTTCAAGGGTTAGAAGTATCAAATCTAATTTTTGCCCTAATCGCCTAGGGTTTGGTAGATGAATTTTTGAATATTGCTTTCATTTTTAAGATTGTGTTGTTAGTTGAATTTGTATTTTCAGATTATTCATAGAAAAGGGTTTCAGATTTGATAGGGTTTTGTTGGCAAACTCTTATTTCTAGATTTGTCCCAAGTTGTAGACATTACATATCTCCATTTCTTTAACAATTACATATCTCCATTTCTTTGACATTTTCACATTGGCATAATGTTTTTGATCATACACCAAAAACTCGCACTTTGCATCATTCACCATTTCATTGAAATATGCAATATGTCTTCCTTATTGACTCAATAGTGCTCATATTATTGTGTCACTCACATCACAATCTACTATAAATATTTTATTAAAATTAGGCAATGCCAATACTAGTTGCTCAGTTATATTCTTTTTTAACTGTTTGAAACTATGTTCTTATTCTATTGTCCATACAAATTTATTTTTATAATTACACATCACATCTACGATAGTTGCATATGTTCCACTAAAATTCCTATAAAATCTCAACATTCCATGAAAACTATGTACCTTAAATGTATTTTGTTGTGACGTTTAATCCACTACAGCCTACACCTTGTCTAGATCCATCTTTAAACCTTCTTAAGAAGTCACAAATCCCAAGTACACTAATTCTTTATGCATGAAACTGCATTTCTTCAAATTCACTAGTAACTTTTCATCTTTCAAAATTTCTCACACTTTGCATAAATGTTGCAGATGTTCTTCCTCCATTTTACTTAAAATTAACATGTCATCAAAATACGTAATGACAAACTTACCCAAAAAATGTGTAAGAACTTCATTCGTTAACCTCATGAATGTACTTGATGTATTAATTAACCCAAATAGCATAACCAGTCACTCATATAACCCTTCTTATGTTTTGAACACCATTTTCCATTCATCACCTTCTCTTATATGAATTTAGTGATATCCACTCTTCAAATCAATTTTTATAATGTACCTCACTCCACTCAAATAAGCCTTTAAATCATCCATGCACGACAATGCAAATCTATATTTTATAGTAATATTTTTAATGGCATTTGAATCGGTTCACATTCTACATTATCCATTATTATTAGGCATAAATATTGATAGTACTGCCATGAGCTCAAAATTTATCTAATTAAACTTTTATTTAATAACTCTTGAACTTGTCTTTTCACCTTTGCATTCTCATTTGGAGTTAATCTATGTGCTACTTTGTTTGGTAAACTCAAATTATGTATCAAGTCCATGAAATGACTTATGCTTCTCATTAATGGTAATCCTTCTAGAAAATCATCATACACAATCTCCTCAAACTCACTTGATATATTTATTACTTCGCACATAAGTATTTATTATTTTGCTACACGTGTGGCTTCTTGTGCTAGTTTTGAAATCATTACTCCATCTTTCAACAAAGTATATGTATTAACACGACCATCATTTTGTTCCTTGTGTTCAAATTGCCAAGTTTTTTCAAGTAAAATATGAAAAACATCCATAAGCATTATGTCACGTAAAATCTCATCTTTATATGTACCAATCTAAAAACTTACTAGACACTGTTCATTCACCAAAACTTGATGTTCCTTCAACAACCAAGAAACGTTATATGGGTTTGGATGTAAAATTATCTTCAATCCAAGTTTATGTACCATCTCTTGTGAAACAATATTATCTGTGCTTTCACTATCAAAAATCAATTCATAACACTTACCTTCACATTTGTAAACGGTTTTGAACAATTCTTTTCTCTATACAGGAATATTTTCCTCACTTGCAGGCTTCAACAACACCCTCTTCATCATGAGAGCTTCTTCAATCTCTATTTCGACTATGTTATGAATAAGCACAATAATTTATTCATCTTTTTGTGCAATTTGCATGCTCACATCAGTTCTTTTGTGTCCTTTAATTTGCATATGAGGACAATCAAATGCTCTGTGGCTAGTCTCACCACACCTAAAACATGTACCATTGAATCTATGATCTCTATCTTGTCTATATGATCCTCTACCTTTGAAATTAACTCCACATATTTGGGTATTAACATTACTACATGCAAAGTAGTTACCTCTCCCTCTTGCACTTTTGCAGCATAACGTCTACCACTTCTACATCCACATGTGAATCTTCCTCTTCCTTAAACTGTTCCTTATTATTTACACAACAAATTTTCCTCTACCTTCAGTGCACATTGATAGGCTTCTTCAACAAATCATACTTTGACCATACCAAACTCATCATGGATTTTCATGTGCAATCCATTTACATATATGGAGATATTTTCAACATCGTCTTCAACATGACCCACTTTGACGGTAAGTCTATGATACTCAGTGTATTATTTGACACTCATCTCTCTTTATCGCAAGTTTTGGAGTTTTTAAAACAAACTCATATTATAATCCATAATAAATTTAATATTTACGATGAATTTACTCCATGTCCTAATCTCTTCTTTCACTTTGATGGTAAGTCTATAATACTTAGTGTATGATTTGACACTCATCTCTCTTTATCAGAAGTTTTGGAGTTTTTAAAACAAACGCATATTATAATCCATAAGAAATTTAATATTTATGATGAATTTACTCCATGTCCTTGTGTATTCTCTCAACGTGTATGTGTTCCCACCATAAGGATGCAACCTTTCAACTTTGCACCAACAAACTTAACATGCATAGGATCTTTTGTACTTTTATACTCAAAGTATTTTTCTAACTCAGTAATCCAATCAATGAGATCTTTTGGACTTAATTTTCTATAATAATTTCTAGGGTCCAACTTTGGTTTAATTCTCATTCTCATAATAGCTTGCAAGAATCATTCTTCAAGTTCATCAACCTCTTCTTCAACACATTGATCTTCAAGATCTTCTTTTGTAACCTCAGTAACACTTTCATTATCTACTATTTCAACCCCATGATGATTTGTGGTTCCTATAGCCTCCATTTAGGCTTGTATTTATCTTATTAATCTTGCAAGATCAGCTAATCTCAGGGCTCCATCTACTTAGGTTCTTCTATCATCTAAGCCTCCTCTATGGCCATTTCCTTAGAAATCTAGATCCTTATACTGGTTGATGATCTTATATCAAAAATTTACGTACACCTTCTTTCCAACACTCATTGGAAGATGTTTGCATCTTCTTTCTACCCACACTCACAAATGCAAAAAGCAATAAGAATCAACAAGGACTAAACCTCATTTGGATACCAAATGATGTAGTCATAGTTAGGGTCCTGAATTAAGAGATGCCTTAGACCACGTAACCCTCATAATACCCAATGAAATATGCAATATAAAATGCAAAGTGAGAAATTCAAATCTTTATTAGATTTAAACAATAAAAAAAATATAACAAGCACAATGATAAGAATGACACCCCAATCTCACAAGGAGATGCGTTTCAAGATCATATATGTAGATCTCAGCTTTGCTAACTCACAATCTTTGCAAGTATATCAATCTCAGAACAAAACTCCCTGATCTAATCTTTACTTCCCATTTGAGTCCTTAGCACATATGTAGGACATGCTTATAAAGCCATAGTTTTCACTTACATAAAGTGATTTTACCTCACGAATAACATTAATACAACTTAATGTGCCATCAACATTAAATGTCTCTCACAATTCTAAGGTACAATAACACCTTATAGTTTAACGCATCACAAACATATCACATATATTATTAAATGAATCCTTATCAACTTCTATGACTTTCAGGTTTAAATGCCAAACAATGAACAATGTATCCTTCCATAACACATCACAAGATACATGTGCCCAACTAAGTCTACATAGAGAAAGTTGCACAAAATTGTAAGGCTTTATAATCAACAATTATCATAAAAACCATTGTACCATGATCCTCATGCTTGCTCAAGAATGATACCACATTTTATGGCAGAAATTTCAAATGACCTATAATTCAATGTAGGAACTATGCAATGAAGGTCTGGCTTCTCCGCAAAATCTCATCTACTCAGCTACTTCTGAAGTGAAGAATCCAATCTACTAAATGTCTTGTTGCTCAAGAGATATCACTAATGATGGAAAGATACTGCAAATCTCTACATGACTGCACTTGAGTGACATACCAACATAACTTCTTGTGTAAAGATTTGCAAACTTACTTAGACTAGAAATAGATACAACCACGCATAACAAAAGGACACCTAAGATATTACTAACACGTGTGCTCGCAGGCAACATATATCTGCACTAAACACATGCACCCACAAATGCGACACAAAACAACACAAAGAAGGTTTGTGCAATATGAAAAACTTACACAAACTTACAACAAGATATTGTGTAAAAAGAAACATGCACAACACCACACTTACACAAACATCTTAAATTAACATATTTTTTGTTGATGCAAGATTGCATGTGAACCCAAATACTCTCACATCATAAAAGACATTAAAAAAAGAATCAAAAACCATCAAAGTAGATAAAATATGCCAATAAGATCTTATTTTAAGCAGCAATCGATAAACACACATACCTACTAAAATTAAACAAATAAATATTTTTGAACCACTTTTGGGCACCTAGAGAAATCTTCTACAAATATGTTCAATATAAAATTAATCATGAAATGTGGTGCCAAACGTTTTGGTTTTTTTAATTCCCCATTAAATAGTGTAAAGCATGCGCTGCCCCATCCAAGTAAAATAAAATTATATTTTAGGAAGAGGCGTTGCAGAGAATAATGACACGTGGAAGCGAGTATCAAGTGCATGGCCCAGATTTGTGCCTCTGATCCGATCTAATGAAGGCCTCTCATTGGTGGCCTTTCCATTTCCTTTTATTTGGCCGAAATTTGGGTTCATTTGTTGGGGATTTCGACGGAGGTATTAATAGTTTATATTAATGTTTTTGGGGGTTAGTAAAATTGTGTAGATGGGGCTTTAGTGGGAACCAACCACACAACTATTAATAATTCAACCCAAGGATAGTGGGGGCCATTATTGTCCTCGAAAGAAGACAACCCCATCAAAAACAAAAAAGATGAAAAGAAAGAAGAGAGTAGTACCTATCCATTAATGGGACTCATGAGGTTTTTTTTTTTAGGTTTCCTCTTTTCCCCAAATGGGTGGCAATGATATGATGGAAGATAATAAAATATAATTTGTGTATAAATTTTTTTCCATTTTTTTTCCAAGTGATATTAATGCTAAATAAGGTTGTTTATTGTTTATTATGTTTATGTTGTTTATATATATATATATATATATATATATATATATATATATATATATTAAATTGATAAGTTTTTCAAATTATATTAGTAGGGGAAATTCGAGAACTTTGTTTTGTTAGAGTTTTATGTCGGTCTTGTTTTGTCTTGTGTCATCACATCCCAAAATTGTCATGTCGCTTTTACGAGATTTTTTAGGTTAAGCACACATTTATTACACATTATTCTCTGCCATTTGGGATGTCAACATTTTTTTAATGGCCCTCAACCATACTGTTACAACTATTGTTACGGATACTGGGGAGGATGGCATCGAACAAAGACAAAAATTTCATTCCAAAGGGATATGACGAGGTATAACTTCTAATGTTCCCTCACATCCTAATGTATGCTTGAAATATGAGGTTATTAACAATGTATGCAAATGGTATGTGAATAATTGTTCAATAGCTTACTATGTTGGTCGTGTCCCCTCAAAGAATTTCCTCAATGTATTCACTAGGACCCTTAGATTTCCAGGTCACTGGGGTTCACAATCTCACCAAAGGCCTTTTCCTTTTCTCCTTTAAGGATCCTTCTCAACTCCAAGCCCTCCTTTATAGGTTGAGCTATTGGTTCTTAAGGAATACCCTTATGATTGTGTCCCCTTGGACTCGTGCCTTTAAAGTTTTCAACCAAGCCTCCCTCAAGGTGTCAATTTGGATCAAACTTTCAAGCCTTCACTACCTCTATCAGATGTTGTTAAACACATAAGGAGGCTGCTTTGCCATGAGCAGAGCAAATTTTACTCTACTCTCCCTAACAAGCAAGTTGGTGTTGAGGTTGACTTGACCAAGGACCTGGAAGAGTCTATTGACATTCAAATAGGACCAGAGCATTGGGCATAGAAGGTCACACATTTTAATCTACCAAATACTTGCTTTCAGTGTTAGTCACCTGACCATAGGATCTGCAATTGTCCTCTCATGGGCTGATCAAAACCTCTTTCAAACAAGTGCCAACTGAAAAGTAGAAGGTGGCACAAAATAATGATGATTGGTCAACAATGGCAAATAAAAAAGCCATTATTGGCAGCAAAGGTGTCAAACCAAACCACACCCCCTAGTTTGAAATCCTCCCTTAAGGAATGAAATGAAAATGTAGTCCCCCTTGTTAACCCTCCTCAGTCTCTTATAGCCTCTTAGAGCCGAGTTTTTAAGCTTTTTGATCACAGTTTAATGTTCCTCTTACTAGGACACCCTCTGCAAGTGAGCCCACCCCTTGGCAGCCATGCAGTCGACCTCACAGTGGTGTTGACTCTCCCTGAAAGGACAATGGTGTTAAACATCGCTCCATCTCGCTTGGGATTCTTTCCCAACTAGCACACTTTGGTGGGAAATTAGTTTGCAAATCTTGAGTCTGGAGAAGACATAGAGGATGGTCAAGCAGAGCTACTCAAGGAAGACTCCCCCCAATGAATTTAATCTCATGGAATGTTCAAGGTCTCACAAAGTCTTCTCACAAAATTTATGTGCATGTTACTTGTTAATAGTTGTGGGATTTAGATTTTCTAGCATACTTTGGTGGGAAACTGGTTTGCAACACTTCTGTCTAGAGAAGACATAGAGGATGGTCAAGTAGAACTACTCATGGAAGACTCCCCCCAATGAATTTAATCTCATGGAATGTTCAATGTCTCACAAAGTCCTCTCACAAAATTTATGTGCATGTTGCTTGTCAATAGTTATGGGATTTAGATTTTATTTGTTTACACAAAGTTAATATCTCAAGGTTTCTTTTAAAAATTAGTTTGAAATGCATTTTGCCTAACATGTATCACATTTCCACTTTGCATGAAGATGGATATGGTGTCACCAATATTTTAGCTTCCAATAAATTTCCCTCATGGTTGTTGCCTCGAGTGAAGATTTATCACATTGAGCTATTTGGGTTCTACTTGACATTAATGGTCATTACCTTGGGGTTCTTAGCATATAGACCCCTAATGATTTCTGTAATAGATTGACATTATGGTGATGGTTTGTTGACAGTCTACCTTACTCCACACAAATGATTTGTGGTGAATTTAATTTGGTTGAAAGCCCTGATGACAAAATTGGTGTCATTCTAATGTAATGGTGTGTGGGAGAACGTGAAGCTTGGTTTTATTTTAAAGATTGCTAGGGTTTGGTGGACTCACTTTTTAGATGGCATGCATTATTACTTTACCTTTATTCACTTGGTCCAACTACCATGCTGATGATGATAAGGTCCTCAAATGGTTAGACTATTTCATGTTTTCCGAGCAACATGTGTTCACCTTTAGTCTCTTTGATGGGCAAGTTGTCACTCTCCATCAAGAATTTCTCATTTCAGACCATAACGACATCACTTACAGAGTGGAGTGGAATGATGGCAACTTCAAGGTGCCACATAATAATTTTATTTTGGCCACATCCCCCCTCTGCCATGAAGGCCTCATCTTTCTTATCACTAGGGTGTGAAACTTTATGCCACATTTGCTTTATGATTCCAATTAGATCGAATGGTGAAATGAGGCAATCACTCACACCACCACATTCTATTGGACCCCCTTTTGTGGTAATTATGTGGATTGCACCAACTAGAACTTATAGAGTGTTTGTTCCCTTTTTGTACATTTTAGCGCCAGCTAGAGGAGTCCTTGTGGATCTCGTGTTAGTTGGCAAGCAGTTGTGTAGCACCAAATTTCAAGAGACATCCCTGTCAGGATTTGTAAGTGGTAGTTATAGAAGCATGGATGTTGGAGAGTGGGGTAGGTGAGAAAGTGACCCCAAGTGATATCTCGACATATGACATGTGTTCCTCCAACTTGGGTAGCGTAATGGAGCTGAAAAACTCACGATAACTCATCATTTGACATGTGCCCATCCAACTTGGTAGGAGAAGTCCACTCACCTATAAAAAAGGACTCACTTTTGAATATCAAGAGAGGTGACCAAGGCAACGAAGCTCTAACATAATAGAGAGTGAGCCTATGCATCTACATTTTGCATAAGATAGTTTAGACATTTGTATGTATAGCCTAGGTTCACCTGTGAGCCCCTAGGCATGAGTAGCAATAGAAAAGAGCTATCCTCTATTTTGTATCCTAAACTATATATGATGAACTATGAGGTTTATGAAGAATGTCGTTGATACATGAATGTCTTGATTATTATAGTTTAGATAACATAATAATATATTTATGACTTGGTAATAGTAATGATTTAGTTCCTTAAGTGAATATTTTATGATATGAAGGTTCAACCTTGGTTGTTAATAGTGTCCTTACACCATCTAGCAAGTTTGGCTTACCTAAAATAGACTAAGGTTTGGATTATGGTTGCACCAAGGCCCTAAGACCCATGCCTAAAGTGCTACCTTGAAGTTGAACCATTAAACCCAAGCCATCCCCATGACTTGTTTAAGCAACCTAAAGACCCTATGCTAGCCCTTCTCCTAGCTTGCACTGCTTAGAGCCCTGGCTAGCCAGTTATGAACTCGTGCCTTAGGAATTATGTTACTAAGAAGACTCACACCTATTAAACTCCCCTTAAATAACCTACCACTAAAAGGCCACCTGAACCCCTTGTGCCAATGGTTAAGTCCCCTTGAACCCCAAGTTGTGCCATGTTATAACTAGCCCAATGCGGGCCTAGTCCCTTTGTTGTTGCACTTCAAGTGAGCATACAAGGCTTGCACCTTGTGTGAAATTGATGCCAACACCATAGCATGATTAAATATTATGCACCAAAATTTGCTATGCTACACCTAACTCCATCAAGTCTAGAACTGAATTGGGTTGATAGCTAAGCACATGACTAAGCACAAAAGCTAACCTAGTGTAATTTTTTGCAACATTTTTGTTCCATTATCAGGGCACACATTGAATTTTATTACTACAAGGGTATAATAGAGTGATGCTCTGACTATCAATCACTTGCTAGAGTAAGTGGAAGATAGTTTCATGCATAAACATCTTGTATGCAAGGAACATGAACCAAAAAAATGGGTGCAAGCCAACTTGTATGATGCTCTATATGAGGTGTTATTTTGTGAGCTGCTTGAGCATGTATACTAATGGTTGGTTGCCTACACTACTACTATAAGGTGTAGCTATGATGAACACATCAAGTTTATAATTGAGCTCTTAGAGAGGCTGGAGAGCTTGAATGAGGTTTGGATGTGTGTTGTAGACAAGTGGTGGAATTACGTGTTGAACAACTACTTGGTGGAGTTCATAGTGTCAACCTTCTCATACCCTGAAGAAGCAGAGTATGAGTTTATTCATAAACCAAGAGGCGCATTCATAAGAGGGATCGACACTGAACTGAAAAAGCTCTTGGTGGATTATGGTATAGAAACCATAATAGTGGAAGGCTAAAATCCTTGCATGTATGAGCAAGTGCAGAAGGTGAGAAGGGGAAGTGTAGGTGAGGCATGATGGTAGAGGATGAACAACCTGACACCTAAGAGATCCAAAGGTTGAACTATAGTAAGTGAAGGCATATGATAATGGAGGATCTAGAACCTTGAAGTGTCGAGAGGACCCATAATGAGTGGAAAGGGCATAGGGAAGGATCCCTTGATTTACAATAGTGCAAAGAGAGAGGAAGAAGTAAGAAACTGGGCTCAATAGTTAGGTATAAGATGAAGTGGGTTCCTACAAGATGTGGTGATGGAGGATGCGCCAGAAGTACCTAACCCCTTTGAACATGAAGCACAAGCTCATACACTATATTCTTCATCTGAAGATAGAAGAATGATAATTGAACCCATTATCGATGTGGACTTTGGTAGGATTCAAAATTTGAATCAAGAGTTTGTGATTAATAAAGTAGTTCCCTACAAGGAACTGAGTGAGGATACAAAGAATTTAATAAGTGTCAATCCAGGAATAGTAAACATAAGTACAAGAATTGTCATGCAAAATATGTCAGTTGCACCAACTGGGCAACAACTCTTAGGAAGTAACATGGTGCCATAAGTAAGTGGTACTGCACTAACAAGCTTGACAACATAGTTGACAACGTTAGGTTCAACACCCCAACATATAATTGGGATCATTAGAGGGCTACCTCTAACACAAATGCAAGGAGGATAAGTGCTTGAAAACCTGACACCACCCCCTCAACAAGTCTATTACGAGATGATAATGTACTTACTCAAGTATCACGATGTGGAAAATGCCATAGAGCATGTGTTGAAGTGTGAGTTGCAATGGCATGCTATGGGCATCACTCAGCTTGAGTGCAAGACAACCTAGTTTGTGACCACTCTACTGGATGACACCCATACATGGTATCAAAAATTTGATCCAAAATAGGCTATGGTTGACTATAATGTCCTGAAGGAAGCCTTCTTGAAAGAGTTTGATATCCCTGAGTTTGAGTAGCAGAGCATCGTAGTGGTCAAGGAAATTAGCCAAGGTTTATTCAAGAGCATGCACCTATATGATGCATGGTTTAAAACTCTTCTCTCTAAGCTTCCATATGACATTCACCCCTCCCAACATGTGCAGGCGTATTAATACCATTTAGAAGAGCATTGTCCATGAAGACCTTCATAGTACCTCATAAAGTACTTGAAGCCATGATCTGAGCTGAGGTAGTTGGAAGTGCTGATACTGGGATTAGCCCATTCATGGAGGTGTAGATCATGTCAATGGCCTCCAAACTATAAAAGCTAACTGTTGGTTCAGTATATGACTCTCACAGTGGGTTATGGTATACTGACTACGAGATGGAGGGGCATAACAAGAATAATTACCCACAAATAAATGTTCATGCCCTACTTCTCAACTATGAGGTTTGTCATAGGCCACATGAATCTTAAAACTGCCCTTTGTTACAACTCACCAGTTAAGTAAACACCACCATTTATTTCAAGATGTGTGATGCTTATATGCACTCATTAACAGACTATCAAGTCATAAATGAGATGCACCAAAATATGGAAAGAGGTGCAAGGTAGGTGATGACATTGGTTGATGGTCAGGCATGTCAAGGAAATGAGGGCAATGGCCAACAAAATATGAGTTATGAGAACCAACAAGGCATGCGTGGGCGAGGAGGAGGACATGGTGGGGGAAAATTCCCATCGTGATCATGCTATAAGTGTGGGTTGACTGAGCATTATTAGTGTGACTACCCCAGACACCCAATGTGTAGGTATTATGGAGGACTACATTTGGTCGAAGAGTGCCCAAACTTGTATAAAAAGATAACTCAATCTTGGCCTAGTGCAGACAAAGGTGCTATAATGGTTAGGCATGAGTCCAAAGAGAAAAAGTGGCCCCCTACGAAAAAATAGACTCATAAGGAGCTGCATAAGGTACAAGCCATGACCTAAAGTGGATTTACCACTCAACCACCTACTACACCAACCTATGAACTATGCTTGGAGTATGGTGAGTCAAGCCACACTGAGTACATAACATGGCCCAAGCTGACCCTATCCTGAACCTGCACAATAGAAGGACATCTTACAATAGGCCATGAACATGATACAAAATATGTAGGGTAAAATTTGGCTAGCAAGAGATTTGGAGGCATAGGCCATCGCTTCACATAGAAGACAAGACAACCAAGAGGTCAAATTATAGTAGTTGATTGAGATCCTTCACCTCTTGTAGAATGAAGGGATGTTGCCCCTGCTAAAAGATTTACTATTGAAGCGTGTAGAGAAGAAACCAAAAGAAGAGGTTGTGCCTTAAATGATTGAGGTTATTGCATCATATATGAAATGGGCACATGAGGTAAGGCATACTCAGAAAATAGAGTATGACTGAGATTTATTGATAGATGCCACCAATAATAGATGGCCAATTTATGAAGTGCTAGTTGATATGGGTGCAAAAGTCAATATTCTAACCCAAACCACCTGGGAAAAGATGAGATGGCCATCCTTGAGGCCTTCACCTCACATGTTTTTCATGGCTAATAAAACCTAAGCACAACCTATTGGGATATTGAAGGATGCCATTATAGATATCATGGACACCGAATTCCAAGCCAACTTCAAGGTTATCGAGTTGGAAGAACAAGACAACTATCCAACACTCTTGAGAAGGCCCTAGTACTATGCTAACAATGCAAACATGCACTTTAAGAAGTACTACATGAATTTTAAGAATGACAAAGAAAGAATGGTGATCCCTCAGTTAAGTAACCAAGGGCCCCCATATGTGGAAAGTGTTGATCTCAAGGATGAGATCAACCACATTTATAACATCATGATGTAGGGCACCAAGAATCTTAACCCTAGTGATGAAGGCATTCTCGAATGGGAGGATAGATAGTCAGCCTTTGATAGAACTAATGTAGCCTATGAGTGATGGGTCAAAGAGGCCTATGAGGTCACTGGATGAATAAGCCAGTTGGTATGCGCAGTTGAGCCATGACTAGCTAGGATGGGACATGTTAGGATTGAGTTCCCCAAGAAGAAATGAGTTCCCCATGCTTAAAGGATGGAGAAAATGGTATTATGGCTAAGTAAAGGGAAGCTTTATATGCTTGTGAAGTATGAATGGAACCAACCTATATAAAGGTATGTCCATGATATTGAAGCTTATATCCCCAAGGATATAAATAGAATGGGTGCACTAGTACATACCTTGAAGTGCACTGCTATTCACTGGTGGGAAATGCAAATAACTCACTTGCCAAATTGGCAATATGTAAAGGCATAAATAGGCACTAGGTTTGGCAAGAGCAATGACAACTTGAACATACCTACTTACTCAGGTGATTCCAACCCAATCGTGCATGTGCAATTGTGTGAGGAAATTTGGACCATTTGTGATGAGAACATGCCAAAAGGCTTGTGGGTACACTCCTTTTACAGGACCTTAAAAACATGGGCACGAGTGTGGTACATTATCAATGAGATGCACCATGAGATAGGAAATTAGAAAATACTCAAGGAGAGATTCGTGCACACCTTTTCCTTTTCCTTGTAAAACTTAGAGCTATTGGAGATATTGTAAATCATCTATAGGGTAGTGTTTGAGGACATTGACATCCTAAAAGAGTGCCTTATGGAAATATTTAGGGAGAAAATAATAACACTCTCAAACTTCTTTGAAGAGATGATGCTCAATAGTGAATCCAGTGATGAAGATGATGAGACCTAGAAAGAGCATAATTGGAAGGCTCTAACAAGTAGACAAAAAATTTTGTGCCTTGTGGATGACAATGCTCTAGATGAAGATGAATTGAATAATATCCAAATTGAAACAACTGAGGGGATAAGGCAAGTTGAGGATTCTCATCAGGAGAGAAATGAACCCTATCATGTGCCACTCAAGACCATTGAAGTAGATGTCAATGCAGAGGGTGAGCCAAAGATTGCCGATATAGGTGCTTGTTGGTTTGAGGCAGAGATGACATGAATTGCAAAAATCCTAAAGGAATTCTAAGATTTATTCCCATGTAATAGCTGGGACAAGAAGGACACCCACTCATCCCTTAGAAAAATGAGCATCAAGCTGATGGAAGGTGTGAGGCCAGTCAAGAGATTCCCCTATAGGATTAATCCAAATCTTTGTGCGAAGGTAAAAATGGAGATTGATGGAATGTTGACAGCTAGCATCATCTACCTAGTGTAAGAATTTGAATGGGTGAGATCAATGGTCATTAGAATTAAGAAATATGGGCACATATAGATTTGCATCGACAACAAGATGTTAAACGCTACTTGTGTCAATGATTCATTCTCGACCCCATTCACCAATGAGGTCCTAGATGGAGTTGTAGGATATGAAATCTACAGTTTCATTGATGGGTTTTTGGGCTAGCATCAGGTGTAGAATGAGGAGGATAATCTGAAAACAATCTTTATGATTGAATGGGGTTGTTTCACCTACAATGTGATTCTATTTGGACTCAAGAATGTGCCAGTTGTATTCTCCAGGGTAGTGATCACTGCCTTCAAGGACTTTATCCATAAGTTCCTCCAAGTGTATTTTGATGATTGGACTGTATATGGTCTTGTAAAAGACCACTATGAAAATTTTTGCCTCATGTTAGAGAGGTGTAGGCAGCTATAGATCTCTTTGAATCTAAAGAAGTGCATCTTTGTAACTCTATTTGGGACATTTCTTGAGCACATAATCTGGAAGGATGGTTTGCTTATTGATTAAGTGAAGATATCAATCATAATCTAGCTCTAGACTCCCTCAATGCTAAAGTATGTTCAAACCTTTCTAGGCCATTATGGCTACTATAGGAAGTTTATTCAGATCTATGAAAAGATTGCAAAACTTATAGAGGAGATCTTGCATAAGGATGACCCAGTCTACTGGGGTGAGGCACAAGAGGAGGCCTTTGAAACACTAAAGCTAAGGTTGGCTAGCATGCTAATTCTACAAATTCTAGACTAGACTACTCCTTTCCATGTCCACTTCGATGATTTAGGCTCCACCATTGGTATCATATTAGTGCAACTAGGTAAAGGCAAGATGGACCACCCCATCTCTTTTGCAAGCAAGAAATTGACATAGGCAGATCAAAATTACACCACCATCAAGCATGAGGTACTGGCAATGGTTTATGCCTTAGAAAAATTTAGGCAATACCTATTGGCAAACCACTTCATCTTTTTCATAGATCATGAAGTACTTAAGTACCTCATGAACAACCTTATTTTACATAGGTGCATATACAAATGGGTTGTTCTCTTCCAAGAGTTCCAATTTTCTATTATAGTTAAACCTAGGAAGCAAAATTTAGGGCCATATCATTTATCCTACATCAAATTTGGTGATGTAGCGGTACAAATTAAGGATGACATACTGGATGTGCAGCTATATCGAGTCTAGTATGTCCCTAAAGACTTGGTGGAGATTGTTGCTTTTCTAACATCTAGGATTACACCCTAGACCTTGTTTGCCAATGAAAAGAAAAACTTGTGGTCCACGTCGCCCCCTTCCATCTCATTGAGGGGGAGTTATATAAACTAAGTGGGGATGAAGTCCTATATCAGTGTGTTTTGGAACATGAATGGGATTCCATCCTATAGGAAGTGCTTGAAGGGATCACAAAAGGCCATTGCATTGGGGATGCAATGATGCAAAAAGTATTACAGTCAAGTTTATGGTAGCCAAGCCTATTCTAAGATACAAAATAGTATGGTAAAGCATGTGATGTGTGCCAATACATCAGAAAACCTAGCCACTAGGATGTGATGACCCTCATCCCCATCCTTGCCTAGGTGCCATTTAAAAAATGGGCCATTGACTTTGTTGGTCCAATCACTCTTGTATCATGGTGCATAGGTGTAAGATATATTTTATCAGCCACTAACTATTTCACCAAGTGGGCCAAAGCCACGTCAACCAAAGATTAAACAACTACGATAGACACACACTTCATATGGTAGAATATCATAAGCTGGTATGGGTGCCAATTAAGTTTGACTAGTGACAGGGGAACTCATTTCATCAGTGAAATGGTGCACATCCTTCTGACCAAATACATGGTGGCATACCACAAGACCACCCCATATCATCCTCAGGCCAACAACATAGCTGAAGCATTTAACAAGATTCTAGGAACATGACTAACAGAGATATGTGATGTAGGTTACAAGTATTGGGATGATCATGTTTCAGTGGTACTTTGGGTGTACCACATAAATTACAAGCCCCTAAACAAAGCTACACCATTTCAACTAGTGTTTGGTACCAAAGCAATCTTGCCCATAGAATTCATAGTGTCTTCCTTACACATTAAACAGATTGGTCAATTAGACAACCAAGAATCTTTAAGTGCAAGGTTGGAAGACTTGGAGTGCTTGGATGAGAAGTGCACCTAAGCCAAGTGGAGTTAACAGATTGAGAAGGCATGCCAGAAGTGTTATCATAATAAGAACATCAATCATACGGAGTTGACTAAAGGAGCATTGGTGCTATTCTATAATTCCAAGTACTTTAAGCACCCAAATAAATTACAAATAGATGGATGGGTCCCTACATCATCCATCACATTTTGGAAATAGGAACATACAAGTTGCACATGTTATCTAGTAAAATACTCCTTGGGCATTTCAATGATAACTAATGAAAGCCATATAGATAGTAGGATGACGCTCGTGCCATGGAAACACCAACTTCTTGGTCACAAGTCAGTTGGGAGTAAGTTGACCAAGATACCATTTGGCACAAGCTAAACCATTATTTTAATTGTTTTGTATGTAGTGTATAAAGGCAGTTAATGGTGCAAGATGGCTACAAGAAATTATGGGTTAACACTTCATGCATAATTCTAGTCGAGTGAGTCAAGCATTTGTGCCCATAAGCATATGAGGCCAAACATCTAAGTAATGGGTGCATGGATATTACCAAGCACAAGCAAAAGTAGGAAAAGATATATATGCATGAAATAAATAGTGTGGGGCATGTGAAGGCCCAAGAATGAACCACTATGGTGCTACCTTTGTGCCAAAATTGTTAGAAGGTGTATCAATTGATCTGGCATTAGAGACCTAGGAGGCAAGTGAAGATGCTCAATGTAATTGAGTGTAAGGTAGGAAGTGAAGATGCTCAACTTAGTTGAGTGTAAGGTAGACTGAAGATGCATGATCTAATAGTGCATAATAGAACCAAAATAGAAGTAGAGTGCTAGAGGGATAGTGTAAGGGATTTGTATGGGGTAGGACATGCCAAGGCAAGATGATGTGCAAGAAATTGACTAAGATAGATAAGTGCGCTTAAAATAGGAGTGAATCTAGAAGATAGTGGAATCGATGAGGATGAATCATGAATGTGTGAGGGGCTACACCTAGGTTACCACAAGGAAGGTGAAGGTCATGCCAAAGGATACATGTGCCAAAGCAAGTCAACTAAGATAGATGGCATCTACCTCAAAATTAGTGGGAAGTGATCATTTGAACCACACATCACTTCATCAAAAAATCCATTAGGAGTATTCAATGAGGAAACAATGGTAGCACAAAGATACATAATTAATGCATATAAGACAAGATATTTTCAAGGATTTCATCAAAATTTTGCATTGTCTAAGAAATCAAGATGCCTATGCTATTAAGCCTGTATTAATAATGGTAGTTGGAAAATAAAGGGTTTATAAGGGTAAGTGATAGATTTTCTTAGGTTACCAAGTTTATGATAACTCAAGACTTAGAGAAAACTTAGCGAGACACCAGAAAGCCAAAGAAAGAAGAACCCTATCATAGTGAGCAATTGAGTAATCCAAACACCTTAGAGTGATTAGAAGCATATAGAAAGAGAGTGCATTCACAGTGAAGACTGGTGTGAAGGATTAAAGAAAGAAGTTCATATAGAGAACCAAGTTGAACCAAGAAGTTGTCACCTAGGCTACCATTAATGGCCAATGAAGCTCAGAACTAAGAAAATAGTCACAAACCCTATGACTATTGAAGCACCAGTCATCATTTGAGACTTCAACAAGCCATACCTTTCAAGGTTTAATACAAGTAGATTCATAATGGTGAAGAAGAGGAAGGAAAAAATCTCTACACTGGTATAGCTAGAACCCAAGTAGGTAAAAATTATCGAGGAAACATTTATCACCAAGATAAAATTACAAATAGTTGAGGCAGTTAGCGTCGTAGTGGTGGATACCAAGGTGCTAACAAAAATGTCCTACAAATACATGCAGTTTTCATCAAATGTATTAGTAGGAGAACTATGGTGCTCCTTTGCACATGTATGTCAATTGAAGGGATACAACCATCAAATGTCAAATCACTTTAAAGACTTGGCACAGGACTAGATGGTGGATATAGGTGTAAGACATCAAATGGCAATGCCCTATTTGATGTCTCAATTCGAGACAAGTTTAAATATTTCGATGTAACTCAGCTCTATGAGTTGCTTTGACTTGGAAAACCTAAAGAGCTCATCCAACTCCTTCTCTCACACATCCATAAGGATCACATAAACTTCACAAGCCAGTGCATAAAGATCTATATACAAATGATAAAATGGATAACTAGGCTCCTAGACACTGATAGAGACATCCATAAACTGATGGATGATGATGAAGAAGTGGAGTGCATTATGAAAATCCTAAATTACTTAAATGGGGCTATAAATTCCAAATTAACAAGTATGATGACCTGGGCATGAGGGTAGTGGTGTGCCTTGTGAGTTTTAAACTATGTCCTCATGATCGATGGATAAATGTGTCCAAGGTGTACCTCTACATCACATATCTTATGGTACAGGGCATAAAATTTAATATATCCCAATTCATTGTAGAAGAATTGATCAAGAACATGCTAGAATGTCATAGTACCAAGGGGACCTTCTGATGGGGCTTCATCCTCATCTTGATAATGATGGAGGAGATTGAGTTCCTTGATGGAAGTGAAGACAACCTATGGGTGTTCTTAAAAGGCCATGAATCCCTTGTGTAAAAGTATAAGGACTACACTTGCCCCACCACCTTCAACCCAAAATACAACACTCATGTAATGCACTGGTGTGAGTAGTACATCAAAGCCTTTAGACTAGAGTGGCACATCCCTTAGGGGCTTCCTAAGAACATGTTCAAGATGATAAATTTTACTGTGATGCAACACTACTACATCATGCACTTGGTGATGAAGGATGGGAACAAGTTAGGATGGTTGAAGCTCCCCTTCACCTTCTCAATAGAATAATTTAGGGATGCATTGTAATATATCTTGAATGCATAGAACATGGACATTTCAATAAAGGAATTAGATGTATAAAGTCAAAAAATGAGGCACAAGTTTCCCCACATAGATAAAAGTGTGACAGAAGATGACCTAGATCACATAGACATCGATGCAGTCTAAGAGGTCACTATCCTTAGATTCATCCATAGGCTCTACTATGTGATGAAGTCAATGAAGAAGGATTATAGCACTAGGTCTAGTACTGAGTGTAGAGGAGACCCTCTAGTCTAGATCGGGGATGAAGGAACCCTAACACCCCTTGAGAAGAAAAAGTCTCTAAATAAAAGAAATGAGAGGCCTTAGAAGAAATTGAAGAGCGGCTTAGGTAGAAGATCTTCTTAGATGGAGAAGTATCTCCTTTGACCTCCAAGCTGAAATAAGTGTGCTTTACATTGAATCCCTTCCCTAGCTTAAGAAAGACGAAGAAGAAGGCTCCTCCTATGGCATAAATAATAATCATACTTGAGGAAGAGGAGGATGAGGAGGTAGAGGAGTTAGAGGAAGAACGTGTGATGGGAACATATATTATGCTAGAGGATGAAGAGTCCTCATCAAGTGAATAAACCCCTTATCTACCACCTTAAACTAAGCTAGAAAAGCAAATGCAGAGATTAAGAAAGCTAGACTTTAGTGAAGCTGAAGTATAGAGGATGTAAGAGCGATGAGAACATAAGGAAGAAATGACTAAAGTAGGGGTACCAAATGAACTCATTTAGATGGTAGATCTTGAAGAGTAGAGAAAAGAGGAGGAACACAAGGCACTAATGGAAGAATGAAGTTAGGAAGGAGAAACAGACAAGGAGCCCAAAGAGGTGACTCAATTAGGGACATCAACAAAAGAGGAATTACAACACCAGTAGAAGGACATGAGCCTTGAGCAAGTGCATATTGACATGATGCTAAAATTACACTAGAATCACGAGGAGATGAAAGCCAAGGGTATGTCCCAAGTATAAATCAATCGACTAGAGGCCAAAGAGATAAGAGAAAGAGAAGATGAATGCATTATGCAAGCCATGAAGAGGAAGGACAAAAAATAAAAGTCCAAGAAAGAAGAGACAATAAGAAAGGCCAAATTAGAGAAGGCCAAGAAGATGGAGAGAGAAGAGAAAGCAACCCAAGAGGAAAGGGTGCACATTTTAGAGGAATGGGAAAAGAAGAAGGGTTCGATTATCAAAGATGGCACCTAGTTCCTCCACCAAGATAGTAGAGGAATCTACACAACAAACATGCCCTAACTCAAAAGGATCACCTAACTATAAATAAGGTGATATTAGCACCTCAAAGAAGCAAATAGAGGAAACAAGGCCATGACAGGAAGAAATGGATGAAGGGGAGAAGTCCACAGAAGAACCCTACAAGAGAAAAATGATAGTGGTTCTAACACTAAAAAGAGAGAAAGAGAAAGATAAGGGGAAGATGAGAAAGAAGGAGATGTTGAGAAGAGAGAAGATGAGGAATAATAAGAAGAAAGGGAAAAGGATGAAGACATTAGTTCAGGCACCAGTGGCAACAAAGAGGAAGAGTTGGGAAGATGAAGAATATGAGCATGAAAATAGGGAAAGGGCATAGCAAGGGTTTAAGGAGGATGATGAATTTTACATGATGGAGTGCATGCCTTCAAGAACTGATACAACCCTGATGCACCACTAAGTTTCTTAGGTATTAGACTACTACATGGATGAGCCAAAATTTGAGGTTTTAACCAAGGTAATTTGACATGCCAAAAATCTCGAAGAAGGGCATGCTTACCACCTTCTCGATCCTCATGATATGAAACCTGTATGCTCTACAAATGCACTAACCAAGATGGCATCCTCGATGGTGTGTAAAAACATCATCAATGATGTTCACACCAGTAGCTAGAGGAAAATAAAAAAGGACATAGAGAAAGAGATTGAGGCAACAAAGTTCAAGCTTAAACAACTAATATAACACATGGAAGATGTGAAGCCATCCCTCCTGGATGGTGTGGATACCTCTAGAATGAATTAAGTTGATTACGTCTATGTACTCATAGAGTAGATAATACCAAGGATGAGGTCGGTGCTTGAGGATCAAGAGGACCCCTATGAGGCCCTAAGAAAGGAGTTGAATAAAAATATGGAAGTGGTCAAAGACCTCTTTGCTAAAATTAAAGAGGGTGTCAAAGAAGCTGACATAATATTTGGCAACTTCACCAACCAATTAGTAGTCATCAGTACGTGCCTCAAGAAGGTAAAGGAAGAGAAGGATACTCTATTCTAACACTCTTTCATAGTAACCAGGACTAAATTCATGCAAGTGATGGCCAAGGTCAACTCCTTTAGCGCTTAATTGAAGAACCAAGAGCAATACTTGGAGGTGGTCTTTTGTGCTTTCCAAACTAAGGCCAATGAGTAGCGGGAGATTTTGGATGGTGAAGTGAAGTGAGCAAAGGAAAGGCTTGAGGCCTTTAATAAGGAATTAGAAAGCATAGATGTTCTCACTCTTGAGGCTACCTCGATTGAAGTGGATGGCACAATCAAAGAAATCAAAGGCACCATTTAGGGATTTGACAACTTCAAGGTAGATCTAGAGCAAGGTGTGTCCAAATTCTCTACACCAAAGGTGATAAAAGACTAGTCTGGGGTAGACTAGTAATTTTATATGTGGTAATGTGCAGCCCCCTTTTGTGGTAATTACATGTACCACACTAAGTGGACCTATCTCAGCATGAGATAAACTTTGGAGTAGTTAGTCCATTTTTATACATTTTGGTGCCAGTTAGAGGATTCCTCATGGATCCCACACCAGCTAGTAGGCAGTTGCATAACATCAAACTTTAGGAGACATCCCTACCAAGACTTGTACGTGATGGCTCCAAAAGCATGGATGTCAAAGACTAGGGCAGGTGAGAAAGTGACCCTAAGTGATAACTTGGCATATAATGTGTGCTCGTCTAACCTGGGTAGCGTAGTGGAGCCAATAAAACCATGATAACTCATCACTCAATATGTGTCTATCTGACTTTACAAGAGAAGCCCACTCACCTATAAAAGAGGAATCACTATTGAAGATTGAGAGAGGTGACCAAGGTAGTAAATCTATGGTGGAATAAAGAGCGAACCTAAGCATCTAAATTCTATATAAGATAGTTTAGACATTTGTATGTATAGCCTAAGCTTTCTTGTGAGCCCTTGGGGCATGAGTAGCAATAAAAAAAATTTATGATCTATTTTGTATCTTAAACTATATATGATGAACTATGAGGTTAATGAAGAATATCATTAATACATTATTGTGTTGATTATTATAGTTTAGATAGCATAGTAATATATTTATGACTTGGTAATAGTAATGATTTAGTTCCTTAAAATAATATTTTATGATATGGAGGTTTAATCCTAATCACTAATGGCATCCTTACGCTATCTAACGACTTTAACCTACCTAAAATAGACTAAGGATTGGATTATGGTTGCACTAGGGCCCTAAGACCTATGCTTAAAGTTCTCCCCTGAGGATGAACCATTGAACCCAAGCCATTCCAATAACTTGTTTAAGCAACCAAAAGACCCTATGCTAGCCCTTCTCCCAGCTTGCACCGCTAAGAGCCCCACCTAGCTAGTTATGGAATCATGCCTTAGGACTTATGCCAATAAAAAGACTCGTGCCTATTGAACTCCCCTTAAATAACCTAGCACTAAAAGGCCACCTAAACCCCTTGTGCCAATGCTTAAGTCCCCTTGAACTGCAAGTTGTACCCTATTACAACTAGCCCAATGTGGGCCCAATCCCTTTAATGTTGCACTTTAATTGAGCTCAAAAGGCTTTGACCTTGTGTGAAACTAATTCTAATTCCAGAACATGATTAAATGTTGTGCACCAAACTCTGCTATGCCCATGCCTAGATCCATCAAGTCTAGAAATGACTTGGGTTGATAGCTAAGCACATGACTAAGCACAAAAGCCAACCTAGTGTAATTTTCTACAAACACCTTCCTTTGTCACTATGGAAAACAAGTTGCCTAAGTTTGGAAAAAAATGGATAGTAATATGCTCAAAGAATACTAAATAATTTCCTTTCTTATTTAACATAATCCCTTTGATCTGTAGTTGTAATCCATGGATTCTTCTCTAAAGCATAAGATAAAAGTTATAGATAGTCATGTGGCTATAGGGGCTCATATCCATGCTCAACAACATTGGTTAAAGTGGGCTGCCAAGCCTCTAAAGAGTTTATCAAATTCACCAAGTAGGCTAGGGATTAAAATAAAACTATTAAGCTTGATCAACAATGTCTTAATCTGTTACTTGAAATCTTATCGACCTGAATGTGTCATATAAAATCCCAGCAACCTCCTCAATTTGTCATATAAAATCCTCACCAAAGCCTTTGTAAATAGTCTTCCTTTCATTTTACCTACCATAATTATACCTAAGCAAACTAGATTCATTAATAATATATACATTATAGATAATCTCATTGCTATCTTGGAGGGAATAAAATGGGTGTAAACATCTTCATAGCATAGAATATTCCTCAAACTATACTTTGAGAAGGCCTATGGTAGAATTGAGTGGATGTTTATATTCACCATTCTATATGCCCTAAGATTTGGTAATTTTTTTTATCTCAATAGCTCATAATTTGATTTCAAAAGCCTCGACATGACTCACTATCAATGGGCTCAAAGAGGAAAAATTTGGCTTATTCTATTCCATCAAGTTAGTTTTCATTTTGATCTAAATTTATATATTTGGTTTGAAGAAACATTTGGTTATTTGATTCCTAATAGGGAAAACCAAAGACTCATAAAGGAAATTTTTCTTCTAGATCACTCTTCTCAGCTAATTAATGTCCACTTTATAGATGATACCCTTCTCACTCTTGGCAGGTGATAAGCTTTTATTAAAGAAGCATTGAACTACCTTGATATTTTATATAAAACCTCTAGCTCTAATTTATAGTGGGCTAAAACCCAATGCTTCAAATAGAACATGATGCCTAAGTCATAATGGCTTAAGTAATATAACTAGAAGTAGATCTAAAAGGGTGAGAAATTCAAATTTATTAGCATCCCAATGTATTTTGATTGTTCTTTCTCTTAAAAATGGAAATATGTCATTGATAAAGTGGAAAAAAGGTTGAGTATTGTATCACAAAATCTCTATCATTCGTTGGAAAATTTTAGGTTTATTCTAAGATTCTAGTGACCACCCGTGTTTACTATTCTTCTTACTAGGCCCCATATAAATCCTCTTATAACAAGTTTTCCAAAGTTCTCAAGGATTTTCTATGGGCAATGGTAAACAAAATTGTGGCTTGCTAGAGTCATCCAAGATTTCTAACTAGCCATAAATGCACAAAACCCGAGGAGTAGGTGAAAGCCAAAATTTCAAAGAAAAAAACATGAATGCCTTAAATGAGATTCTAAGTAATAGATTAAAAAGACCACAATGCTTATATAAAGGAGAGATAAAACATGACCCCATAATTATATGAAGGTGGGTCTATCTCCCTCAAAGACCTAATTTGAGCTAAGCAAGCTGACTAGAATAAATGTGTAGATAAACCAAAGTAGAAAAAGCCTAAATTAACACCATATGAAGCATAACTTAGGTGGGTAAAAGAATTGGATCTTGACAATGTTTCCTGATGAGGTACCCAAGCACAAAGTAACTCTCATAAGGTAGAGAAAAGGAGAAAACCTATAGGAAAAAACTCCTCCCCTAAAAGAGAGCAAAGTGAAAAATAAAGCATGCTCTAAGGACATTGATCACAACTAAAAATACATCCACAAGTGAGAACAACAGAGCACATAGAGAGAAGAGATAAGAAATATACATAGAATATGTTTAACCTACCTACAAAAGAGTTTGGAAAATGATGAATGTCACTGACGAGATCATCTGCCTAAATATTGAAGAATCTCCATTTGCATCGAATAATGTTTATTCCTTTTACCAAAGGAAGAACCTGATGTGTGTATTGAAAGTTTGACCATTTTACAATAGAATATTAAGTCAACAATATGAATAAATTTTAGTGGGGTCCAAAACAAGAGTGTGGCATAAGTCTAGCAAGATCATGCATAAGAACTGAATGTAATGCCACTGAAGTGAACCTATTAGAATTAGATGAATTGAAGAGTGGATCACCCTAAAATAGTGAATGTATCCACCAAGTGCCTGATGGATCTCCAACCAAGGTGTGGTTCCTATACAAGGAACTATGATCCTTATGCATAATAAATGATCCAAATTCTCCATGTAATGATGGTGCATAAAAAAAAGAGGCAAAGGAGTAATGTGGAATGCCTTGTAACTGTGTAGTAAATTTACCAATGTCTAATGGGTCTTGGATCAATATACCTGCACCTTAAATGTTTGAAGTGGACCATAGGTAGGTGGATCAAGAACTAACTCTTCAATATCTAAAAGATGATAAAGATATGGTGGAAGTGTGTCCTCCATCACTAATGAAGTCATCTATACTAGAATAAGAGTAATCAATCTCAGAGATGTAATCAATACTAGAAGTGTTATCAAGTATAGGTGAATCCAATGAAGAAGAATGGCATGGAACATTCATTGAAAGAATGTCCATGTGAAGTGGAGAGCATGGATCAAAAACTATATAAATTGAATGAGAAATTGTAGATGAAGCACATAGATTTGTAGAATGAATATACACAGAAAGAGAAGAGTCAGTGATACTCTCAATAGGTGTACTCTCATTGGAAACAATAGAGTCCTCCGAAGTGCAAATATGTGATGGCTCTTGAAGAGCAACATTACACACAAAAATGGATGTAGAATCTATAATGGGATAGCTAAGGTCTAGCAAAATCTCATCCTATAATTGTGGCTTGATAGAAGGAAGAACAGAAACCACCCGTAATGTGTCGTCATAAGAAATAGAAGTAGTAGGAGAGAGTACAACAGTCTCTAAAGAGATAATAGCAAGAGGAAGAGGAGTGATATAGATATCAATAAAATATCCAAAATTTGATTGTAAAATTCTCTAAATAGTGCATGGACACTCTTTATGCTCCACATGGTATCAAAGATCCATGGAAACATGCAATAATAAGGTACCAAGAACATTGCCACAAGAATTATCCCACTTATTAAACTAAACAGGATCAATGGGAACAATAATATATCCTTATAGGAATGGAATATGATTCTCGCTTGTGAGCTAGTGTTCCATGTAAGCATGCCAAGAAGCATAGTTGGTCTTTCCAAGAAGAACCACTGGTGTAGAATCAATTCTCCTCATCAGCTAGTATCTCTCAAGTAGAGTCAACATAAATGATAGTAGACACCAAATAAGTACACAACTACATGGTACTAATTGTAATGACCCCTAGTTATAATAATAATTCAACTCATGAAGAGGACGTCAGGGATAGTCAAGAATGCATCCAAATGAGCAGTAAGTGCAGGAATAAACACAATGCAAAAAATGAGAGTGTAGAAGAGAAAAAAACATAACAACACACAATACCCCCTCAAAACTATCAATAGTGAACCCCCTCAATAATGTTGTAAATACAAGAATGCTCGTATAGATGTCAGACCTAGTCGAGAATGAGTATTAAGTGATTAATACGTAAGTAAAATAAACCAGAGGGACATCATGCTTTTCCAATAATGCATCCATAAAAGAGAAGCATATTGTGAAGCAAATAAGGAAGCATTGAGAGGAAGAGAAAAGCTTGGTTTGCTTGTGAGGGGGTTTAGTCATCTGTCAAATCAGGCCTCACCCTCTATCTTTGATAAGTGAAAAAGGTATAGGCCAAACAATCATCCTTTTACAATAACTCCATGTCTCCCAAATACAAAATACTATTTTTAATAAAAAACAATAAACAAATCACCAAAGATATTATTTTGTAAAAAAGTAATAAAAATTTACCCCCACACATGTTTTATTAAAAAATAATAAACTATTTTCTCTTCCGCTCTTTATAAAATCCACCTTTAAAAAAAACATAGCCTAATATTCAATGTCAATGAGACATTTTGACATTAAAATGATATTAAAAATGTTAGGGTTTTCAAAAAATTGTTTCTAATTTAAAAAAGCTTTCCCACCAAGAAGAATGACCCTAATTTTAAAGAAAGGGGCATTCCCTCATAACCCAAGGATTTCTATGGGCAAAAACCATTATAAATTAGGCAAAACCAAAAATGGATATGTGGTTTTCAAGATTTATTTTTCACTAAATAAAAACTAAAATGGTGGTTTCCAAATACCACGAACAAAAAAGTGGGGGTGGGTTCAAAAATTACATGGGATTTATAAGCCATCATTAGTGGAAGGGAACAAGCCCATTAGAGGGTTAAAGACGTGTGGAGCAGACTAGAACTACATAGATTATTCATGCACATTTTCAATATGGATAAGAAGGATGCCACACTACCAAAATAGGTGTAGAAGCCATACAGAGTTGTAGAATGGTGAGTTTCACTCAGTATGCAACATATATCCACCAAGAATACCTTAGCAGGCCACATGTCGACAGGGAGATGGCAAAAAATAAAAAAAACATGTAGTCAAGGTGTTGGAATCTGTATTTCCTCAATAAATGCCCCTGCACAAATTTTCTTTTATGATTGTTGGTTGAAGATAAGGTGGATCATCAAGAATGGTCCTTGCAAGGCAAGAAATATCTCTTTACATAGAATGACGATGACTTGAGTAATTTGAGGATGATGAACCAACTATATACCAATGTTTAGGTCATTTTTACCTTTGACCAACGAGCTAAACCATATCTCCTCCATAATGAAATATGCCTTTTTGCATTGGGTGATGACAAAAAATCCCAAAGTTTGAAAACTACTGAGGGTTTATTTTGAAGTGAATCCTATAGAGAAAACCTTGAAAACACATAAGTATGTATGAGAGATATCAAAACTAGAAAATACCCATTAGATATCTTGAAGAACCCATAAAACTCCAAAATTAGTTTTATGATTTTAGCTATTTCTATACAAATTTCAAAGGATGTTGATAAAATATGATTATACCCTAAAAAATAGTCAATAAAGAACAAAAAACAACAATACATGTAATGGAATAGACTCACCAAGGATTTTAAATGGTGGAAATGGATGTTAGCAAAGATCTGGTACCATGTTGGAGTCATCCAATATCTCTAACTAGCCATAAAGGCATAAAACCCTAGGAGTAGGTGAGAGCTAAAATTGTGAAGTAAAAATATTGAATGCATTAAATGAGCTTCCAAGTTACAGCTTCTAAATACCTCAGTGATTATATAAAGGAAGATAAAAAATGACCCCACAATCATATGAAAGTGGGTCTATCTCCATCAAAGACCTAATGTGACCTAAGCAAGTTGACTAGAACAAACATGTAGATAAACCAAAGTAGAAAAAGCCTACACTAACATGGCTACCACATAGCCACTTGGATATTTTTTATTTTCCTCATGAGAAAGGTGGTATGGGCATTATTGACATCTATAGACAAACTATTACTTTGGGTTTTAAATGGGTGGTTCAATCAATTGAAGGCAATGAGGTTTGAAAACTCATCACATAACATTACATTGCCTCTGGGTTGCCATATGGTAAAGTTGATTTGAAAAATGTTGGGTTTCACACCTTAACTGTTACCATGGCTCTTATAAAAAATGAGGGATCTTTTATGGCTAAAAGAATTTGGAAATATTTTGAAGCTGTAAACCCATATCTCAAATGGGTGGGTAATTGTTTTTGAAATGTCTTGTCCTTCAATGACCACAACATGTGGTGGTCTCCTATTATGACCAATTACAATCTTCTCTTAGCATAATTTCTAGGTATGAAAGCTTTGAGGCTTTTCAAAAAAGGTATTCATAAAGTTAAGGATTCAATTTCCTATCGTGATTAGGATCTTTGGCCTCTATTAAAATAAAAATAAAAGTTAATCAATTTTGACTTACCTTCCATTTTGTGCACTAAAAATGATGCTCGATGTCATGCTGCATAAAATGGGTTTATAGTCTCCACACACTTAGTGGAAAAACTAGAGATGGAACTATGATGCTAAGTTTAAGAATTAGATTTTAGGTCTCTTATATCAATTCATGAGCCCTTTCTCTCTAGTTTTGGATAAATTAAACATGTGATGGATTTTGAATTACTCATTTAAGACCTATCTTGCCAAAGATAACAAAATTTGGGATGCAAAGCTTGAGCCAAAGCTTGTTCACTTTCTTTGGTAGCTATTTACTAAGGCCTTCCTCTCATGGAACATTTCCTTCATATTGATATTGGTTAACTTGAGTGTCTTGCTTATCCAATCTAGAGTCTTTCAAATATCTCTTTTGGACTTGCTCCAAAGCCCGATTTGCTTGACACTATATCCATAAACTTTTTTATCCCTTTCACCCAAAACCATTTTCTTGGTGAATGGTCTTCTTTAGGGATAATGCTCATTGGCCAACTTATATAGATTTTTATGAAATTTATTCAAGGCTATCATATTATATCAATTATGGAAATATATAAACTTAGCCTTGTTTAACAATGAATAATCATCTTATCTCTTTTCTCTTAATGTCAGGTGGTTTCTATCTCTTTGGATTTTATGTAGATATAATCACAAGCAAAGAAGGTGGATCTAAAATTCAAACACCTATAGGAGTTACTTAACCACTTATGGAGTACTCCTTACACCATGAACCAAATCCACATGGACCATCCAACACACATATATCCTCCCTTAGTACCCTATCTTATTCAAATCCATTCACACAATAATATCCACTTCTCCTCCGCATCGAGGTGGATGGAATCTGCCACCACTGTGCAAGAAGTCTACTGCTAGTCCATCCTGGTGGAATTTTCCTATATAGTAGAGTGGTCTAGTTGGTGGTGTTGTTAATCCACATCCTATTTGGGGTATTATTTTATATTTGGCTCCCCCATATCCTACTTAGTATGGATAGGTGGCACCATATCCTCCTTCTACTGAGCCTTCCTCTTGGAGTGCCCAACCACATAAGGATGATCCACTACCTCCTCCTTCTGGGGAACAACTTGTGCCTAGTTATTTGCTTTTTATGTTATTGTTTTGACTTGTTTAGTTCTCTCATTGTCATGCCTTATCTAATGTTTATGTTGATGTGAACTAATCCCTTTTGATAAGTGTGAAACTGGACTATGACATTCTACTAGCCACATTATTTTTGTAACCACTATATATATATATATATATATATATTTGATTAGTAAAAGCTATATGGATCCATTCCATTAGTAATTATATTAATAAACATGATACATAAGCTATTCATACAAAAAAGTGAGTGGAATAAGTCACACTCAAAAAGTCACATCAGTGAGGGCCAAGTTATTACATCAACGTCTTAAATTAATCAAAGCACTTTTCAACCAAAAATATGATGAAATAAAAGAGCTATATATCATAGCCATATATCAAAAATCATACTAAATAGTAGGAGAAATGATAAAATATGGAAGATGAGGTGGGGGTCTGTCAAGCTTATCACCCCAACCTCCCTAGCTCCCAATAACCATAGAGTTTTTAGAATTAGGTACAACACACGAACCCTCTTATTCCCTTTATTTATCTTTATCCTTAGTTTTTTTAATCTTGATAGGATAAATAATAAGGGACAAATGAGGGAAATTTTGTTTGAGTGGTGTAGACCACTTAGTGTGATTAGTACACCATCTCTACCCTCCTAACTAGCACCACTACTTTCACCATCCCAACCACTACCACTAGCATTTCCATGGCCATGATTTTGAGGTCTCATAGATGGAAAATATCTCTAGGGAGAACCATTGTGGAACCTAATATGTAACTACATCCTCCTTTTTGATCCATGCCTAAAGTCCCATGGGGCAATCGACTATGGGGAGAGTCTAGAGGGGCTCTACTAACCACACAGGGGGTACTACTCCAATGATCAAGTAGGGTCTAGAGGTGGGTAAGATCTAGATGAAATTTCTTAGCTTGAAATTAATTTTGAATCATAATAATAGATGACACATTAATCTTTTTAGTTGAGGAAAAATGATAATCCAAAATAACTTGGTAGAAAGTATCATCATTTAAGTTCTTCCATAATTGAAATAGAATTCCAACTTAAAATATATGCCATATTTGTGATTTTTTAAAGGAATCATGGTTATGTTTCCTAAAAGAACTATCTTCTAGGTAAACATCTTAGTATGAAAGGTTTGTAAGAGGGTGTGAATCCACTACTAATAAGACTCGATAAGCTTTCAAAACCATAAAATATGATTTAAGGATTCTAGGTGGTTGTACACAAAGCAAACAGGGTGAGCCATGCCAAAGTGCACTAAACATGAACCATTTGAGAGACCTTGATGGAGAATACACTATAAAAAGTGTGCTTATTTTGGTTCAATTATATCCATCCACACATGATGAAACCTTATTATCCAATCTTTTTCAACATAATTAAATTTTCATTTGGAATTGAGAGTTTCAACTTGAAGAGATTATGGAGATAGTACTTGATAACCTAACCAGGGTTTATACTGGTGGAAGGGTGTATCAATAATCTACTTCCATTCAATCCACCATCTAGAGGTAGTTTACATGCCAACCTTATGGAGATGAATATCAAGTATGGATTTCTATATTTCTGTGAAAGATTCTTGATTAGTAGTTTGTAATTAAAATTGGTGGTGTAAAATATGACAAGGCACCCAATCTCTAGTTTCTTACAAAATAAGTTAGCGATCACTTTGATTCCCTTTCTATAGATTCAAAGACTTTTTATCTGAGGCATAAGAACAAAAAGGACCTCATGAATAGTAAGAAATTGAGACCACCATAAAGACTGAGAATTAAGAGATGACCTATATATAAACCCATCACCATCACAAACCAAATACCTTTTGAGATGTTGCTAGTCCTTCTAGATACTCTTCACCACAAATGTTTTGACAATGGTGATAGGGAATTAAGTGAACAAATTTTTTTGAAGATTCAATCCTTCTAAACTCCTTTCCCCATGGGGTTGCCTTGAGTGATACAATTCCTAAGGAGTATCTTCTAGTTCTTATTACCATAAAAAGCATAAATAACCCATTTAGTATACAAGGCTTGGCCTTAGATACAAGTATATAAAATACCAAGCCATCCCAAATATCTTGGCTTATAGTAGATATCCCAAGATACTCGTTGGAACCCTCTACTACCTTCAAAGTTTACCCACAAAAATACATCATTTTTTTTCAAATTTACCATAGGTAGCCTTAGAAGGGGCCAAACAAGAGTGGTAATAAACATGAGTGACAACCAAGACCCAAGAGAAAATTTGGAATTTTCCTATTAGTAATAACATTTTGGCGATATAGAAGGAAATTTTATTCTCAACCCTTTGCACCACATACTACTACAAATCAAAGGGAGTAACTTGAAATGCAAAGGAGATGCCCAAATATTTAAACTCTTCTTCTATGTAAATATAATTCCACTTGTACTGTAATAACCAAGAATGCAAGGTGGAGAAGGATTGTTTACAACATTGGGTTTTTTCCCACTAAGTGGGGGACCCATAAGCCAAATAAAACACCTAAATCAATTCCATAACACTAGATATGGATTGCTCTTGTTTAGCCAACATAATGACAGAGTTAAAACAAAGTGACCATTAACCATTTGAGAGTGAGTATTGGTAAGAGAGATACCCTTGACCATACTTATAAATGAATAATTAACTAACAAGTAGCTGAAGCCTTCAATAATGATCACATTGAGGGAGGGAACTAGAGGGAAACACTAATGGATAGATAGAGAGACCAAGTTGGTTAGATTGAACCCCATTAATGGTAATGCAGGTGCCTACATATTGAAAAAGCATATGAACTATGCTAAAAAACTTGGGGCCAAACCCTAAAGCTTGAAGCATGGCCAAAATGAAAGGCCCTTCAATTATATCATAAGCTTTTTCAAAATAAATCTTGACAAATAAAACCTTCTAGTTAGACTATCAAGTCCCTTCCATTCCTTCCCAAACTACAATGATATTGTCCAAGATGTTTCTATTATAAATGAACCTTGCCTATTCAGGGTGAACAATGAGAAAAAGATATATATCTGTAAGAGTAAGAGCTTTAGCAATAATATTATAGGAAACATTAATAAGAGTATTTGGATACCAATTGATTATGAGCTCCAAATCCCCTCGTTTATAAATGAATTTTATATTACCTTGATTGATGAGATAGTTAATGGAATGTGTTTTGATGGATTCAAGATAAAAGTTTTCCAAATTTGAACCCACCGTATCCTAAATAGTTTGATATAATTCATAGGGAAACCCATCAATACATGTGGCTTTATCAATATCCATCTATATGAACATCTCATGAAGATCCTCAATATAAAGACGCCTATCACATGCCACCCTTTGTGCTTTTGTCAACTTGTAAGGAACCAATTGGAGGAATTTGTTGAGAGAAAGTTCCCATTCAGGTGTGGATGCTTGAGCCAAAAACACACAATGATAATGAGACATGAAGGATTGAATAATATCAAGAAGATGTGTAAGTTGAGATACAACTTCTTAGATGGCTTACACATGATTGTTTACTTACCTAGATCAAAGGAGAGGAAAAAATTCTTTCGAAGCTCTATTCCCTATTTTAAAGAAGTGCATGCGAGTATCAATTTTATCTCTTTGAGCTTGATAGTGTTCCTCTACTTTGATTTTATTCCACCACAAGGTAGGTTGCTTTTGAAATCTTCATTGAAAGGTGATAGTTCTAGCTCTTTTGAAAGCTAGTTGAATTCACAATGTGAGGCCATGTGGCCTCTATGTCAGAATTTAGTAGCTTTTTAACCATAAATATGGAAACAGGCCAAAGTCTTATTGATGGCATTTTACCACACTCAACCCAACCAGAAGCTTTGAAGGGCCAAGGAGAATTATTCCAAGTTCTGATAATGAGCTTCTAAATCTAGGAGTGATGAAGGCACGTGGTATTGAGGTAGAATTGAGATTTAGGATTATTAATTTGATGAATAGACCATTCAATTTCCAAGTTTATGGGAAGGTGGTTTGAGAGTAAAGAATCATGAATGACTACCAGAAGGTGACCAAAATTATTAGGAAGAGAGAAAGTTTTATTCTAAAATAAAAGCATGATATAAATGGTTCACCACTCTATCAAAGCCTTAGTAGAAGTTAGAGCAGGAAAACCAAGGTGAGATTATAGGAAGATGGTGGTGGTGGTTGGGATTGAATAAAGCAAGTTTATTGTGCATGTAGAACCATACCTCTCTTTTATTGGTGCACCATCACATGGAGAATAACCCCTACTTATCCTTTGGCAGTTCAATCATGTTAAAGTTACCACATAAGATATAGTTGGCATATGATAGTGAATTAGTGAGCCAACACCAAAAAATTATCCTTTTAATTGCATCATTATAGGTATAATATTGGCAATACCGAGTCTCCCATACTATTTCAACTATATATAAATAAGTTAGAAGAATAAATTAATTAATACATAAATTCATTTAGTTAGATATGTTTTAAAGTTTCTTCTTTACACAAAAGAACTCATCTTAATGTTAAAATACAACACATAGTCCAATAGAACATCTAAACGTTTTAGAGCTATTTTGCAAAGAAGTTGGGATGCATATAAAAATTAACAAGTCTAAAATCATGTTTTTTCCTATTTGAAGGACAAAAAAAAGACAAACTTCCTCTATGAAGGGAACCCATAATAAAATATAAATGTTTTTACCTTGACTTACATAATAATCCTAGTTGGGAACTATGTAGGTCGAAAAACATTCAGTGGGGTTAGAAATCAATATAAGCGTTATATATTAGGTGAAGAAATGTTGAGCTCTGGGATTGGAAAACCACAAACACCTTGTTTTTGTTACTTGTCTCATTGGTGATAATTTTTGAATGTGAGGTTTGGATAAAAAACACATCAAACATAAGATGGATACATATAAAAAATTTCAAAATCATTGAATCACAAGTAACCTAAAAATTAAAACATTGATTCTTTATGAGATACTAATAACTAAGATATGCACTTTTAATTTGGAGGCAATGATATGAATTGATTACTAAGCTATCTAAAAGTGGGAAGAAATAGGTGGCCCAAGAAATCAATTTAAGAAATGTTAATTAACAGGAAAAAAACTTAGATAAAACAAAACACTAAGTGGATGAGCAAGTGAGGTATTAGTCTGCCCAAATGTAGAGGTACTAATCAAGAAATTAAAATATATACGAGAGAAAAATCTAGACTAAACATTTGGACAAAGAATCTAAGAAAGAATAGAGAATATTCATCAAAAAATTCAAACTTTGAAAAAATATAGATAGCATGATTGAGAACTAGCTCTCACCAGTGCAGGTGTGAGACAGGTAGATAGAAAATGGAAAAGTGAGTGTGGAAAGATAGAATATGCATATAGTTTTTACTTATGAATAATAGAGATAAAGTAACACTTACTATGGAATGCTCAGCCTATAGGTACATTATAATCAACTACATGGACATGCTGGTGGTTAACTTATTGACCACCCTTTTTCAAAGAAGATATATTAATAAAAATAATGAAACTTCTCATAAAAATTAATAGTATGAGGTCCAACCTCAAAATAAATTACTTTGTACTATAAGAGAATTAAACATTATACCTACATAACTAGGAAATATATTATGTTCGATTCCTCTCAGTTGCTACAAAGTGGTACCACAAGTAAGTGAAGGATGCATTAGCCAAAGGGTTATTCCTCATGGGTGATGATGAGGAGGAATGAGATACCCTCTTAGATTTGGTTCTTCAATGGCATTATTATAATTAATTATAATCATTAGGTTAATTTTAATTTTAATATTGTCCTTATGTGTACCATATTATAATCTCAAAGTCATTCATATAGTTTTATCATGAAAGACAAAGTTGTAGGGGAGAGGAGCCAATACTTTCACACCTAACTTGGCATTCACAAGGAACTTAAATTCCTCCACACTGATACTTGAAATTTACCACATAATTTTTTTTTATTATATAAATGAGGGAAGAACCCTCAGTTGGGTATATTAAAGATGAAACATGAAGAACCAAGGTAGTACAAACACCATAGAAACATTAACTAGTAACAAAAGAACCAAAACTAAGCTTAAATGAAAGTTTAAGATGCAACCACCAACACAAAAATAGTTCAACCAAATTGAGTGGCCAATAACCAAAAAAAAAAATTAAAAAAAAAACTACCCAAGTAGACATAACCATGTCTCAAGGCCATCCTCCACAAAATTTAATAGGGAAATACTGAGTAGAAGTGTTTGAGAGTCACCCATGTCAGAAGATTTTTAGCTAGTAAGCCCATGAGGTCCATCACACCAATGTCCATAGGATCGAATTTACTTGAAAAAAATAAATTGCATGGATAACTTTAACCATATTAGCTTGAGTACCTTTCAACCCTTATAGAACCAATATGTTTAAAATAATCCATTTGAGAATGGACACACCAAACTTTTCAATATTAATCAAATCCCTAGGGTTCCCTATGATATTCAAACAACTAGGAGCCATTTCTATGAGCAAAGAAGAAACATGGATATTCTTGGTAGCCTTCAGAATTGAATTAAATTTATCTCATAGTCGACTCTGCTTATGTTTAATATATATTAATTATTTCATGTGTTTAAGTGGAGGGAATGCCACACTTCAAATTGATTTAAAATTTAAAATTTGATATGCATCACAAAGTAGGTTGTTCCTAAAGATGTACGTTGAGTACCTAACAGTTTTAAATATGATGTGTCATGTTGTGATTGGTTATTTTACATAATAATAGTGTATAATTTATACAATAATGTGTAAATTGTACAACTAGGTTTTATTTAAGTTGGTTCAAACATTGGGTACTCCCTACTCATGTAACCTCACAAGTAATAGTATATGCTCAAGTATTGATTCCTCTCCTATGGATCTATAATAGTGTGATATTTTAACCTATATCAAGTGGGGGTATACACAATCCAATGGCCATTATGGTTATATTCACAAAGAGACAACAAAAAAGAAACAATGTCATAGTCCTTATCGATTTATGGGCTCATGACACTTTTTGGTTATCATATTTTTTGGTAAATTATATGATGCATGATAGTAAAATATTTACTATTCATATAGTATTTTAGAGTGTTTTGGAGGTGACATTGGCATAAAAAAATAATACCCATTATTTCCCACATTATTTGGGCTAAAGAAAAACAAGTTAGAAGAATATATTAATGAACTAAAAAATTTACCTTTTTTAATGGAACACATCATTATATTTATTAATTATAAAATAGAAATATAAAGTACATGGGATATTTACAATAAAAATACGTCCACCAAAAATTCATGAGATGATATCAACACTAGAAAAAACAACAACAATAAACCAAAGTACTAAAAGCATTGCTAGCTGAAAAAAAGGCTATACACCAAGAATCTCAAAACAATGCAATAGCAAAACACTATAACAAGTGGAACATAAATTACTAGTAACACCAAAAAGAGAAGCTGGTAAATTATCCTTGGGAGGCAAAGAAACCTAAGATGAGGTTTCTCTCGATAGTGGATCTAGAGCCACCCAACCATATGATAACTATTTGGTAAAGCCATAGGTAAGAGCACACCCCACCCAGGAAGTAGAGGCAAAATAATCCTAATTTACTTACCACCATGCACTGAGGAAGTTCAAAAATATGACCCAATAGAAGCTTTGTCATGTAGTTGAGGACTCCATCTCTTCTATTAGGGAGGAGGAATGGAGAAATAACTACATGAGTGGATCCATTGATGTCTAGGAGCCAATGGTAGAGAATCCTTGGGTGGGTCATTTGGAAGTAAGCTATTCATATTGTATAGAGAACTCCAATGGTTGAGAATATCTAAAAAATGTTGAAACTCCAAGGTCACTTTTTCAACATGTGTTTGGATCTATAAAAAAAAAGATGAGCCCATAAATTTTATTATTAATGGAAAATTACTAAGAAGGAGCCTCATTACTGAATATAGTAGAAATCCTATATTTCCAAAGCTAAAAGGGATATAATTCTCCAAAAAAATTTCAAATAAATGTAATGTATGGTGGCTACTAAGAAGGATATGCAAATAAAGCCATTCTCTAGTTGATGAGATCTAGGTGGAAAGGATTAAACAAAATGTGTGTCCATTACCAAGCCTCATAAGGTTTAAGGAAAGTCCATAATAAATGTTTAGAGGTACCGTATCTACAACACGTAGGGAAATTTAGATGAGGATTAGTCAAATGTCAAGGAAATTTAATGTTTCTTTGAAATAATCTTCATTTTATATAAGATTAGGGAAAAAATCATTTGCAAAGTGGTCATTAATAAGTTGAATCTTCCTATGAAGAAGCACAATACCTCAAATAATTCCTTGCTCAAAATTAAGGGCAAAAAGATAACCCAAATCTTCAACAAATAAAACATAGAGTATATGAGTAAGCATGTATCCCTGTGATAGAGCAAAAGAAGCCAAAGCTCTCAATCTTGTGGCTATTAATGGTTAAATGAGGTAATGCATTAGAGAATATAGTTCATACTACTGAGAATTTTTTTTATCCAAACCCTAAAGCCTCTAACATGGAAAGGATAAAGGGACATTCAATATGGTCATATGATTTTTAAAAAACAAGTTTAGAAAATAATGTTTGCTATTGAGAGCCACATGTCCATTCCATACCTTCCTAGACTGTGACTATGTTATCCAAGATTTATCAAATTTTGATAAATACCATTTTATTTGGTATGAAAATTGTAAGAAAGATATGCTGCTTCATGTAAAATTCACAAGGAAAACCCTCCAATACTGATGCTTTATCATTGGCCATGTTCTACATTGCTAAAAGAAAGCTCATCCAAAGAGAGGAGAGAATCACAAAGACATTAAATTTAAGGGATAAGATTGAGAGGAACGCTATCCATACATCATAAATTTACTTAGGTAAATTTAACTTTCTTCATTAGACTGATGAACGCATCTTAATGGTCAACTCATAGTCTGATATAGCATTGAAAATTTTAGAGCTCTTTTGTAATGAAGTAGGAATGTACATAAAATCTGTCGAGAATAAGTATTGATTTTTTTCTCCAAAGAAAAAACACATAAAATTTCTTAATGAGGGAAATTCATTGGAGACCATAATCTTGGCCTTAAATTTGACAACAAAATTAATTGGGAACCATGCAAATTGAAGAAAAATTCAAGGGGGTTGGAAAATGATAAACACACTACAAATTATGTGTAGAATAACTGAACTATAGGAATAGGAAATAACATGTACCTCATACTGTTTACTTATCTTTTTAGTGATACTTTACAGAAGTGAGGTTTGGGTCAGTAATGCATCAAATATATTATGGAGATAGATAAAGAGAATTTAGAGGCATTAAATCATGAACAACCTAAAAATGAAATCTCGGTCCCTTATGAGATACTATTCGATGAGACAAACACATTTCCTTAAGAGGAAACAATGTGATTGGACCACTAATCCATCTAAATAAAATATAAAAAATGGATAATATAGGTGGCCCAAGAGTGATTGAATAAATGTTAAGTAAGAGATAAAGAACTTGGATTTAAAAAACACCAAGTTGATGAGCAAGTGGGTCATTAGTCTTCATAAGTGTTAAGGCACTAATCAATTAATTTAAAGATACGTGAGAGAAAAAATTAGACTAAACACGTGGATAAAAAACATAATCAAGAAGAGAGAATGATACATCAATAAATTCAACCTTATAGGTGAAAAATATAAAAAACCCATAAAAATAAAATGGAAAACAAAAATGTTGATAGCTTAATTGAGAATAACTCTCAACAACTAAAGTGAAATACATGTAGGTAGAAAATTTTAGAAGAAGAGCAAGAAGAGTGATTATGTAGATTTTGTAGCCTAGAAATAGTGGAGATAAAGTGACACTATATTATGGAATGCTTAGCCTACAAAGACATTAGAATAAATTACATGGACACGTTGACCTCTCTCTTTAAGGATAATAAAATAACAATAACAGTGAAATTCTCACCAAAATCAATAGTAATAAGTCCAACTTAATAATAAAATAAATAACTTTGTGCTATATGGGAATTTGGAATTTTACACATATGGAAAGGAATATATAGTGTTTCCTTCCTCTTAGTTACCACATAAGGTCTCTTAGTTAAGTGAAGGATGTATTAATGCAAGGGGTTGGTCCTCATTGGGTGATGATGCAATGTAATAAGATACCCTCTAATATTTGTGTCTTCAAACGTTTTTTTGGGGATTAAGTGTAAGTTTTGGGTTACTTTTAATTTTCATACTATCTTGCAACGTAACATACTATAAGTTTATATAATCAAGAATTTATGTTACTATATGTTTGACATGAAAATATTTTTTTTGATGAAATATTGCTATATTACTTTATATAAAAATGTAGGTGGGTAGTTTGAAAGTACTCCCCAAAGTCTAACACATTAAGTCAAACAACAAAAAGGCCTAGGACAACATTAAAAAAAATATAAGCAGTCCATAGGACCAATTTATAGATCAATTTAGTATTATACAATAATAAATTAGGATATGATAGCAAAGAGTCTAATGGAAGGTGGAGGATCTTGGTCAATTGGTTTGCCCCAACCAACATATGATATGACATCTCCCTCAGGTAATTAATCCCACCTGATGTTTGCATTCTTTATTGCCTTCATGTTTTCTTCAATACCTATTTGAGTGCCATCTTGAGTGGATTTAATGGTAAATATTTATAGAGCTAAATGTGGGAACTTTTCAGGGCAAGGAGGAGTCCAAATGTCATGTTATGACAAAAAAGGTGGGAGCATTTGAGGCAAAAACCAACTAGATTGGCTATGAGAGAAAAAATAATATGTGGTTCTAGGGGTGAGATTGCCAAAACATTGTGTGGGAAATTTTTAAGGCAAGGAAGAGGATCCCAATCATCGCATTTATTCATAGGAGGTGAGTGAATTTGAGGTATAAACCAACTAGACTAGTTGTCAGAGTAGTGATGAGAGTGAATTCTTTTATAACCCCCTAGGATTCAATGCCTTAGAGGTGAAGAGGGAGGTACTTGAGTAAAATTTCAATGTGCATTCCCTGATCTTGTAAGGTTTGGAGACATGTCACTTCAAGATCCATCTTATTAGCTTGCACTTATATTTGTGTAAATGCATTTGCAGTAACTATAGCCTTGTTATAAGTAGACAACTGAATATCAACTTTAGAGTTAGAAAAAATTACTACATTTCTTTCTTCCAAATAAAAATAAAAATTTCTACTAATCACCCAACATAATCTTCTAATAAATGAAAGGATCTGACCAAAAAGGTTTGGAAAAAACATGGATCCATGTCCATGCCAACTGAGCTTTAGTACAAAATCAAAACAAATGCTTAATGGTCTTAGTATGGTTACATAAAATAAAATTGGGATACATAATGCCTAAATACATAAGGCAAAAATCCAAAGGTAATCCATAATAGAATAAGAACTATGAAAAGTGTATAATCTTGGGATCAAGGATGACATTCTAAATAGTTTAAAATTTTCTTCTCTAGGTGTGAGAAACAAACTAGAGAGACCATTAATTATTGAACTAGTTGATTGTTGGTAGACAAGGTGAGATCCAATCATATCCATTATTGGGACTATAATATAGATAGGGTATTTAAACATACAACTTCTAGTCCCTCCAACATCAACTGGTGGAGATAATTAAAATTTTGTGTAATATCTCAACAAGCACCACATTAATAACCTTTTGATAGTATTCTTAGACATTATTTTTCAAATGAAATTTAGATTTAGCTTAAATCCAAGACACCCAAGCTCTAGTGGGACTGGATAAAATGTCTTTCACTTTATACATACTTCTTCTAAAATCTTAAGAGCGTGGACTTAGGGCACCTTCATATAGGGAACATCATGAAAATTTATGATTGGAGACCACCAAAGAGAATTATGGTTTATAAAAATATCAACATTGAGCCAATTCCCATTCAAAATAAATAATGGCTTAATAACCTACCATGCTTTCCAAATGATATTGACAAAAAATAACCGAACAATCTTGACAAGGCAATGCATTATAATAAGGTTTTAAAATACTAAGCTCATCCAAGCTGGTCATCCATAATGAGAACCACAAAAGATGCAATTTCACAACATAAATATCCTATACCTTTTCAATGGCACAAATAATTTATTTCACACACAAAGAAGTGCCTTGATAGTGAATGTCAAGAAGACCTAGACCCCTTGTTTCCATGGGGAAATAATAATTCTCCAAAGCTACACAATGAAAATCTTTCCCATTCTCAAAAATGGTCCAAATAAAGTATCTGAGCAGTTTTTCAATATTTTTGTAAGAAGATTTGAATGGAAGCCAACATGATGTGTAGTAAACATGAGTTCCAGTGAGAGCCTTGTAGGAACCTCCTAGTCGAATACCAAAAAAATATATTATTTTTTAAATTAAATTTGAGTTATAAAAATATAATTACAAACCAAATAAAGGTATTAATTCCACATCAATTTGTAGTCCTACATTCCCAACCAAATCTAATTAAGTAAAATTCGTAAAAGACTACATCAGTGTAAGCATTATTATTGATTTTAATAATCATCGAAGTACAATATCCATTACACCTATTAAATTATGTTATGAAATACTATAGAAATTTCTCTATGGATAGATGCACAATAATTTTTTCTAAAATAGATATTTCCTAATCATTTACATTTACATAGTAAAGTGATATTCATCTAAATAATACATAATCAACATTATTCATATTGGTCATAAGTTTTCCATTTTCCTTTCTTGGGTACAAACAAAATAAAGATACAACATTATTTATAGTTTGTAAAATTATGGTAACTCCACCATATATCTCTAATGATACAATAAATACATGGATATCATCTAATGATTACATTCATATTCCCAAATTGGTAGGAATGAAAATTATCATAATAAAGAGTGCTACTCACTGGAGTGCTACACACTTGTAGAATTCCATGTTGATAAAAGAACCAAATAGAAATGGACAAGGGAGAGCATCATTTGAGGGATTTTACTCCATCCACAGAGCCTTTAAGATCCCCCACACACATATTATCCACTTAAAGTGGCCCCACCCTTCTATGAAGTTAGAAGACACAAAGAACTAATATATTGAGAGAGAATCCATGGACATAAAACAAGTCATTAAAACAACATTAAAATACTGGCATTAATGTAGTGTATGGAAATGGATTAGAACCAACATGATATAACATTCCTAATGTTTACTAAGATATATGCATGCATCCCAAATCTAGTACTAAGGAATGTTTGGTCACTGTAGACATTGGGTAGACTTTAGTGACCACAAAGACAACTCCAACCCTTACCAAGTTTCCAATATCCTTTACACATTTCTCAAGTTATCCAATCATATAATGGGCACATAATCTCACCAATCCACTTTGTGTGCATTAATATTATGTCACTTTTAATCACCTACAAGTTCAAAATCACTCTATTTTATATTGACTGTGTAAAATAAAATAATCACCATAAGTTATCTACTGAAAATGAAACACAAGCTTTACCGCAAGGTGTCCAAATACCGAATTCATTTTTTCATCCAAAAGTGTTGGACTTATGACAACATGTTTTGCATCTATAAATAAAGTTTCATTTTCTAAAAGTGTTAATCCATTGAACATTGGTTTAACATTCATCATTTAGAGTTTCTTCTTCCAAGTTGGGATCAACATACAAATGTGTGAATATTGTTCCAAAAAGGGATATATTTTGATATGTGTTTGTAACCAATAGATGAATAAATTACATAGTTAATTAATGAATGATCTTAATGATCCAATCACATAGTTTCAAGGTGTCATGCTTTACTTTCCACGTAAATGTAAGATCTCCTTTCCTTAAGATACAATGATTATCAATAAATAAAGCAAAGGTAAATTCTTCCCGAATCTAAAACCCATATCCTCAACCTAGGATTCATGAAGGTTAATAATCCAATGTCGATATACTCCCAATAATTATCTAAGATCAATATTTATGGGTTTCCATAACTTAGAACTTCAAGAAAATGCATTCAACAAAAAAAAGTGTCCTTTGATATATGTATAGTACACAAATGATAACACAACTCGTAAGCATCCCATATCATATAAGTGTTATCACAAGGTACCAATAATTGAACAATAATTGAGAGCTGGTATTTTTATTGATATTTTAGTTTTGAATGACCTGATAGACAAATATGTAAAATTTATAAGCATATTGAAGGCGAGAGCACTGAACTATTTGACAAGAGCCTGAATATATTCAAATTTAACCCTAAAATGAATTACAAAAAATAATCCAAAATGAATTACTAAAAATAGCCTAAATATTGTAATTAGTGCCTTCATATAACTAACTCAGGCCTAAAATGAATTACTAAAAATAAACCGTGTGTTGTGAAAGCTATCTGAATATGCACGACCTATCAGCTTACACTAGATGTAGTCACATAATTATACATAGATATTAACAACATACAACCATTGAATGCAGTCATCTAGCCATCAGATATTCCCAAAATATACTTATAAAAAAAGTATGTTATTATCTAAAATAATAATTAGCATAGCAAAGATATGTATAGATAGTATATCATACTTGAATTATATGCGTATGCATCGAAGAGTAGATATAAGAGCTATAATTAGGCATGCCTGGGAATCTTTAGACATTATCTGAAATGGGAGGAGTTCTTAATGCACAATTGGGATCTCTGCGTCTAAAGCCCACTTCTTCTCATATCTATCTCTGATTATTTTTCAGATAATTGTTATTCACCGATTTTATTTTGATTTCTTTCTTCAGTTTTTATATGAAATATGGTATGCATTCAATGTTTCTTCTCAATAAAGATTTAGATGATTCGATGATGAACAGTCAATTCAAACACCTTGCAGACAATGATGAAGACTTTTGCAAAAAATAATAATTTTTTTTTAGTAATTATATGATAACCTTCTAATTGAAGATTCAGGTATTTTTTTTTTTAAAATAACGGCTGTAATTTTATATGCGTATTCAATCTCTTTTAATTATTCTTACTCTTTAAGGGTGATTGTATCTTACCACTGTATTTTTTTTTTAAAAGATGGTTACTATATATAATCAATTTCTTTTAATTATTCTCATCTTTTAAAGTCGATTAAATCTTGTTAATGTAATTTTTTTCACATTCTTCAATATATATATAAATAAATCCATCTCAATTTTAAACAGTGTTCTCCATAATAAGAACTGAATTTGCAGTGCAATCCATCTTATCCAAATAGACAACTCCAATGGTGGATAGAAGGCCCTCAAAGATGTCCCTTCCATGCAATCCACCTAACCATGACGCCTCTATTTCAAAACTAAATTTCTTATAAACTTTTCTGTGTTGTCTAAGTTCATTCCATAGAAAATATTATCATTATCCTTTGTTCATGCACACCTTTGTGCATTTATAACTTTATGTCACGCAAATTTAGGTGACCAAGAAGGATGGTGGGTGTCGTTGTAGGACGGGGATAGGTGAGTACAATCTGCATGATTAGTTGGTTTTTAAATGGCTCTACTACCGAATCCCACTGCTTCTCATTAACTTATTCGTTGTACAAAATCCAGATGGTATGACGGTAAAATTACCGACGATGAAATCCTGACCACACGGCCTAGTTAAGGTTGCTACCACAGAGCCTTGAGAGGGATAGGTGGTTTCTTAAACATACACATATTAAATGAAGTATCTAATGGTGAGTTTAATCTATTAAAATATAATTGATAAATATTTCAATAATTTAATTTTTATATTTTCATCCACTCTTTACATGTTTTTATTTGAGAAAATATTGTCCTTGTAGTCTTATTAACTTGTTATGATTACTATTAGACATGATTAAGATGTAACTATATTACATATTTATTTTAAAATAAGTATAAGCATTATTTTAAAATATATGTTTAAAAGATTCAAGTCATAACGATTACTCAAATAATTCAATTTTAACAATTTTGATTGATGACATGGTTGAATAATCGTATGAGAACTAAATGGTCTTTATCATTTACTAAGATAATTTGTATAAGTATATTTAGTTTCTAATCCAATAATCTATTACAAATAGGTAATATAACTGAAAAATCAAACATGATAATATCTTATCAACAATCACACACATTTGATTGTTAATTAGAGGAAAAATATTCTATGCATTCAACCTAATATGATTGTTTATTAGGGAAAAAACATTCTATGCAATCAACCTGATAACAATGATTGACTTGTCATTTTTCATGATCTATAAAAATTCTTAGATTCAATTTTATCTAATACAACAATTAAAACAAAAATATAAGAGTAGTACAAAACATGCAAGTTTATCATCCAATTCATATCATCACTACCCATGCCAAAATAAATAAAAGTAAATGTTCATATCTAGAATGAAACTAAAACGAATGTAAACCAATCCATATGATTTTCTATCCACATCCCATAATTTATATATAGTTCTTTATCTTCAATGATAATTTTATTTGTATAGAGGGGATTGTCACTGATATCAAATCTACATGATATAAAATATTAAAATCATGATAACATACAATAAAAATTATTCCTCATAATTACATAACATCCATTTATCTGAATAACAATTAATTCTCTTAATTGAAGTACATAAATATAAAAGTAGAATAACAATAATTAACTTAATCATAATATATAAAATAATTAATAAAAATCAACATCCTTAATTGCATAATAACAAATCAATAATTTAATTGCACAACAACAAATCAATATTCTCATTAATAATTATAATTGTACTATATAATGCTAATGAAAAGCAAGTGTCTTCAAAATATGACACTGGGTAAAACGGGATGTAATAAACTTGGATGAAACCCAACATAAAAACACATTCATAACTAATTTGATTCAATAAGTTTTCATAAAAATACATTTAAGAAACATAAGATCTCGTATCTCGTTGAGAAATTATGTATAGTAAAGAATGCTTAGAATAGTAATGTTTACATCCATAAGAATAATATTTTCTTGTCATTATAATTCAATTGATAGTTGAGGAATATTAAGGTACGAAGATATGGGTCCATATTATTATTTATGCCAAAAACAAAAAAAAAAAACTAACTTGTTCAAAACTCTCTGCATTGCATAGACATTTAGAAATGTCTTCTCAGAATTTATTTCCAATTATTTTATATAATTGATATATACTTGTCTATGTATGGGTGAATGGTCCAAATTTGACATCATTAAATTGTTATGATGACTATCAAAACTTGAAAACTATTTTAAGCATCTTCATATAACCCCAAAATCTATCTTGTGCTTATCATGTCCCATGACAAGGACATTCATATAACATTGATACATGTTAAGATTGTTTGTACAATTTTGACATGTTTACTCAACCCCATTTTAATATTAGGTGCACTTGTCCAACACTTCCTTTGTTTTCACTCCTAGCCATTAGAAATTAGTCATATATACCAATTTTTCCAAGTTTGGTTTCATTAATTTATAATTATACAAGTCATGTAGTTCATTTGATCATTTAAGACATATCTAAAACGTGGAGCCTCAATATTGGATATATGTGATGCATATAATTTATTTTGGTGACTCTTTGTTAAATTTCAGGAGTTGGATAAATTAGAAGGGCTTAACTAACACTATCTACACATACTTCAAAACCAAACCTTTATCCAATTTCTTCTTGCAAAATTTGTTGATTTTAGGGGGTAGAAGTTGAGGCACACAATTAGAATAGAACTCAACAATTGGTGAGCATGATCAGAATCCTATTTCATATTTCATAAATACTGACGAAGACCATGAAGGTTGACCAAGATCATTTTTTACAGTCTTGGCATTTCCCCCTACTAAAATTCAAACTCAATTATGACATTGTCAAATGGTCTCAAATTCATGTGGACATGTTTAGATTACAACAATAGATTAAAAAAAAATGTATAATTAAGATAAGATTTCCCTACTTCATTTATGTTAAAGTATGAAAATTAATTAAGCATTATTTGCTACAATTTTGTGTGTTTTATGATTCTTAATTTGAGACAAACATATTTTATGTATACTTTTTGGTATACCCATTTTAACATGTATTCTTGGGTTTCATGTTTTGGTGAACCCCTCCATCTTATGCTTCTTGGTACTTATCTTTAGTTGAATTTATTTTTTATGTGTGTGTGTATGCGTGCACATGTATGTGTGTGATTTTTATATGCTAGATCCCTAGGGTTTTAATGTATAATTACAAATTTATTATTTTAAATCCCATGCATTGGTCAGTGGAATATATATTTTATTTGTCTCTTTTACACATGTAATTGAATTGTTTAGAAATTTTCTTTGTAATAGATAAGCAACACCCTTTGGATAATAGAGATTTGAGATCTACTTATGATGTAAATTTTTTATTCTCTCAAATTGATAATTATTTAGTGCATTATCCTAACATTATAATATAGATTATTTCCAATTACGCTAAATGCTAGAGCCCGTTTGCAAACGTACTAAATACATTATGTCTTATTTATAAGATCTCCAAAATAGTTAATCCCATTCCAAACACATTTCTAACTCCATAAATCTTAGTTGGCTCATGACATTACCCCTATAAAGTTGCAATTACAGAAGAGCAACATCCATTTTGGCCACTAATGCTTGCCTTTCCATAATTGCCTTTGATTTTCAGACATTTTTATGTCATCATTAATTTATTTGAAGGCATCATAGAGTTAAGATTTCCAATCAAACAATTGTCATGGAAATTTATTTTGCCTACATCATAGCTACATCCATGACTTGCTCATACTCCAAAAACTCAAATATGGCATCAAATTCATTATGAAACTTGGGCATTTGTGTTTTAATCTCTTCCAACCATTATTCCATTACCCAATCTATTGATATTATGGTAATGAGAGATATAAAATGATTTGATTTAGACATCACCTAGCTACCTATTTTTTTGATACTAAAGTCAAGCATGTGTCAGTAATTATCTTTTTAGACTTGTTGGTCATTGTTTTTCTCTCTATGTTGGTCATTTTCCTATTATATTTGGTTAGCTGATTACGATATGAAAGCATACAAAGTGTTGTTGCTTTTAATTTTCTTATTCAAAGGGAGCTGTTCAACATTTAAGGCCACTTACCGAGGTGGGCCATGTACCATGGGCTGAGTTAATGATTGTGAAGGTGTCATTGGTGCTTATAGCAGTTGTGTCATAGGTAAGATAAAATTTATGTGCTTGATAGTTAGGGCCTAGATATCCATCTATCATGACCCCCACGTATCACCTATGGTTGTGGTTGAATATCTTCATCTCCCTCTGAGGATGATGATGAGTATTCTTCCCCTATCATTAAGCCCCCTCTTAATTCCTTATCATGTACATTTATTATTTCTTTTAGTGTTGAAAACACCCATGACTCTTCCAATCACTCTAGTTGTGTATCTATTCCCTGCATTAACCTTTTCATTAGGAGGGGGAAAAATTCTTTATTATTTCCCAAGACTATCTTCAGGATATTACTATTTAGGTAGATATAATTATTGCTAGTTTTGATATGTATTAGATTACCCTATAGTAGTTTTAATAGATTATTTAACCATGTGGGTTGTTCTTCATCATTACCGTAGAGATCCTAAGAGGGATCCAAAAATGTATAACCCATTTTCTAAAATTTAACATGAATAGATCTACAGGATTCACAACCATAGCTGCATGGAGCACTATAGAATCCCACGGTATGGTCATTCAGGAAGGGGTTACTTTCTATAGTCAGACCCATATAGATAGAGGGGACACCTCTAACCCAAATCTATCTAGGGGTTTGGGCCCAATTCTTGGCAAGAGTTAGAGAAGCATTGGAGGGTGAAGGATTTTATCCATATCATAGCCTCCTACCTATGCTCTTTCATCCATTAATCAAGTTGGATTTGGAGCTTTCCTATTCCAAACTCATAATTATCAAACTAGAACCCACATAAGTTCACGAGGATGGTTTCTAGGCTTCAACCACTTTTGCTTCCTTTATCTCTGCTCTTTTTTGTTTCTCCAACTCTTGTGTACCTTTGCCTAATGTTGGTTGTGCTTAGACCAGGGTTTCTTACATGATTTGAATGCACTGCTTATAATCCTCCTCCTCCTCCTCCTCCTCTTCCACTTTATTCTTCTACTCTACATATTTTGACTCCTTATCATGTTCTTCTTTCTGCTTCTTTTCTTCCCCTTCTTTGTCTCTTGTAGTTTTTTATCCTATGGCATTTGATGATACTTCTTATTATTATATGACCTTTTTATTCACATCCACCTACTTGTGGAGGTCCTAAATCCTTTTATATTTAGCCTCTTTAGTTTCTTGATCCATCGTGACCTTCTTCCACTACTGTGCTTTTTAAGATTTATATTTCTCTGCCCCATCAACAATTTACTTTTACTACTTTGGTAAGTCTTCCTTCTATCTATGGGCCTTCTCATCCAGTTTGTCTTTTTCTATGTGCACCCTTTTAGTATCCATGACTTGTTGCTATTTTAATTGGATTTATGGTTATAATAGATCTTGGTGGGCTTGGTGAGGATGATGATTGACCTATGCATGCTACTATTATACACTAGTTTCTAGAAAGGAATTAGCGACTAGACCTCTTGATTGTTGTAAAAAGAATACATTATGGATGAATGACTAGCCTAGATGAGTCCATTTTATATTTATATGCACTAAATTATGCTTTCCCTGCTAATAATACTAATCTCATGCTAATTTAGTCTAATTCCTATAGTTCCTAGCTTAAACTAGTTAGTAGCCTAAAAATCCCCATCTCATTCCTATATCCCATTAAACCTTTTCCCCATTTTAAAAACAATTAATCTCCCCATTAAGCCTCTAATTAAGCATATTACTGACTAACCTAGTCCCTAAACTAACTTGAAAATTTAAAATTCATATTTATTCACCTACCACCCTAGCCACCCTACCACCCTAGCCATTCCTGCATCCCTATGAGCCCTAAACCTCATTAATTCCTATCTAATCTCCTATTTATCCCCTAAATTAATGTAGAAGTATCTATAACTATAGAACCTCCTCTAAGACTCTAGAAGTATCTAAACTAGAGACTTCTTAAATAATTTAAAATTCCTCCAAAATTCCCTCCATTTTCCTATAAAAGGCCATGCTTGGGCCATGGCCAAGATAACTAGAAAGACATTAAGCCATCACTTTTACAATATCATTAAAATCCATAACAACACTCTAGCACTTATCCAAGCCATTATCCACTTCACACAAACATTTAGAAGCCATTGACAAGTCCTCAAGCAATCCAATAGTTTAATTCCCTCCATTTTATTATAAAAGGCAATGCTTGGGCCATGGCCAAGATAACTAGAAAGACATTAACCCATAAATTTTCCACTATAATTAACATCCATAAGATCACTCTAGCACTTATCCAAGCCATTATCCACTTCACACAAGCATTTAGAAGCCATAGACAAACCCTCAAGCAATCCAATAGTTTAATTTTTTTTGACATCAAATCATCCAAGTGAAATCCATAGAATGGAGCTCTAAATATGTAAAAATGATGGTAAGCTTACTCTATTCATTCTGATTTGCCTCTTTTATCCATTTCTATTGGTGTTATTAATTTTTAGGTTGTATAGCTAAATTTAGTAATATTGCATAAATCTAAAATTTGGTTCACATTTTGGTGACCACGGTGGGACTAACCTCCCTTATTTAGTCTAATACCATTGATGGAAGTGATTTTAGGACCAACTGGATGTAGATCTAATCCTGAATTTTCAGTTTTTGACACGTACAAGTGAATCATGACTTTACCCTGGTATTCACAGTATTATAGTCATGATTTTGTAGATACTCGTTATGATATTTCTAGTTAGTCACTAAAGATTAGGGGTTTTTGTAGGGTTTTATCCATTGATAAAACCATGAATTTGATATTCATGACTTTGCCCTACAAGTTGTAGTATTGTAAGTTGCAGTAGTGATATTATCAAAAGTAATACTTGGGGTCAGGTTATAACCTATTTCTACTAAACTTCCTTTTCTACAGGTATCTTGTTTATTGGTATTATTTCTATGTGCAAGAAAGAAAGGAAACCCACCTGGGATCTAGCTATTTGTACATTTTTGACAAAATTGTGACTCTTTTAGTAGTGATATTGAACTGATAATCATGGTATTATATATCCAAGTTGTGATATTGTCAAATGTAATACTTAGTGGTAATTTTGTCACCTATACCTTACTATCACTTAATAATAGATAATTTTGTTCTCTATTCCTTACTTTCTCTGTTTGGAAGGATATCCTAGATCTGTGGTTGTAGGGAAGAAGATATTAAACTAAGACCTTAACCTTTTGACCGTCTCTCACAAAGTCATAAGTCCCTCAGTAGTGGGCTTACTCTGATAATCATAGGTTTGTAGTCAATAGTCACGATATTATCTTCTTTCCTAAAATTGGTAAAAATTTGACACCTTTTAATTTGTGTGTCATCAACAAAGGTATCTCCACATTAGACAGATAAGTTTATATGATTATGTGAGTCAAGTTAAAATATGTTTTGTCAAAACCCTAATCATTCTTCCATCTAAATATTTTGGTCTAAAAAAATCCTTTCACCTATAGGAAGACCTTAACAAGTGTTGCTTTCTATTTGCAAGGATCATAAGAGGCAAGGGAATGATAGAAAAACATCTCAAATCCCATCACATAGATTGTTTTAATCCCTTTTGCAATATCACAACTTGTAACTTGTGGTTTTGTCTGACAAGTTGCAACTTTATCATTTTTAGTCACAGTTTTTTAGCTTAATTTTATAGCATTAGGTTTAAATTTTAGGAAGATAGCATTCTATCATAAAAAATTTGTATTTAATTATTTTCACTATAATTAATTTATTAGCACTTAGGATATATGTTTCTACTGTCATATGTAATATCATGGACTGTGATTTAACTATAATTGTAATTTTATTAGTTTGAGTAGCATATTGTTAGTTAACCATATCAGTCTATTAACCTTCTACAAAATTGTGACTTAGGACTTGCAATTTTGTTAAGCTAGTTACAATATTGTCCTTTTTGGATATGATATTACTTTGTTTACTCATGATTTTATAGGGGCTTGTGGGATTGTAAAAACTTTAAACAAATAACCCCTTTGGTTGCAGGACCCTTCAAGATTTTGTCACCCCAATCAGGTTTCTAACCTTTGTGCTTGCAGGGAGGGGTGTTATTTCATAAATTTGTCTAGTTTTCATTGTTATCATAGTTGTTACTACATATATATTTTGTAGTAAAAATTGTTTATTTGTATATACTTGTTTGTGTACGTGTTATCTCATAGATAATTTGTGATATCATGCCCATCACACATAGGCAATTAAACTGGTTAATTAATTGTATCATGTGTTTGCTTATTTTTTACCCCCCCTCTAGGATAGTACATGATGTGGAATTGATACCCACACATGGGCTTAATATATATGGGTTGGTGTCATAGATTTCACCATCACACTCTAATCAAACTCTATTTTTTGGTGGAGTCTAAATATTAGGAGAGCTATCGCTATGGAAGAAGAAAAATTCCCCATCAAAGGTTTTGTGGAGTGAGGGGTGGTGAAGCTCCAAGACCTAGGATAATCAGGCAACCTCCTACATGGACTTGGGACTCGATGTACCATCATGTATATTAGGGATGCACCTAGATCCTTTTGTATACCTTAGAGTAGGGGACCTCGACCGTAACAGGTGTTCCACTATAGGAGTCAATTTAGCTCTAAAGTAGCCATCAAATACAAGTGGGGTCGAGAGGGTTTGATAGATTCTATAATGGGTCACTAGCCTACAACCTCACCTATGAGCCGTTGGATGGTACAGGCATCAGGTTACACACCCATTATAATTTACTAATTTAGGATCATGTTTTATATTTATTATTTAAGTGTTGTGACTAGACCCATATTGTTTGTCAGCGGATTTAGCCATGTCCATATTTTGTGTGATACCTTAGAGACCCCTACATTAATGCTCATCATCTTATGATCGTATCACATCCCAAGTCCTCTGTTACTCACATATCACTCATGCACATTTGACATTCTATTATTTACACCTAGTCTTCATATAGTACCCATACTCTTGGTATCCATTTTACAACTTGACCATTATATTTTGTTCATCATTGTACCCCATCCTAGTGCTCATATCATTTACCCATATATATTAGTCATCTGCCTCCTATTTGTCCTTTCTCCTCCACACCCAACACCCATATAGTATTCATCTCAGATATCCATTTTCTATACCTCCTCCATCTCATATTTATTTTATTTGACCACTATATTCATCCTATTATCTCATATTCATACCATATAGTCCATCTTCTACATCCATTATTTACTAACCCATCCCATTTGTCCTATAACATCTTTAGGCAGTAATCATCCCCTTTCATAACTAGTTTGTATATAATATCCTATTTCTTATTTATTTGTGCATTTTGATAAAATTTTGCCTATCATACCACCCTATATTAATTTCATACTATATTTGACCATTATAATTTGAATCTACATCTACTTTATCATCTCATGTTCACCTTATAGTGCCCATCTTCTATCTACTACCCATACAATCTATATCCATCCTATAACACTTGCATATATTATCCATCCCCTTTTCACATCTTTTCTTGTTCATTATTCTATATCTATCCCCTCTACTATCCATCTCATCTATACCTTTCATTTCCCTCTTCATGTCCTTTTTGAATATATATATCATATCCCATATCCATTTTATCCATCCCTTTTATAGCTTAGTTGCTATCCACCCACATCATATTGAACGTAGTATCTATCCTCATCACACCTTCATATAGTAATCACCTCTCACATCTTTATAGACTATCTTGAATATATCCTCTTACCTCATATCCATTTGTATACCCATCCTTTTTTGACCCATTGTCCATCATATGATCCCATATCCATCTCTCTTTTACTTGAATTATCTCTCTTTTACTTGAATTACCCTATCCACATAGCCCATATTCCACATCCTCTATCCACTAATTCACCCCACTTAGCTTATAACATCTTCATATAGTAATATCTCTCTTTCACTGATTTATTTGAATATACCATTCTATTTCCTACCCATTCAAATATTTTTGGCTATCATACCCATTTCATACTATGTTTGACCATTGTCTTTTAAATCTTTACTCACTTTATAGTGACCATATTTTTATCTACTACCCATTTTACCCATATCTATCCCACAACACTTTCATATAGTATCCATCCTCCTTCACATCTTCACAAGCTAGCTTGTATATATATATCATCTTATCTCCTATCCTTTTGTGAATTTTGGCTAGTTTTTGTCTATCATACCATTCCATATCCACCTCATACCATCTTTGACCATTATTTAATATTTCATATCCATCCTATCCACCCTATGACAAATTTATATAATAAAGACCTATTTTAATGTCTTCCTTTATAGCATAATATCCATTTATGTATCCATCCTTTTGACCGATCTTATATCACACCACCTTGTATATAAATCACCTATAATCACTATTCACCCATCACATTTTCACATTAACATCTAACCACCACCCATTTCACACTCATCTTTATTTGATAACTAGTTATGTATAATCTATCTTGAGTAGTTATTCTTATCCAATCCTTCATTCATCACATATCACACCCTATATATATCACACATCTCTTGTCTTTTACCCATCTCATTCTCTTTAAATACTAGATTTCATCTTAAAATCAAGATTTTAGTAGTCACACATCTTCTTTGAATCATTATTCATCATATCCTCTTGACTTTAGATTATCACTATACATAGTCTTGTAAGATCCTAATCTATCACCCATCATTATCTTCATCTCTATCAAGTAACTTTATCCTTTATCACCCATAAACTTGTCCATTTACTGGTAGACAAGGATATTTAATCCCATCACTCCTCCTTCATCCTTGCTAGATTGGTTTCTTAAAAAGACTTTGTCTCTTGGTAATTCTTGGTCATCTCATCTTCTTACATCATCAAATTTTAACCATTAGTAATTCAATTTATAGACATAAGTAGTATTTGAAGACATCCATCACATTTCATCGCATCCCTCTTTCATAATGGTTATCCACACCCAATCCCAACTCAAGATTAGATAGGGATCCAACCAAGATAATAATCCAATGGGACATATGATTGACCCAATTCAAGAATATGAAAAAAATCATAGTGATATGCACACACCTAGGGAAGATAATGAAAGATTCAACTGCCTCCATAATGATGAAGTAATAAACCTCATTAACCTCTATTTATATGAAAATTGTGATCATGTCCTAACCTGTGCCATAGAAATAAGGGGTGCATTACCTTCCACTTTTGATCGTACCCTCTTGCACAACCTAGACTTCCCTCCATCATGTCCAAACACCCCACGTCAACATGTTAATCACATACCCAAAGTAGAAGAAGGCGTGGAATATGGATTTTCCAAAGAAGAACACCCAAAACCCTTCTTAATAATTACACTAAGGATAATCAGAGATAGGATGTCATTGAGGATCACCTCAACCAATTGACACAATAAATTAACTTTATACTGTACAATCAATGCCCATCATCTCCTAGACAAAATAATACCAATAATAACAATACCAATACTACTAACACTGCCAATAACACCAACAAACTAACAATACCAATAATGCCAATAATACCCATAGTACCCATATCTGTCAAGGTAGTCAAAATCAAACTACCAATCCTCTTGGGAGACTCTACCTTTACCCAAGAATGGAAAATGTTGAAAGAGACCCTTCAAAAGATAGATGCATGATCTCAAGCTCTTAAATACTAATACGAAGACTTTTGTTCATCACCATTAGGCATGAGTATTTTTTAGATCCCCTTAGCTCCACACTTTTAAGTAACCAAATTTGAGAAATATCAGTGAAAGGGGGACCTTGGAGTCATGTCCAAGAGTTTTATGTAGCTTACCATGAGATAGCCTATGAGGATGCTTATTTGTTGAGACTATTTACCAAAAGTCTTATAGGACCCACTTTGGAATGGTTCATGCACTTGCCTAAATGGTTAATATCAAGTTTTGGAGAATTAATAGAGAAATTTGTTAGACATTTCTCATTCAACATGGAGCATGATATCTCCATTATTGACCTCTACAACACAAAATAACAAAGTAGGGGAAGTCTAGTATATTTCCTACAAAGATGGTAGAGCTTGGCAAGCTGATTAAGGTGCACTATACTTGAAAAGGAATTAGCCAATATCTTTGTAGATAATCTTAATACAAAGCTTAAATATCAATTAAAATTATATCATGCCAAGACCTTCAATGAAATTATAGAAAAAGGAATGCAAATAGAGAAATCTCTTATTGAAAAGGGAACTATCAAGTTATATTTTTAGAATGAGCACAATTAAAATTAGGATAATCCTTTTTTAAGAAAACCCAAAGTCTTCAATAAGAATAAAAATGGCATGGATGATGGGGTAATGGATTCAAAATAACATGTACAAATAATTCAAAATAAAGGCCCCACACAACACCCTAATGTCTCTTCCATCAGGGTTCTTTGAGGCAAGCCTAAGCCTCGTACAGGAAAATAATCACTTACAAGCTTGGGAGTCTAGATTGAAAAAGTATTGGATCAAATGATTACCACCAACATGATGATTTTGCCTGAGATTAGACCTATGGATGATCATCAACCAAAATTAGATTGGTATTATGAGGATGAGTTTTGCAAGTACCATAGGGTTAAATAACATGGCACTAAGTGGTGTATGCAATTAAAACATTATATCCAAGATTTAATTAAAAGGGGTGATATTGAGATTGGAGGAGAAGCTCCCTCGAATCAGTTCGCAAATGGTTAACTTGGGATTTATATGGATCTACTTGCAAGCATGATCATAGAAATTAGAGACCCCAAAGAGACTAGGGTCAAGCCTCTTCATCTAACTACATAGACTACCATAATGTCCCCTACCATTACATTAACACCATCAAAATTTGAAATATCCAAGAGCCCACTTCATCCACATCCCACATCCTAGAAATTAATAGTGCCACTACTGATATCATAGTAACCACCTAACGCAATAAGATAATAATACCCACAACACCTCCTCAAGATCCTCGTACCTCATCTGTTGCCTAAAAGGGGAATATTTATAAGAAAGCTTCAAGCTCTTCAGATAAATCCTATGATATCATTCAATAATTGGAAAAAAATCTATCCCAAATTTCCTTGATGGAGATTTTTAAAACATTGGCCTTACACTGAGAAATATTAAATCAAGTGATGAATGATTTACAAGTACCTAGTGACCTTGATACTAATCAATTTTAGGCACTAGTAGCACACCTATCCCCCTCACAATAGATTAATTTTAGTGCTTAGGATATGCTTCCTATTGGCCCACATCATAATTACCCATTATACATTGAAGTCACCATTTCTCACCATCGAGTTTCTTGAGTCATCATAGATGGAGGATCAACACTCAATTTATGTGATCTAGATTTTCTTAAGAATTTGGGATACTCCAAAACATCACTAGGGCCCACTTTGATAATGATTAAAGATTATGATGAAAATGAGAGACCTTTAGTTGGGACCATTTATCTTCATATTTCCATGGGACCTATAGTACATCAGACTTTAGTCCATGTTGTGGATGTGAATTTTACATATAACATGTCGCTTGGAAGATTATGGATTCATGAAATGCAAGCTATTCCATCCACTCTCCATTAGTGCCTAAAATTCCCTCACTCAAGAATGGAGGTTACCATTCCTGGATTCATAGACCATCTCCACAATTATCATATGGATCAGTCATTATCACCATCACCCTCATCAGTGCCTAAAATTCCCTCATTCAAGAAGGGAGGTCACCATTCCTAAAGTCATAGACCATCTCCATATTTTTAGATGGATCAGTCATTATCACCATCACTCTATCTTGGCATTGATAACACTATCCTAAGCCCAACAACTACTAAATATATCTCCCCTAACCAACTTGAGTCCACATCTAATCCAACATCTGATGTCACCTGACTAAAGATTACATCTATAAGGTGTGGAGAATATGAGTATAAAACATTTTGCATCAGAGATTTACCCCTATCTCTATGTAGCTATGGGTCCCCAATCATGAAGAAGGATAATCCCATCAAGTACCAGTTTGGATCCATAGCCTTTTCTAGTGTTGGATTCTTGTGTGACACGTACATTAAGATGGAGATGATTCTTGGCTTATTTCGAATGATGAGGCCCTCATCTCTCCTAAACAACACTATCCTAGAGTCTAGAGAATGATGGAAAACATGCAATATAAAGGAAAGGGATTAGGTAAGCAAGAAAATGTCTAACTTAAACCTATCTTGGTTTAAGAACATACATAATATTTTGGATTAGGGTATAAACTATATGATGATGACCCATCTAGTATTATTATGGATTATCTTTTGACCACTGAGACATCTCTCCCCAATGAAGACATTATAACAGATTCTATCTGTAGCTACTTCAAGGAGCTCACTACCACTAACCTTTTCCCTGATACCACCATCTCCATCATTATCATTTCCTTTCATTATCCATCTCTTATAGTCTAGGATTCAAAACATGAGCCTTTCTTTGACAAGTTCTAAAATGATAAGGCTATCTTAGAATATATGAGAGACAGAGATTTTATGCCATCCAGTGATCATAAAAAGGACTTTTCTATTAATCTTTGTCAATTTGCATATTTTGGGGAATAACAAAAATCCTATGATGAAAGTGATGAAGAACATTTCAAAGAAGCAGAGCCTTCCAAAGAGTCGAATGAACTCCCTTGTGGCTCATTCACATCAAAATATTATTTTGACACTGATACTACACTTCTAGACTACTTTTCTTTTGACAATTCAAAAATATCAATACCCCCTTACTTGCAAGATCAATCACTCTCACTTATTAAGGATGTCATAGAAGTCAATATTAGAATCAATAAGCATCCCAAAATGGTGAAATTTGGGGCATCTCTCACCACAGAGGAACACATAGTTATTATTAATCTACTAAAAGAATTTATTGAGATATTCACATGGAGCTACGCTCATATGCTAGGGTTAGACCCCTCATTGCTAATGCACCACCTAGTTTTGCATCCAAATTTGAAACCCATTAAATAGAAACTATGAAATATGAATCCAAAGGTGGCATTATTAGTCAAAGAGGAATTGTAAAAAATCTTGGAATCTAGATATATCTGCCTAATAAATTACTCAATTAGATTTATAACATTGTCCCTATGTCAAAACCATAAGCTAGAATCAAAATCTGTATAGACTTTCATGATATCAAAAAGGCATGTCCAAAAAATGACTTCCCACTCCCAAACATTGACATGATTGTAGACTCGACAATAGGATATGAAATGCTCTCCCTCATGGATGGATTCTCAGGTTATAATCAAATAAAAATTGCCCCTGAAGACCAACATAAAATGGCTTTTATTACTTCACGGGGAACATTTTGTTATCAAGTCATGCCATTCAGTCTTTAAAATGTAGGGTCAACCTATCAATGGTCTATGACTATCATCTTTCATGACATGATGCATGACATTATTGAGGATTATGTAGATGATATTTTGGGGAAGTCCTATTTAAGATCAGAATACCATGTGGTTCTAAGAAGGATTTTTGAAAGATTATGAGAGTATAAAGTCAAGTTAAATCATAAGAAATGTGTATTTGGAGTCACTTCAAGAAAACTATTGGGATTCATAGTTTCAAGAAGAGGCATATAAGTAGATCCAACAAAGGTCAAATCAATCACATAAATGCCTCCACCTCATAATATTAAGCATCTCTAAAATCTTTAGGGTAAGCTCCAAGCCATATGATGTTTCATCTCATAGCTTGCAGATAAGTGCCACCCCTTTACTCATCTACTAAAGAAGGGGACCACCTTCCATTGGAATTTAGAATGCCAGCTAGCCTTTAAAAATATCAAAAAATATCTGGCTAATATACCTATATTGTTACCACCCATCTAGGGAAGACCTTTGCTCCTATACATTTTAGCAACACCATGTGCCATTGGTGCTCTTCTAGCACAACATAATGATCAGGATAAAGAGCAGGCCTTATACTATCTTAGTTGCATGTTGATATCCTACAAGCTGAATTATACTCCCATTGAAAAATCATGCTCAGCCATGGTTTTTGCATCATAAAATATTTGACACTGCATGCTTAATAATCAATTACAACTCATTACCAAAGTTGATCCCTTGAAATATGTATTATCCAAATCAGCACTTACTAGTAGAAGTGCAAAATGGATAATGTTGCTTAGTGAATTTGACATAGAATATGTCAATTAGAAAGCTATAAAAGGATAGGTTATCATATATTAATTAGCAGAGCCACCATTGGAAGTGATGGAGCCCCTTGTAACCAACTTCTTAGATGAATCCATAATGAATACTTCATAATTAGATAGCTAAAAATTATACTTTGATGGCTCATTTACCACACATGGGCCAGGGGAAGACATCCTCCTTGTCACTCCACAAGCTGATCTCATCCTAAAATCTTTTCACCTTGCCTTCCCATATACCAACAACATATCAGAATATGAAGCCTTAATAGTTGGCCTTCATCTAGATATTCAATGGAACATCTAGCACCTATAATTATTTGGTGACTTGTAACTAATTATCAAACAAGTCAATGATGAATTCCAAACAAAATATGAAAATTTGCTTCCTTACAGACAACTAGTGGATCATTTAAAGTCAAAATTTCAATCCATAACATTTGAACAAGTTACACGAGGAAGCAATAAAGCAATTGATTCCATGGATACTATTGGCTCACTTATTGATCTCCCTAAAGATGTTTTGGAAGGAAATTTCATAATTGAGCATTTGATCATTCCAGTCCATTAGTCCATGGCTCCATTTCAAATTTGTGTTGTTAATGATCCCAGTCTTCCATGGTACCATGATATTTATAGGTACCTTAATGACAACATCCTCCCTCCTAACCTCAATCATCACCAACATAAATCCTTCATTCATCGCACCTCCCACTACACCATCCTTGGCATCAACTTTATTAATGAGGCTTTGATGGAATCTTGTTGAGGTGATTGACATCAAAAGAGGCTTCTCAGGCCATAAAATAAGTTCATGATGTATCTATGGTGGGCACATCAATGGAATGTTCCTAGCCAAAAAACTCCTCTAAGCTGGCTATTATTGGCCTACGATGGAACCAGATTCTTGCTAAGATGTGTGCAAATGTGTGGCCTATCAAAAAAATGGAAATCTCATCCATGCTCTTACATAAGAATTATAGCCTACCATGAGTCTATGGCCATTTTTCATATAGGGCCTTGATATAATTAGAAAGATCAATCCTATTTCATCAAATGGTCATAAATTCATTATCACAGCTACAAATTATTTTACCAAATGGGTAGAGGCAGTGCCACTTAATTATATAATAGGTCTCTAGATATCTAAGTTTATTCTCAATCAGATCATTTGCCATTTTGGTATACCTACCAACATAATTTTAGATAATAGAATATCATTTAAGAATCAGGAAGTTGAGGTCTTATGATAAAGATATCATATTATGAAGCATTTTCCTCCCCTTATTATCCCAAGGGCAACAAACAAATAGAGGCAACCAACAAGACCCTCATCAATATTTTGAAAAAGATAGTAAAATAGGTAGGAAGAAATTTACACATTCATTTGTATCCAACATTGTGGTCTTATTAAACAAGTGTTCCTACACCTATTGGGGAAACTCCGTATAACTTGGTTTATGGCATCAAAGCAATTTTGTTAGTAGAAGTGAAACTTCCCTCCCTTTGAATCTCACTAAGGGGTATTATTATGAATCATAATCTTAGGTAGAAATGTTTGCAAGAATTGGAACTCCTTGATAAGAAGCATCAGAAGACCTTGGATCACCTACATGCATATCAAAATAAACTTAGAGGCTAATACCATAAGAAGATCTAGTCCATGGAGTTCAAAGTTGGAGATTGTTTTAAAGGAGAATTAAAAAAATACCAATGCAAAATGAGATAAGGGGAAGTTTGAAGCTAATTGGTTAGGTCCCTATATCATTTTTGCCAAGTTTAGATAAATTGCATACAAATTGGCCATGCTTGATGGATAATAACTAGATGATCCAACGAATATCATGCATCTAAAGCACTTCTATACCTGAATAATTTTCATCATCCTCTATCTATGGGACACCCCATATCCATCCCAACCACCCATCACATCTCCTCACTAGTCCAAAAATAAAATAAAAAATCATCCAATGGTGAAAACTAGTTTTTTGGTGCCTTGTGAAAGTACCATGATGAAATCAATTCCCAACATCATGGTAAAATAACCCTGACCCTGGTCTCACTAGTGGGAATCCATCATAAGGTCTTGAACAACAATGTGACATAACTACTTCAACAAGAAGAAAGGATACTACTTGTCAAAACTATTTGTTGGAGGTTTTTCTAAAATCATTTATCCATACTTGGTCTACATAACCCCAAGTCTTATCCATATCCACATCATTCCTATCATACCTTCACAAATCTTCTTTGACATGTGTGTCTCCTTTTAGCCTCAACTCAACATCTCATCACTGCTCATTGATGTCAATAAGCCTCGGGTCCACACCTTCCCACTATTAATCATCATTATGGAGGGTCATAATAAAATTAAGTTCTCTTTCCTAGGACTTTTAGCATAACTATGTCACCGATTCCTAAAGGGTCATCATGACCCCCATCTCGTAACTTGGTTGGAATCTCATCATAGACAAAATTTTGGGAACTACATATCTTGTATATAGCCTCATTTTCATCACTATATCCACTGTATATCACCATCCATAATCAACTCATCACTCGTGAAAATAAACTCTAATAAGTGTTGTCATTATTTGGCCTATGATATCTTTGATTGTCTTGTGTGATTGTGTGAACATGTATGTGGGAACGATCTTTATGCACATGTTAATGTGTTTTAATAGTTAATTTTTTTGCATGGCACTTTATGTTTTATTTTATTAACCTTATGGTAACAATCATGGTATGAGTAACCATTGAATGTTTATTTTGGAAAGGTCATCTCTTAAACAAAGTTCCCCCACACATCTACATTCGCATGCCTCAGACCTATCATGTCCTTGGCACATAGCTAAAAGATGAAATATTCAAATGGATTTCCTACATTTTGATGGATTCTATAACCATTCCCCCTTTCTATCCTACCCATTCCCATCCACCCTTACCCAAGGCTTAAACCTATCCCATCCCATCACCACCTTACCTCCATGTGTAGGAGGATTTCTACCATTTTACTAAGGATAAAATGAACCAATAGGGGATTAATTTATTCATGACATATCTACACCACAAGGGAAAATCATGTTATCAGCTAAGCATAAACCATAAGAAGGCCATGCCGTCACATCTAAATGACAATCATATCCTACACATGTATACCATGGCATCCATAAACATCTCAATCCACATCATGTAATAACAACCATCAAATTAATGAAATATCCTATATACATTACATTTACCATCATCCATGATAATCACAATCATCTAAAACATATCTATCCATCATCAAAATCATCAAAAAAATGCTAAACCCATCCATCATAACATAAAAACATGCCTAAAAGGAAATCACATCATACAAATACATCATGACATCAGTATAAATAAAGTCTATAACATCTAAAATTATAAACCATATCATGTCTTCAATAATGTCTATATCATCATCACATCAAAGTCAATGCATCTCATATCTATACACATAAAAGTAATAGAGCAATGTACATGCATCCATCAACATCAAATCACCTCATAAATATATATACATCAAAGTATAGTAATACAATATCCACATGGAATCCATGTCAAAATATATTATACAATCACATGAAGCCCATGGGAAAATAATGAGCTAATAATACAAAACTCCCCTATACATGCATACAATCCAAAAATCATAGTTGTAGCTATGGTGGCCCTAGAGGTCCTTGAGCACCCCTAAAAGGCTACTAAACTAATGACTAGCTAGCATGAAAGGATGTTGCATGCTGACCTATTGGTATTACTACCTCATAAAAAGTCCTATAATACTAGGCCTCACATGTGAGTAACATGATACTCTGCATCACATCCATCATACCCTAACCCCTTATCACCACATCAACCACATCCCTAGCCCTCTTGACCACCTTATCTTGTCAAAGTCTAGATGCATCCATGTAATTGAGACACCTATCCTTAAAAATTTACAACTTGACCCTGCAAGGTATTGATCTATGTCTGTACACAGGTGAGCTACCCATCCCTTTATATTACCTATGACTATAAACTAGTAACTTGTGTCTATAGCTAGGCCAACTACCCATCTCTCTGTGCAATTGAGGCCTAAAATGTAGTGATCTACCCCTATGTCTGTGCCAACTAACCATCCCTTTCTGCAGTCATATTATTAAGATGGGCATGCACATGGTCTTGCTCATGTGTGATCCCAGTAATCTCTAATAAATGTGCCTGAATCTCACCCTATAGTTAGGTAATCAAGGACTCATCCTCCTCTATCCTCAGTGGTTGAGATAAACTTGCATCACCACTCCCACTAGCCTATGTCCTAGCCTGTACCAATGGCTTGATTGGTCCCTATACTTGTGCCTAGGCATGAGGTCCCACCTATCCTACTACTGATTGGATGCCATGATCTACATCCATAACATCACGACCACCACCTCCATCCTACCCCTCATGCACTAGCATCTATCTCCTCTTTTTTATTTGAAACCTCACCCATGCCTATAGTACCCTCCTCATAATACCTCACCTCACCATCACTCGAGGCCGTGTCAACCTGATTGATATATGAGGCTACCACCATACTATGTATGCCACTATTTAGAAGCTAATTCATAACCATCTCCTTCTTCTGAACTACCAACCACTTCTATTCATCCAAAATATAACTTACCTTCAAAACTAAGTGAGCGGTTATGGTATCTTTGAGGAGTTTTTCTACCAAATATGGTTTCTTAGGTTTAGTTATAAGATCTTTGCGAGTTGATTTTTGATAATAATTAACCTTATCTACATTAACATATTAAGATTTATTATAATACCAAGATCTGGAATGGGTGTGTAAACTTCCTACTGAATGGGCACAATACTCTCATACTTTTGTGAGTGTTTACCCTATTTTTAGGTCTCCCTCATTATATCCTCTCTTGCTCACTACATGCAAACAAATGCTCTATGCTAGGCACATCTTAAATGAAACCCAACTACCTTTCTGCTCAATCTAGTTGATATCTCTCTATAATAAAATCATGTCAGCCCATCACATAACACTCCAAAATCATAAATTAGGTCACGACCTCATCATTCGAAGAAAATCTAATGCCTTTATAAGGAAACCATGTAATGTGCTTAGGGTGCAAGCTATCAAAAACCTCCCTATAAAAATGCACCTCACCAGCATGCCTCAGCTGCACTCTAAAGATCACACACCAATGAAAGACCATCAATTGCCTAGGCTCATGAATGATAAGTGTACCCAATGGCTACTAGATAAAAATATGCTTCTAGATCCATATCTATAGCAATAATAAAGGACCAAAAATATGAGCTCTCCTATATGCACCTAAATGCAACTCTCTATAAAAATGTGCTAACAGAATGGGCCGCCAAGAAAACATGTGATGATCATGAATCATGTTAGTAATAACATCTCTTAGGCCAAGGTGGAACCATTATCTGCTCTTGTCTAGTAAAATAATATCAAACACAAGAGACATAACTACTAGTGTCAATCGATCTAAAGTCCCCTCATGTAGGCACCTATCGATATCAATGCATCAGTCCCACATCCCTATCTATAAACTCATGCCTAGCTACTGTAGTGTCCAAGCTAACACATGCAAATGCCAATATATCCTAGCCACTTACATGGGTAGGTAGGATATCCTATATACATCCTAAAGTGTCATATTCATCTCTCTAATAATAAAATGAATAGTGTTGGTCTCTAAATGATGATGCTCTATCAAGGCTGTGATCAAAGATCAGTCAATATGAATAGCAGGCATTGTCACCATGTCATATAATCTAACGAGCTTCAACACCCCAAACTCAATTGGCATTAGATATCATATCTTATGCAGCACCTCAGGCTATTATACTCATGATTCCATCATGCCTAGATCCTCTTGCATGAATCATCATCCACCTATCACTATCCTCATCATCAAAACTCTATCCTTACACATATAGCCTCACTCTCTAAATCACTACCAACCCTAGCTAATCCCTAATCCTTAAATCCTTATCACTTATTTAACCCATCCAAAACACCCCTATCCTAACCTTATTACTTCTATCACCCTATTCTAACCCCCTATCTCATTAATCCTGCTTTAACTACCCAAAACCTTGGTAACCCTAAACATTAATATCCACTTAAACCCAACCTACCTAGCTAACTAATCTTAATACCTTGACTCACCTACTTAACTCATCGCAATCATCTACATGCCCCCCAACTCACTCATATAACATCCTACATCTTATTTCTCTAACTTACCCAATCCATCTAACCAACCTATCCAACATCCCACCATCTAAACTAACCCTTTTAGTCTAACACTTACCCATTTTCCCAGTCTTGAAAATCTCATAACTTAAAAAATGCCCCCAAAAGCGATTTTGGTAATATCTCTATTCACTAATAGTGGTATTGTAATATTGCAACTCTATAATTGCAATATTTTAATATAATTACTCCCTTCTTGTAGTATTACAATACCGAAGATGAGGAGTTGTGATATTGCAATACCATAAGTCAAACTTACAAACCCATAACTCATGATGACAATATCGTGACTGAGTTCAAAATTGTTAGTCATGGTATTACCAAGCCAAGTTAGACAACATCTCTCTATGTTAAATCTAGCTCAAAATTTTGTTAAAACTAACCAAAACTACTAAAATCATAGAGCTAGGGTCTTTTTACTCATCACAGGTCTAACAGCAATGTCTCTGTAGTCCTCCTGGACTCTCTCACCATGATGGGAAGCTTGGGGTAGATGGTCCATGGTTTCATCTCAGAACTCACATCTCAAAAGTCAATGAGTGCAAATGACCCTGTTTGGTTTTTTTGCCTACAACCCTAACAACCCATTACTAACATCCATTCTCTCAAGTTTCATTCAATTAACCCTTTATCCTAATTTGATCACTCTGGGTCACCTTCTAACATCATCTGGGACACATAATGCCTAATCCCTTATCATCCATATTATCCCATCTCAAGAACTACATTGGTCTGAGGTCTTTATAGGACTATGTAGGCCATACTTGGTTTAACTTTTCATACCCAGGGATAACTCGGCCAGCATTACCCATTATCATCATCCCATTCTTGGCTTGGTCATTTAGTAATTATACATCACTTTTAATCCCCAAATCATATGGGAAGTAGCTCATTGTTTCCAATCAATAATATTTATCACTAATATCCCCTTTTCGATCTTCCCCTAGTATGTATCCTTGCTATGAGACTTATCATCAAGCTCAAACCCATCCTATTTAACCAATGTCCATCTATCAATCAAGACACTTTCTAGACATTCATCATTTGTCTAAAACCCATCACTTGAGCTATTTTATTATCATCACTCTTGGGGCATCTATTTGGTCAATTGGGGCATCTCAACCCCATCTAGATATGAGTCGTATCCCACCCCAGGATTCTTATTCGAGTGACCATCTAAGTTGATTTCTCCTTGCATACTCCCTTGAGGGGGCATCATATCCCACTAATAATTAACATCATCTAACATCAAGGTTTTTCTTTCAAAGACCATTACTCATTCCACTCACAACAACCTTTCAAATAGGGGAAAATTGTATTCACTAAATTATGCTCACCCTACTAATAATACTAATCTCTTACTAATTTAATCTAATTCCTATATTTCCTAGCTTAAACTAGTTAATATCTTAAAAATTACCATCTCATTCCTATATCCCATAAACCTTTACCCCATTCTAAAATAAATTAATCTTCCCATTTAGCCTCTAATAAATCCTATCACCTACTAACCTACTCCCTAAACCAACTTGACAATTTAAAATTCATATTTATTCACCTACCACCCTACCACCCTAGCCATTCCTACATCCCTATGAGCCCTAAACCTCATTAATTCCTATCTAATCCCCTCATTATCCCTTGAATTAATGGATAAGTCTCTAGAAATAGAGAACCTCCTCTAAGACTCTAGAAGTTTCTAAACTAGAGACTTCTAAACAATTTAAAATTCCTCCAAAATTCCCTCCATTTTTGTATAAAAGGCCATGCTTGGGCCATGGCTAAGGAAACTAGAAAGATATTAAGCCATCACTTTTCCACTATCATTATCATCTATATCAACACTCTAGCACTTATCCAAGCCATTATCCACTTCACACAAGTATTTGGAAGCCATTGACAAGTCCTCAAGCAATCCAATAGTTCAATTTTTTTAGCATCAAATCATCCAAGTGCAAGTCCTGGAATAAAGCTCTAAAGAGGTAAAAATGATGGTAAGATCACTCTATTCATTCTTATTTACCTCTTTTATCCATTCCTATTGGTGTTATTAAGTTTTAGGTTGTATTGCTAAGTTTAGTAATATTTCATAAATCTAGAATTTAGTGCACAATATTTTTTGGGAATAAGGTGAGATGGGTCTACTTTCATGTGGGGAAGAAGAAGGGGTGTATTATGGAAGTGAGGTGGAGAATATGGTTGAGTGGACTACACTGATGATGTAGTCTAGTGTTTGGGCACGATAGACTTAGTACACGAGGCTAGTAGAACCAAATGTTGCTGCTTATGAGGGTTCAAGTGGGTTTCCATTTTTGAAGCTTCCTATTATGGTTTTCAGGTTATGATCTTAGGTGTTGTGAATGTTTCCATTCACTCAATAACTCTTATGTATGATCATTCAACACCTGATTTCCATAGTTTCTTGCTCAGTGGTTTGAAGGGAGTAATGGTGACATATACTTATTCCTCGTTACTTTCTATATGAGAGGCACACCTAGGTCATTTAGCTTATTGTTGAAAATTTTGTTTTTCTCTTTGCCTCTGCTCATATCCTATGTAACACTAGCCATGAGCTCAATGCCTCTATGGAGAATAGGGCTTGTACACTTCATTGGGTTTTTTAATCTTAAGAAATTGTAACCACCCTCATTGGCTCTGGTGAAGTGGGAGGTTGAAAATAAGGAAATGAAAAACATTTTCACACACTCAAGTTATTTTGATAGTCTTCAATTAAAACCATTCAATCTCCTCATGTTTCTCATTTTTCACATCCCGTTGGGATATGTTTAACCCTAACTTTGATTTAGTTGGGGTATAGGGTTTATAATATAGAATTAGTTCAAGCACAAGGGTGATAAAACTAATCTATAGTAGGCTAATTATTAGAAAACTTAGATAAATAATATTATGAATTTATACAAGTAAGATTGCTAAAAATAGTAAAGTAAAAATATTGCAAGATATTGTAATAAATAATAAAAAATGGTGCTTAGCTAGTTTATTGTAAACATATAAATCTAGATTAGAAATAGGTATAAATTATGTAGGATTAGTATTTTGAATTAGTGTTCAGATTCTGTAAATTGTAATTTTATTCCATGGGCACTATTATTAATACTAGTGTTTGACCATGATGCAGATGTCTAGTATAGAATAATTACTAGATCTAGATGAGACCAACTTCACTATTCTAAGTTTTCTATCACCTTTCTTCTTGTGTATTCAAATCTAGGATACAAGTTATCTCTCTTTTTTGATTGATCAAACCCTAATTTTTTACCCTTCTTCACCATTGAATGAGTTTAATGAAAAATAGGTTAGTGGGCTCATGGTGTTGAGCTACCCCAAGGACCCCTCTATCAATAGGTGCTACCTAGATAACAAATAATCTAAGGAGGGCCTTAGACTTATGTAGTTCTCCTCTATGTGTGGGAAAGTGTGTGCATAAGGGTGAAATATACTATATGAAGATGCATGAAGTGATATAGCTTATAATTTCATAAATACCACTCATAGATTGAGCTCTTTGAAAGCTTCAAACCTGTAATATGATTATTCCTATGATTGATATGAAAACAGGGATGAATAGAGTGCTTGATTAATTGATTAATTTAGCTTTAGTAGGTGTTTCTTGTTATTTTCTAGATGAGTAATGAGAAGGCTTAGACTTATATTTACATCATACATTTTGAAAAAATATCATGGTAGGGTTCAATAAGACAATTAGGTCAACCCATGAGTTTTGAACATTTTTAATTTGGATGACTTTTGGCTAATTAACACTAGATAAGGATATAGAAACTACCATCAATGATAATGTCCCTTTATGGTTGGTAGTGTTTAGAAGGATAAAAAATAGGTATGGATATAAAATATGTTAGGTTGTGGAGCTAAAAGCTTCACCCAGATGTAAACAGGAGGAGGTTGCTGAGTTGCAAGCAACCGACGTCAGTCTAATCAACTGATGTCGGTCATCTTCAGTGTTCACAGTAACCGATGTCGATTATGGGTCGATCGACATCAGTCAGACATGGAACCGATGTCAGCAGCCTGTGTGTGTATGCGTTTGCATGCATCTTCAGAACTGGTCTATTTTTGGACGAACAATTAGTTTGCATGGTAAAGACTAATTTTAGTCTTGGAGCTGTGGTTTTAATTATTGTAATTAGAAGTCTAATTATTGTTTGTATGAGATCTATATAATAGACTCATGGGTTGTATTGTAAAGTGTGCTAGATGGAGAGAGAAAGGTTGGCTCCTCATAGTGCCATAGTGCAAAGTGTGTATGATCAAGTAGATCTGTGGGAGAGCAAGATCTGGTAGAAGATCCACAGGGGTGCTGGTTTGGGGAATTAGAAGGGTTCTTCATGTATGTATGATCTAGGTCGGTAGGTGTGCAAGGCTCGGTTGATCTGTGGTGTAGCAAGATTAGGTTAGATCTAATGGTGGTAAGTAAGGTTGGTTGATCTGCAGGTTGTTACAAAATTAGGGGAGATCTACTTGGAGTACGTCACGTACTTGGAGTATGTGTGTATACTCAGTGTACTGGCAATAGTGTTACTGACTGGTTGGAGGTGAACAACAACTCTGTGTTTGAGTTGTTTGTTGTGATCATAATTGAGAGAGTGAGCTCTTGAAGAGATTTACTATTTATGCCCTAGAGGTGTGGGAGCCCTAGAGGAGTGTAAGGAAGAATATTGTGGCATCTTCTTTGTTGTATTTCCTTCTGGAAGAGTATTAATACAATTGGGTATTGTCTCTCATATTCTGTGTTATTTCTGAATTTCTAGTTACTTGTTACTTATGGTTAATTCTTCATTTAGTTGCTTACAAAGGTAATCAATTGTGCTCCTAGTTCCTATCAGTTGGTATCAGAGCTAAGGTTGCAGGGAGCAGGTGTTTGTGTTTGCTTACAGGTCACTCTTAGGGGTTTCTGATTGAGTGGGAGTATAGCAATGGCAGAAGAAAGTATGGAGGAATTCAAAAGCAAGAATGATCAATTACGGTGTTATGAAAAGAAAGAGCAGGTAAAGAAAGATTGTTGGTTGGTAGCAGATCAGCATGAAGAAAATAAAGGAACATGTGTTGCAGGTATTGTTGCACGGGTTGCTCTTGTATGTTCCTTGGATAAAGTAGAATCTTGGTTTATAGATTCTATTGTCTCTTTCCATGCAGCCCCAAATAGAGTATTTTTCCATGTTAAGGTCCATGGAGACTTTGGAAATATTTATTTAGGGGTTGGTGAGCCTTGTCAAAGTATTGGCAAAGGGGAAGTGCGGCTGAAATTGCAAACATCCAACACATGGGTGTTGAAGGATGTCATGTAGGTCCCAGTTCTGAAGATGAGGCTAATTTCTTCAAAAAAGTTGGGTGATGAGAGATGCACATGAACTCTCACAGTGGACGCACTTGAATTAGTTGGTGGTAAGAAAGTAGGTACTCTTTATCTACCTACTTGTATTATTGATTCTTCTTCTGTTGCGAAGACGTGGCTTTGTAGGCTTGGTCACATGAGCAAGAAAGAGATGCATGTTCTTAAGTAGAAGGCAAATGTGTTTGACAAACTTAAGAACTGGAAAGCCTTGGTGTTTATGGAGGAGATGATGGACAGAGATCAGTGGATGGAACTGAATAACTCTGAGCAAGGCAGTTTAGATAGGGTTTTGATCTAAAGTGAGCTCGTGGGTAAAAAGTCATCACTCATAGGAAAACACAGGTACTGACGTCAGTCAGAGGTAACCAACATCAAATAGGTAGGCATCAACATTGATCATGTGTAGACAGGCAAATTCAGTGGTGTCGAGAAGGTGGTGACTGACATCAATCAGGGAACTGGCATTGACAATCAGGTCAATCACATGGAACTAACATCGATCGGATGCAGAATGGGAGGTGATTGACATCGATCACTGAGATAGATTTTGGGCAGATAGCAAGCTGTCAAGGAGTCTCAAATGCCCATATGGAGGACTGAAAGGGTAAATAAGCCTCAAATTTGTTATTCCCCTTCTTTACACTACTTATTGCTCACTGATGGTCAAGAACTAGGAAGTTTTAAAGAAGCAGAGCAGGTAGGATCCAAGAAACTATGGGAGTGTGGCATGGATAAGGAATTTGATTCTTTGGGAGAGAACCAAATGGTAGATTTGGTAGATTTTCTAGTTGGGTTAAAGAAGAGAGAGAATGGACACGTGAGACGGAAGGCCAGGGTATATGGTCTTGAGGAAGCTGCAAGACCGTGGTACAGGTTTGACAGGTGTATGACAAAGCATGGCTTTAGTCAATGTCATTGTAACCATTGTGTTTACTTTACCAGGTTGGATGATGGTCATGACATTATCCTGTTACTGTATGTTGTGTGTATGCTTTTTGTAGGGTCACACATGTAGGGTTTTGCTGAGCTAAAGGTAAAGTTAGTTTAGTGGTATGTCATGAAAAATTTGGGAGCAACAAAATTCTTTGGCATGAGTATTCCTAGAGACAGGGAAGATCATAGGTTGATGTTGTCTCAAGATGATTATGTGAAGGTAGTGCAAGATGCAGAACGGCAAGCGCACCTATAGATGGACAGTTCACAGAATAGGGTCCCCAATCACATGACGAGGTTGAGTACATGTGTACTCCTTGATATTTCCCCAAGAGTGGGAGTTGTCAATAGGTTTGTGGCCAATCTGGGAAAGAAGCACTGGAGAGTAGTTTAGTGGGTTCTCAGGTATCTGAGAGGGACCAATAGCAGGTATACATGTTATGCAGTGTCAGGGACTTTTCTACATGGGTATGTAGATTCGAATGTGGCAGGTTACTTGGATGACATGCAGAGCACTACAGGATGTGTGGTGATTGGTCTTCAGGGTTGATCTTGAAGAGGGATACAAGCTAGGAAACAAATTAGATGATGTACAGGTATAGGTATAGGTGCTTCTGTTTATCTCCAAGTGGTAGATTGTTAGGTTGTGGAGCTAAAAGCTTCACCCAGATGCAAACAAGAGGAGGTTGTTGAGTTGCAGGCAACTGACATCGGTCTGATCAATCGATGTCAGTCATCTTCAGTGTTCACAGTAACCGACATCGGTTATGGGTCAATCGACATCAGTCAGACAGGGAATTGACGTCAGCAGCTTGTGTGTGCATGCGTTTGCATGCATCTCTAGAACTGGTCTATTTTTGGATGGACAATTAGTTTGCATGGTAAAGACTAATTTTAGTCTTGGAGCTGTGGTTCTAATTATTGTAATTAGAAGTCTAATTATTTTTTGTATGAGATCTATATAATAGACTCATGGGCTGTATTGTAAAGTGTGTTAGATGGAGAGATCAAGGTTGGCTCCTCATAGTGCCACAGTGCCAAGTGTGTATGATCAGGTAGATCTATGGGAAAGCAAGATCTGGTAGAAGATCCACAGGGGTGCTAGTTTGGAGAATCAGAAGGGTTCTTCATGTGTGTATGATCTAGGTCAGCAGGTGTGCAAGGCCAGGTTGATCTATGGTGTAGCAAGATTAGGTTAGATCTACATGGTGGTAAGTAAGGTCAGTTGATCAGCAGGTTGTTGCAAGATCAGGTGAGATCTAATTGGAGTACGTCACGTACTTGGAGTATGTGTGTATACTCGGTGTACTGGAAATAGTGTTACTGACTAGTTGGAGGTGAACATCAACTCTATGTTTGAGTTTTTTGTTGTGACCATAATTGAGAGAGTGAGCTCTTGAAGAGATTTACTGTTTATGCCCTAGAGGTGTGGGAGCCCTAGAGGAGTGTAAGGAAGAATATTGTGGCATCTTCTTTGTTGTATTTCCTTCTGGAAGAGTATTAATACAATTGGGTATTGTCTCTCATATTCTGTGTTATTTTTGAATTTCTAGTTACTTGTTACTTCTGGTTAATTCCACATTTAGTTGCTTACAAAGGTAATCAATTGTGCTCCTAGTTCCTATCAAAATAGATAATGAATGGTTTTTATCAAGTTTTAATCTTTTTGTGTAGTGCATGATCCATTTTTCATTAGAATGATATGGATTATACTAAGATATAAAAATTTAGGCATAATGAGATGAAAAATGTGAGCCTTTCAATAATAGGGAGGTCTAAAACTAAAGGGTAGAGCCTTAATTGATAGATGTCAAATATACAAGATTGAGATGCTATAAATATTCAATTTTAGTATTTACATGATGATAGCCATTCGAGGCTTACACTTTTTTGTATATGTTAGTTGTAAGGATGTGTTCATGTTCTATTCCTATTGTGGATATTATTTCGATAAGGTTGAGGTTTTTTTTAATATAGTTTGAATATAATGGAAGGGTGAGGGACCTAAGAACCTTCAATTATCAATTAAAAAAATAATAATATATTATCTAATCTTTGTTGATGTGACCTCGTTGATGGATTAATTTTTATTATAATGAGTAATGTGTGACAAATAAGAATTTAAAGGGATTTAGACCATAAGACAATTGTATTGTTGAAGATTTGTTTGGCTATATTTAGTGTCATTGAATGAGTTAAGTAGTGGGAGTAGGGACTAGATTTGATGTTTGACTATGCTTGACATGAATTTTTGTGAAGATGGTTATTTATTCAACATTTCCCTTCAAATGGTTATATAATTCATGGTAGAAGAAGAAAACATTAGATACAATAAATAAATTTATTATAATCCATACAATTTTTAACATTATACTTAAAATTCCTCCTTGCATCTAATAAATTATCTAAAAGTAATTGAATATATTATATGTCAAAAAAAACATAAATACAAATATACAACTATCTAATATTAGTCCTTAGGTGGGAGCCAAATTTTAGTTTTAAGATTAATAAAACTTGTATCAAGGCTTAAAAATGTCATATTTGGCTATGACCGTAGATCCTTACTTAGAACACACACTTGGTTATATATATTGGTTATATATATATATATATATATATATATATATATATATATATATATATATATATATATATATATATATATATATATATATATATATATATATATATATATATATATATATAGATACATATATGTACATATATATACATACATATATATATATATATAACATATATATATATATATATATATATATATACATAACATATATATATATATATACATATATATATATATATATATATACATGTATATATATATATATATATGTATATATATGTATATGTGTATATATATATATATATATGTATATGTATATATATATATGTATATATGTGTGTATATATATATATATACATATATATACATATATATATATATATACACATATATATACATATATATATACATATATATATATATATATGTATATACATATATACACACACACACACATATATATACATATACATATACATATATATATATACATATACACACATATATATATAGAGAGAGAGAGAGAGAAAGAAAGAGAGAGAGAGAGATTTTAATTACGCCTATGAGACCAACATAGTCTATGGGACCCCCAAACCAAAAAGTATAACCAAAGAAGTGAAGAAACCGTCAAAAAAAGAGACAAGAATTGATTTGAATTATTGGACCCTAGTTCATAATCCTATCACTATTATGTCTTTGAAGGTTCACTCTCCTATTATGGATCTTGATAAAAAATTACTCATTTTTATCAATGTTCTCAACTTCAAATATAGTGAACATAGGTACTCCTTATAGACTTCACAAGTATTTAGCTCAAATTTAGTCATATACGAAGCACTCCATGAGATAGTTTCATTCCTTCTCAGCCATACTTGATGTTCACATAAGACATTATCTCTTCCCATTTTTATTTTGGGATATTCCACCTACCTATCTCATCTCTATAAGTAGTGCCAAATCCAAGAGTATAATGTTGATTGTGAATTGTGTTTTAATGCTTCTTGATAAATGAGATGCTTAAACTTTATTCTACTTCCATGTATTATATTATGAATATATAAAGGGTGTCGTTAGTAATTAATGACAACATCAGAGTGGATAAATTACTCTTATTTTTTACTAAAGATTAAAAAATCTATGATACTATTTGACAACATTTTAAAAAACCATCATCCATGATGCAGGGTTTAATTTCCTAGTCCTTTGAGTCTTTCATATATATGTAGACATTATAATACATATAAAAAATAACCAAAATATTAATAACTTGATCAAGATGATAGTGGAAATCCTCCACATTATATTCAAAACCATTATAAAGTTACAAAAATTATTACTAATGTTCCTACTAACATGATGCCTGCTATTAAAATTGATAAGTAAACTACTGTAGGGCCTAAAGAACATGCTGATATGAGTATATTTATACAACATGTAACCCATAGGCAGAGGGGTTTGAGATACTATATGTAAGGATATTAATCTACCCTAATCTATATATTATCTTCCCTCGTAGAATCCAAAAATAAGTATATTCTAAATTGGAAATATCTGGAGTTTCCCAGAGCTTATGCCTTTCATCAACACCATCCAAAAACCAAGGATATAAGGGAAAAAATTCCATGGTCCCCAAAGTCACACGCCCAAAATACATCCTCCACATTGGCCAAAAATAACCCAAAAATACAAAAAAGTGAAATTGATAGCCTTGTCTAGAAGTAATGAAATCCACTAAATTTAAAAAATAGAGGAAAAGAACCACTAGCGTAAAGAATTTCCCCTTGAGGACATTGGAGACTGATGGTTATTGATCATTAAGGATTCTCTAAAGGCCTGATGAGTTTTGAAGGTTTCCCTATTGATATTATTATAGTGTTCCATCTTCGTATCCTTCATTATCTTATCAATGTCCTAACCTAGATTCCCCAACCACTAACTTAAGAAAGCCACTTATTTTTTTAGCCTCTACAACTTCTAAGCATTAAATCCCACCTTTTAAAGTTTTAAAAAATAACCAGCTACTCACAAAACAAACCCAATGCTTATCTCCTCTAGCTGCCCTCCATAAGACCAATGCTACCACCATAACCCAAGCCACCCCTATTACCTCTGCCATAGCCACCATTTCCTCCATCACCATAACATGACCCATTACCACCACCATATATACTACTGCCACCACCACTAAAACTATTGACTCCATGACCACCATCACTACCATAGCTGTAATCAAATCTCATGTGTCCACCACCACCACCACCACCACCATAAACTCCACCTCTTCTATTATGTAGCTACCACTGTCATTGATAAAATAAACATGATTTATAATAATATTCCTTTCATCTAAATCTTGGTCATTCATGGCCTCAATGACACCCATCATTGACTGCTCATCACTAAAGATCATAAAACCAAATCCGTGGGACCTTCCAGATTTTTGATCACTTATAATCTACACAAATAGAGAAACCCTACTGTCAAATCCCCAAAATAGATCATCATTAAAATTTGACTAAAGGCTCAAATGAGAAGAGCACAAAGTTGATCAATCATAATTCAACTACCTATTCATCACCACAACTATTACATATATAGTGAATATGTCTCCTACAAACAAGGATATCTTCCTCATCCTAGTATCTAATAAACCACCCTAAATATATCAACCCGTCTACTAAATCTCTCATAATCTCTCTCTTAATATCTCTAAACAATCCTAAAAACTCCTATTCTAATGTGATTATTACTCATGTAATAATCACTTACATTATTTAATCCACTTATAATTTACACATAAACTCTAATATTATAATGTGAAGCACCTATGTCCTAAGCACCCATCAAGGAATAATCCTAACAATCATCTATAGTAAAATAAGAGCATACCTATTAAACAAATCTTGGATTTAAGTGTGTGCATGCATGCACACACACACACACACACACACACACACACACACACACACACACACACACACACACACACACACACACACACACACACACACACACACACACACACACACACACACACACACACACACACACACACACATGTATGTATGTATGTATCTATACGTATGTATATTTATATTTATATGTATATGTATATATATGTGTATATGTGTGTGTGTGTGTACATTTGTATATATGTATACATATATACATACATAAAAACACACACACACACACATGTATTTACATGTATATGTATATATATACACATATACATACATACATACATAAATCCATGCATTCATACATATAACTTACAAAATATCATATAAATGTCCATTACCTTAGAATCCAAGACATTTTTCAATGGGATGAAATAATCGTGAAGATTATAGTCATTAGTGGCTTAAACACATTCATCATCAACCACTCATAATTGAAGGTCACGAAGCCCAATCCACAAGACTTATATATTCCCAGTCAGTTACAATCTACACAAATAGATAAAATCTATTGTCAAAAACCCAACAACATATCCTTGGCATATAGTGAATAAGGCATTTCCATTAAATAATATGTCCTCTAATAATTGAATTAAACAAAAGTATATAAAAAAATTATAGATCTATCTTTAAAACTATCATATTAATGGCCATTACCTTAGACTCCAATACCTTGTTCAACGAAATGAAAGCTTCATGAAAACTGCAGTCATCAGTGACCTTGGGAAGTTCACAGACCAAGCAACAAAATTAAATTTTTGTGGATGGTATTTTAGATTAGAACCCACAAAAAAAAAGCTAAAAAATAATTAACAAAATTAAATAACAATTTGAGACAATTCACTAAATGAAAAGGAACAAAAATGAAGACCTATTTGAGCCTTGAAATAAGATGTGTTGTACTTTGAACAAAATGACATTGCTGAGGCCCACACATCCCTTCTATCAATCCCACCTAGGCTTGCACATAGAGCCTTTTGTAAGGAAAGTGACATTGACATGATGTATAAATTTAAATTTGAATGAGACAATTATTTTTTGGGGTTTTACTCTCATAATTAAGGCATTTTACTATAAAAATTAGTCAGATCATTGTCCTTTGGTTGATTAAAAAAAAATCCCTCACAATTTTAATTTTTAAAATATAATGTAAATTATAAAGTTAATGATAAAACTTCAAAATGTAATAAAATATTTTTTGCACGTTTTTCAATACAAATTAACTACAAGGCATGATTACAATACCTCCAAAATAAGTAGCTATTAAGAAATTATAAAAACATTTAACATATTTTATAATTAAATTACAATTATATAACTTATGTAAATATGAGAAAATAATTGATAGCTACCTATGTATCACATCATTTCTTTTAGCAATTCACTACCCTTTCCCCTTTCATCAAATCACATAAGTGAACTTGGAAATATGGAATTCTTTACAAATCATGTATATATGTATAAAATATATTAAAAATATGGAATTCTTTATGAACTGTGTACCTAGGCACAAAATATAGAATGTAATGCTATTTAAATTTTAACAAATATTAGAATTATTCCTCATGACAATTAAAATTATCCCCTTGTCCCGAGTACACCCTATCACATATTAGAAAAATTTAGCACATAAGCAAGACCTTCATTGGATATTTTAATTAAATAAAACATTGATTATCCAAACTTTATTAAAATATGATTATTATTTACAACTAGCCCATGTGTCTAATGTGTCAGTAATAATAAGGATTGTAATGTCAATTGTATATGACACATAACAAGCGATTGTATTTAACACATGACAAGTAATTACCAAAACATCAATGATAATTATAAGGTTTGGATTTTAACCTTGAACCAAGATATCCTAAGCACATTCATCATCAACCACTCATCATTAAAGGTCATGAAGCCCAATCCACAGGATCTTATAGATTCCCAGTCACTTAAATTTGTGTACAGAAACTCTATTGTGAAAAATCCAACAAGAGATCCTGATCATAGAGTGAATAAGATCATTTCCATCAAATAAAAAATCCTCTAATATTTGAATTAAAAAAAATATAGAGGATGCACACTATTTTTTGTTTGTAAATTCTTTATTTATAATAGAGCTTGTAGCATAAAGAAACTGAGTCTCCTCAATACAAGTTTTGCTCAATCTACCTAGATTAACCTGTGTATGTTACTTTTGTATATGTGTAATCTCAACATACATCATGAGTTAACATTTTTTATGTATGAATCAATGAAACAAGTTTGTAATAGTTTTTTAAAAGTGAAACCCTTACCTTATACATGAGAATTAGTACTGTATGAGATATAATTCAATGCAATAGAATTTAATTCTATGTCAAAATGTCTATTGTACAAAGGACTCCGAGATTATATTCAGTATTTTAAAAAAACAAAAAGGCCTTTGAAATTTTGGAGAGTTAGACCATGCTTTTGAATCTGATAAGATTATATAGAAAATGTGTCGATATATTAATATGTATTTGTAGAAGCTTTGTTTTTATAATACTAATTGTTAAAAATGATGCGACCAATTTTTATTTTTTCCATCTTTTTGTTATGTTATAAAATTATGTATAAACTAATTTGAAAAAACAAAAGATGAGTTTGTTTTTGTGAACTTAACATGGAAAAAAACCAATAAACATAAGTTTTAAATACTATTAAAAAGACTTATTGGCCATGAAAGGCGAATTGTAGATGCACATTTCTTCACATTGGTCAAACAAGTGTTCTTCTTTAAAGTGTAACTTTATTCAAAAATTTCCGTTCATTACTTTTTCCATTAATTTATTTTAGATTAGTAATAAACAAATTCAATTTAGTTGCAATTTTGTGTTGGGTTCGGAAAAAAAAATTCTTGTTGATAAAAAATGAGTTTCACATTCTTTTGTATTCCCAAGATATCACAATTTCTGTATTGCCTTCTTTGAGCAATAAGCAAAAAATGCCCTATGATGGTCAAATGTGCACCAAATTTAAAGTAGTCCATTTTTTTTAACATCTCACAATGTTATGTTCACTCTTTGCACTCCCTTCTCTATCCTTGTGGTTATGCCTCTCAACATAAAAACGTTAATCAATAAGATTAGTACATTTTTTAAAAAATAAAATAGACCTATTTATTAAACTTGAAAAAGAGAAATAGTACATATTATTCACAAAAAATGGATAGTATGAGAACATGCCACGTCACAGCGACACTAGGCACAAAAGATGCCTAGGAACAAAACAAATGAGAACTATTTACAAGAACAAGCAAAAAATTACATCAAGAGACCAAGCAATCATAGCAAAAAGCCCAGAGGTAGGGGATCATTATCATCAAGATTGTCTCAGCTGATATTAGGGAGGTTTTCCCCACAAGGATAGGGTCCCATCTATCATTGACATTGTTCAACTCTCCTTCTTATTCTTGCACAGTGTGATTGACTTTGCACAAGTAGGTGAAATGGCCAAGGCCAATCGAGGGAAGTTATCTCGCAAGGAAATGGAGCCTAGCGATTGTGGGGAGTCAATCACAACTCACTCCAACTCTCATGCTAAGTAGGTAGAGGAGATCCCCAACCACTTCGCTAAGTAGGTGGAGGTGAATGGCAATGTAATACAAACCACCAGAGGTAACTATAAGAATGGCAATGGGAACGACTATGGTGGTGCCCCCCCTCAGAGTGGCCACGCTAGAAGGTGAGGAGGGTGGAACACGGGTGCTAATACATGGTGCATTGCCTCAGTGATCTAGTTGAAGGGTCTAGAAATGGGAGACCTCCAAAGCCACCTTTTTTGTTTGCACTTGTATCTGCACAAGCACATTGGAGATAACCATTCATTTGTTGTAAGCAGAAAAATAAACATCCATAGTCCAATTACCAAAAATAGGCATTTATTTCTTTCCAAATAGAAAAAGAATTTTCACTCTAAAAGTATGCCAACTGTGAGAATATGATGCAAGAATCATCGGCCAATCTCCTAAGAGGATATTTTACCAAACAAATGACTATGGTCTGAAAGGTCTAAAGAAATTATGAATCCAATACCAAGCATTTTATACTTTTACACATAACCAAAACAAATGCATAAGAGTCTTTAAATGCACACAAAATAGACATTTGGGCTAAGTAACTTTCAAATAAACAAGGTAACAACCAAAAGGGAGACCCTGATAGAGAAGACACCATGCAAAGTACACTAGCTTAGGTTCAAGAATGACATTCCATACTATTTGAAAATGTATGCTCCAAGTGTTGCTGTAAAATGAAGATCCCACCAAGATTGAGCTTGTCAACCATAGGCAGATGATGCAACAACCATACATAAACCTTACTAAGAGTATACTTTTGGAAAGGAATTTCAACATACCGTTTCCAATCTTTCCACCATGGGCGAGCAAATGCAACTAAAATTTTAAGCAACATCTCTGTAAGAACAACCTCAATAACTTCTTGGTAAGATTATTTATCATTATTGTTTAAACAAAACATAATCTTGATGTCCAACCAATAAAGCCAAAAGTGAGGTTATTTAAAGAAAATTTCTTTCATAAAGTGCAATTCTCTTGCAAATAATTTGTAGACATGCACCTATGGAACTTTAGAAGAGGGACTTCATGAAAATTGATTATAGGCAACCACCATAAAAAAATGCTTAGTAATGAAGAGACCATCCCTAAAACCATTACCATTTCAAAGTAACCAAGGTTTGATCTTCTCTCATGCTTTCCATATACTTTTAGCAACAAATGACCCAAAAAATTAACAAGAGCCTAAAGAATGAGAAGAATCTGAAAACCCAACCCTTTCCAAATTGAGTGGCCATATGGAGAGCCTTCAAAAATACAATTGAGAAGTAGGACTTTACAAGCTTCTTTTCCTTCAATGGCACCGATGATCCATCTAGTACACAAAGTAGTGCCTTGGTGACTAATGTCTAACATATCCAAACCTCCAGCCTCTTTTGGGAGGCAAAAATATCCCAGGATACCCTATGGAAACCCTTCTCATGTGAAGAGCTTGCCAAGAGGAAATTTATAAAGAACTTTTGTAACTTTTGGTAAGAATTTTTTTAAGGCATCCAACAAGAGTAGTGCACATGAGTTACAACAACTTTATATGAGAGAGATAGTATTTTCACAAACCATGAAGTAAGATGTAGATATTTTTGGAATAAACCATGTGATTTATTCTAAAAATATCTACATCTAACAACTTTATAATAGATTTGAAACTTCCTGGCTAGAGATAGTGGTTTAGTAATCTAGTAAGAGTTTTTTTCTCAACTTGATCAGTAATATACTACCACATATGGGAGAGGTTAGCTTGTAACATAAATGGGATCCCTAAAAATTAAAAATATCAACATGTTGGATCCATTTGTAATTGTACTTGTCCAATGAAGGATGCAGAGGTAGAAAGGATTATTTGTAACCTCAATGATTTTGCCATTAAATACTAAAGCTGAAAGCAAGATGAAAAGTATCAGGACGCCACATAACATTATTAATATTACCCTCGTCCTTGATCAAAATAAGAAATGAGTCATTAGTAAAATGGCCATTGAGTAATCAGGCAAGTTCATCTAAGGGAAGAGATATGCCTTTAACAAAACCTCATGATTTAGCATTTGATAAAAGATTACTAAAACCCCTAGTAACAACAAATAAAGAGATGGAGTTAATGGGCATCTTTGTCTGATGGAGCAGAATAACCCAAACTACTCAGAACTAATGATGTTCAATGAGAGAAAAGTCAAGGCATCTATAGACAACATCTGAACTAATTGTAGAAAATTAGGACTAAATCTCAAGGCTATTAACATAACTAAGAGGAATGGCCATTCCATGTGACCATAGGCTTTCTATAAGTCTATCTTAATGAACAACACTTGTTGATTATACCATGAGCCCACTCCACACCTTCCCAAATATCTATGATGTTATCAAGAATATATCTATTCTAAATAAATCTAGTTTGTTCATGACTAACAACCAATAGTAGGAGATGATGAATGCACAATGTGAGGGCTTTGTCTATGATTTTGTACAAAAAATAAATAGGTATAAACTTAACATGCCCTTTGGATTTGAAAGATTCAAAATATACTATAAAAATATATTTTCCTATTGTAGCCCACAAAACTTTGTATAAATTGTAAGGAAAGCTATCACAACTTGGAGGTTCATCATTTTTCATTTGCATAATAGCTTCATACAAATCCTTGAGAGAGAGAGGCCTATCTTTGGCAACTAGTTTGGATTGAGTGAGATTACATAGGAACACTACAAGGCATTACATAAGTGCTCGTTGTTGCTTATTGGAAGGTTCTTGAGCTTTGAACATTTGATGATAATGGCAAACAAAAACCTGAACCATTCTAGGCACCTCAACTAACCTCTAGTCAACTTCTTTAATGGCTTGAATTCTTTGAGTTGAGTGTTTGGCCTTGAGCATTTTAAAAATATATTTAGAGACTTGGTCACCTAATTCAAGCCAATGTAGCTTAGATTAAATTTGTGTGACTCACTCATTGTAGGCGTTTGCAATTTGAATGCATTGACAAAGTGTCGCTACTTACAATTGCAAAGGTTCATGAAATGGAGACTGCTCTAAAGCAAGCATCACATGACTCAAATCTGAGGTGGTGGTTGAGTATGAGTGTTGGTGGATGCGTGTTAGATGATGCTTGTAGATTCAAATAAATCTAACAATGCATGTGAGAGCATCTGATTACTGTACAATCCAATTGAAATTTCTTGTAGGCCGAGGTACAAGGTTCCAAACTCACAAACATGTGCCAATGTGGGCCATGACTCAAAATTGTTGTATTGAGAAAAATTACACTTTTAATATTTTTAGACACTTAAATTTCTAATTAATGTGAGAAATGAATGAAAGGGTGATAAAAAAGGACAAAGTCCAACAATGTCTCCACCGATAAAGGAAAATAGTTGTCAAATGAAAAATACGGTTGTGTGGAGATCATGGCTTTATCAATCCACTTTAATCTTTGATAGATCCATGGTAGAGGTTGTCCCAAGTGTGCCATACGATAGACATGGGATCTAGAAAATAAATTGGGTCATAAAACCCAAATTTGTTTTTACATATATATAACTATGTCTCTTGTTTGCTAGTTATGTACCACATAGGGAGGTGGCCAAATTTATCATTTGGTAATTTTATCATATTAAAGTCTCCACACATAACCCAATGGACATTTGGCAACTCATCAACAATCCACCACCAAAGAGCCACCCTTTCTAGCATGTGATTAGATGCATAAACATTAATAAAAATAAAAGAGAAATCTTCAATATTGAATAGCATCTAAAGAACACGGTTTGAGGGGTCACACCCATTATCCACATAATAAGACCACCATTTTGGAGAAATGAATGTTATTAAGCCTCTATACCTTGAGAGATGATTGTTATTCATGACTAGACTATCAATCAAGATAAGTTTATTGACAGTTGTAAGCAAAAATATTGCCAACTTAACTTATAGCAGACAAATAAAGTCCATTTTTATAAATTAAAGCTGAAAATATTGCATAATATATACTTGCAATTTTAGTATGTGAGACCTTGCACGTCCCATGAGAAGTGTTTCATGGATTACACAAGTTAAGAGACATATCCGCATAACCAAAGCTCTCCAAAGCAATGAACCTATTATGCAAAAATTCATGTTGATTCGATTGCCTAGACATGTGTTGTGTTATTTAATGTATGAAACTTGTTGTGAATGATAAACATCACCCATTTCAATATCAACAAAGTCCTTAAGGTCATGGGAGAGATTAACTTCCACACAAACCCATTTTTGGGATGAGTTGAATAGAATTTAGTGGCTCTTGACATACAACGCGACCACCAATAGCTATTATTTGTTCAATAAAATCCTAGCAAGGCAAAGAAAGTCTATGGAATTTAATCGAGATCTAAACTTTAATGGCATAGACAGAATTATTGATGTGCGTGTAGGCATGCCATCGCCTCTCGAAGCCTCTCCACACAATTTTACCTTAATATTTCTGTCTAAATCCAACGCCCACTTTGGACCATCCACACAAGCGCACATTAATATTTCTGCCTTGTGTACGGTTGGGGCCTTTGCAATCCAACGGCCATTAAGCTTCCACACATAACAACTTTGAAATATGAGAATAAATAAACTCTCCCAAGCACCTATCAATCTGTAACCTAAAAATGAGATTAGTTATTTAAATGTATTATTATGAGGTGTATGTGTAGTTATTGATTACCAGTGTAAATTATATGTTATTAGGGTGATGGGATGTTTTCAGTTGGTCGAGTATTTTAAAGATTTTCAGTTTTGTTTGTTATTTAATTATTTCATGTTATTTATGTATTAATAAGGTTTTAATTTAAATTCAAGGTATATATAAATATATAAGGATTTTAATATATTTAATATCTTAAGATTATTTGTAAAAGTATTTATCATTTACTATCACAACAATTTATTGAGTATTTACAAGTATTTTATAGAGGCTCGATTATGTAGGAGGGGATGGTCTAGGGTTTGATGTTACATAGGATGATGCTTCAGAGGATGGTCTAAGGTGGTCTCGTTCTTTGATCGGGTGGATAACATGAGCGATGCGGGACTCTCCTAGTAGACTAGACTTGTTTGTGCAGGACTAAAGGAAGCCAAGCATACCAACGATATCCAAGCCCTAGTTGGATGTGATATTATCAGTGATTTCAATAATGAGCAACATAACAACAATATCTGCTTCACCTGTGACGTTCATCTAACTAAACAATCCATGAACAACAAACCTCTTTCTAGCCCTGCTTCGACTACTCAAACTCACCTTATTTCCCCTGTTAGCCTATGTTGTTGTCAACTTCTAAAATGTCGATAAAAAGGTTGGTTTATTCTAACTGCAAGAACATCACTAACCCCTTCCATGTATGTTCATATTTCTTCAAAACACTGTTGGATGATTCTCATGGTGGCTTGAGCCCATGCTTGGTCCGGATAGAAGCTGACATTTAAGAATCTCTTCTTGCTCCTTCGAGTCATGAATCTCCTTCCTTCTTGTTGGGAGACCTCCCGATGTCTTTTTCAAAGGACATTCCAAAGCTCAAGATCTCTGACCAGGCCATTGTAGACATTGGTTTAGCTTTCAACAAACGTAACTTATTTGGCAAATGTGTGGGCTCACCACTTTTGTTGTCTGATCTCGTTTTCTAGGGCAAATCATCTTGGAGTTCCTTCCTTTACATTGCTTAGCCATGGGTTCTTTCAAGTGGTCTTCAATAGTGTCGTCAATCAAAATTTCGTTTGGTAAAATGGACCTTGGTTTGTTGGTATTTTTGACATTTTTTCTACCCCTGGGCTCCCTTTTTCAACCTTAAAAACGAGGTAGTTATAGTGGTTCCTATTTGGATAAGACTTTATAACATAGCTTTGATTTTGAGAAGAGAAGAGCACATTACTATGCTGATCAATTGGGTTGGTTCCTTTGTGAAACTAGATGAGGGGTTTGTTGAGAAAATATTTGTAAGGGCTATCGTGATCGTGGATATTTCTAAGCCCCTTTGCCATTCTGTCAGGATCCACTCGTCCCAAAGTTCATGGATTCAATTCCTTAACTTCGAGGGTCTTCCTTTAGATGTTTTTGAAGCAATCTTATTGGGCATTGAGTGTCTGGGTGTTCTTCTATAGGGTTTCAATGTTTGACCTTAGTTGCACATTTAGTTTGGAGAAAGAAAGTCAAGGCCCTTGATCAAGATTTTTTATGGCATAATCACAATGTGTTTTACCATCTTGCAGGAGCTCCACATCCCCCAAGCTTGGTTAGGGAAGCTTCACCTAGGGGAGAGCCTTGTCTGAGGATGGAAGTGGATCCGACTATGCCTTTTATCCCTCTGGCAGTTTCCATGTCTCCCTCTCTTTGCCCTTCTGTAATGAAACTCAAAAATCCCTTGGTTTCTATGGGAAAGAAGAAAGGGCGTAGGTCGAAGGCAAAAAGACTGAGATCTAATTCAGAAGAGATGGTGAAGGATGGTTCTCAATGGACTCTTGAAGGTCTCCTCTCCCAGAGTGGAAGAAGGTTGACCTCATCCAAAGGTTAATTTCTTGTCCTTATCCTTTGTACAGGTTGGAAGAAGGTCCCTACTATCGATTGTTGGCTATTTGTTGAATGTGTGTGGGGTTGGGATCTAATTTTGGAAATCCCCTACCCCACCTTTTTTTATAGATTGCTCATTTCTTATTTGCAAAAAACCTTTTGGATCTTACTAAAGTTGGTGGATTTTTCACTATTGTTTTGGAGGTTGATTTTCTTTGCAGGTTTGGCTTGGTTGGGTTGTCTTTTGTTCGAGTGATTGCATTGGTTTTATTTTTGTTGGTTGCAGTTTAGAGAGACTTTGTATCAAGTTTTGAGGCCCCATCAAAACCCTCCTTTTACCCTATCAAATACAAAAAAAAGCATTAGAGAGCATTCATTGTAGCACTGAAGTTTACAATACCAACATATTGCATTACACTAGTTTGCTTAGTTAAATAATTATTACATTTATTAGCATGTTATTTTTAATATTATACTTTGTTGAGAGGCCTAACAAATATGAAGGAAACTCAACTTTTATCCGATGTAACACATGCCCTAAAACACATTGTTTGTCTTATCATTTTCAAGGTCAACTATTTGATGGGGATTTGTAAAAGAAGTGTAACTTTCTAATAATATATGTGAGATTTTAAAAATTTGGGCAAGGTGCATGGAGCCTTAGATCTGATGAACGTGACTATTAAAAACATTTGTTCCCACTTGACAATTCTTGAAACCATAATCATTATGGTTTTATTGACCAAAAATGAAACTTGACGTTTTAGAAAAGGTTCTATGTTTGCCACAAGTTTTCATAATTTTGTTGTTATGCCACAAAACCCTAATTTTTGTGGTCATTTGTTGATAATTATATCTAGATCTCCTAAAAATTAATATACTTTTCTAAACCCTCTTTCATCATTTATTGCCCTAGTTTTAGAAAATTAATTAGGTATAATTTATTACTTTGCATCTATTTAGGTTTAGTTTAATGTTTATGGATATTTATGTTGCATGTTTAGTATAAATCCATGTAGTCATAATACCTTTTTGCAAACTTAACATCTCTTACACCTCTTGTGTGGTTAAGTCATGCTTCATTTGTGGTGGATCTAATTTTCTTAAGGTAAATACAAATTTATTTTATTTTTTATGGGTTATTCCATAACATCCTTTCTTATATGTTAGCCCTAACTCTTTGTGTGTTATTCCAAACCCTAGATCAATATTTCATGTTCATATTTCAAACCATGGATTGATCTTTCTTGCTTATATTTCAAACCCTAAAATGTTTACATGGTGTGTGTGTTCATGTTTGACCTCTTCTTATGCCATTAAAATTGATCACATATAAGAATCCAACTAAGAAGAGTGTTAGGATCAATCATGACCCTATTGATTTTGTTGAAATAATATTGGTTAATTCTAGATCTTACGTGGAAAATAAAATATAATTTACAAATGTAATTGGTGTTTCTCCAAAAATGGTGTGTTCTATTGCAAATGATAATGGTGTGAATATATCTCAAATCAATAAAACATGTGAAATATATTGTGGTAAAAAAACTTGATTAGATGAGTAAGATAGGTATAAAATTCTAGCACATTTTAGGAAACTTCTCATGACAAGCCCTAGTGAGATAGTTGGATTGATGAATTTATTGAAAGAAGTTGCAAGCCAACCCTTAAATAAAGAGTCTCAAATTAGGGTGAAAGTGCAAGAAAAACCTTATAAATTAAATAATGGATATATGAGTGCTTAGAATGTGGATCAAGTACTTATTTCATGTAATGGATCATCGTAATTTATGCCCAATCATGTAGTCATTTCTCAATTTTCTTCTAAACCTATTAAAGCACATGTTTTTATTGCTTCTAATATCGCTAATGCTTCTCCTACTTCTCAAAGTGCTATGATTGCTTATAAAATTATTCAAAATAATCAACATGCTCCACTACTCAATTTTAAAAAAAAATTAATATATTTCTCATATTCCTCTTATTCAACCATCTATTTCTTATAATGCTTCTAAAATTGATTTACATTTTTTCAATCCTTTTAGTTTGAAAAATGTTGATATTCTAACTCATTCTGCCTCTACTTCTATTCCAAATCTCAATATGAATAGTGTTGACGCATAAGATTGCACCCTTGGCAGGAGGCCGAGCTCTTGCCTTCTTCACGCAACAATGGAAACTCCCCTCTCACTTGTGGGACCGGCGAAGCTGGAGGGGAGAGTCTCTAGATAAGGGCTAGCTCCCTCTAATGTATCATTTAGGCCCTGGTTTCTCCTACTGCTAACAAAAAATGTAAAAAGGGGGGGGGATTAAAAGGGGGAGAGATGCTGAAAATAGAACCTAAGCCTAAAAAAAGAAAAGAGGTGATACACCAGAAAATGTGACCCACTCAACCCGAACATACACTGTTCACCAAAAAGGAGCGCCTATACACTTCATCTGAAGTGAGAAAACCTTCTGCATCAGTGGGTCAGGGGTCTGTGGAGATAGAGGGACGAAATAACTACTAGAGGCATTCTGGGACACACTGCAATAGCCTATCCACTTCACCTACACTCCTCTAGGGACACATTTGACATACCTATAAAAATAAAACTAAAAAATGCATCAGACGTGCTAAAATCATTCTGCAAAAGCATTAAGAAAATGACTTAACACAAAATCAAAGCATAGACACATGCTAAAGATGCAAAACTCAGAATGGAGGTAAAAATAGCTAAGTTTTGATTCAAGGTAAAAATTTTGGTAGAGCTCTGCCTTACAAGCTCGAGAGATTTTTGGGCAGAGTTTTGCCTTAAGGCTGAGAGCGGATCTTTTCTCCAAAGAGAAGTTTACAATTTATAAGAAGAGGAAGAGAAACTTGGTGCTTACTGGAAAAGAATTTTTGGCGCTCTTTTCTGCAAGTGGCCCATGTGCGTTCTAAACCTTGGGAAGAAGAAACCACTGTTACTGATGTCATTCTTCAAAAAAGGCCTACTGGAACCATGCTTGTATAATTTCCAAAATTGACTTTGACATTCAAACATTAATGTAAGGACATGGTCGCACCTCTTTTCTACAAACAGACTGCAGTTTGTCCCTTCATCAATGCCAACTATAGAAAATGGGTCACGTCGATCATCTGTAATAACTCACCTTCCCTTCGCCACTTGAATGTTTTATCCTTTCTGCTCCTTGTCTTCTTCCTGCTCTTTTAGCCCTCGGGGCGATCTTCTAGCAGGTCACTGCATTCCTTGGGCTATTTTCATGATTTGGCGCTTAGGCAATTCAAAAACAACAGCTACTTCAAGGTGTTAAATTTGACGTTCGTGCGGTCATCACCCAATGGCTAGTTCGCTTGATTAAATTTGACGACTTTCAAGACGTCACCGTCCTCGACAAAAGTCATCAGGTCTTTTATTTTGAGCTTTTTCCCCATGGATTTTCTATTTCAGGCTTTTTCCCACAGGCAAAAAGTTCACGAGAATTGGTCGCTTTGACCTTTCTATGGGCTCTTTGACTTTTTTGTGCCTTCGGGCCCTTTGAAAATCCTTTCCCCAAATTCCTTCGAGCCTTTTGAAGCTTTCTCTGCCCTCTGCAAGGGCTTCTAGATCTTGAACTGCCCTCTGCAAGGGCTTTTGGACCTTGAACTGCCCTTCGGCTGTAGGGCACACCCTTGAACCAAGCCGTTGAACCAACAATTGGTTCAACGATTCAATAGTTCAAGACTACGCACTGAGCCGCTTGAACTTAGCCTTTGATCTTTCCTCGCTCGCTTTAGCTGTTGAACCTACACATTGAACTAGAGGTGTTGAACCAAGTGATTGAACCAATCCGTTAAACTAGTTCAATGGTTCAATGAAGCACACCGAGCCCTTTGAACCATACCTGATGAATCATCTAATGAACCAAGTGTCTGAACTCGTCGATGAACTAGGAGCTGAAGTGTTGAGCTAAGTCAAAATGCCAAGGCATTGAACCAACGCGTTGAACCACTCGTTGAACTGATTCAACAATTCAACAGTTTAAGCGATTGTTGAGCCAAGGACGTTAAACTTTGTTAAACCAAGCGATGAACTTGAAGATTGAACCAAGGCTTGAAAATGAAGTGATGGACTTGAAGCGATGAACCAGGCTTGAACCAAGGCCGATGAACCAAAGGCGTTGAACCAAGCTGAAGCGTTGAACCAAGGCTTGAACCAAGTGCCGAGTTGAACCAAAACATTGAACTGGTTTAATGGCTCAACCATGCCAACTTTTCTTGTGATTTTCTTCAAACCAGAGCTTGAAGAAGCCTTGTGAAACCTAGAACTCTCTTAACTAATCCTTCTTTCGCCAAAAGACTAACCTACAGAGTCTATAGATTTAGACCTACGGAGTCCGTAGAAATTCTGTAGAGTCCGTAGAAATGAACAAATTCATGCAAAATCAAAAAATGAAATGGCCTAGAACAATAGGGACAGAAGGGGACTAATTTTTGTCCTGTTGGGCAAAAAATGGTCAACAAATTGGTGACTCCCAAGGGAAGCATGCCTGCTATGCTTAAAGACCAATTGCCTTGTAGTCCATTGAGCACGGAGTCAGATGCAGCTTGAACAAAAATTGGCAACAGCCCCAAAGATCCAAGAATCGAACATGAAGCTTTTTACCCTACATGCAAAGGGAAACACACAAGACTAAAAAACACTACCTGTGCAAACTGCACTTAGGGAAAGTAGGAAAAGAAACTAAAAGCAAACTACTATATACAACTAACCAAGAATATTTGCCTCCCTCCTGGATCAAAGGGAAAACTTCTTAAGTCCCCTTCTTAGCAAGAAGACTTATGGTGCCAGGCAAGTAGCTAAATGAAAAGGAGATTTGGTGACTTGCTCCTCTTGCCTATCACCTTGCTTGGCTTGTATTCGAGTGGATCAAAATCAAACATGTTTTCGACATATGTGTATTCTGCTTGTCCTTGGAAGCTTGTTGAATGTTGGTCCCTCATACTGGTGCTCTTCACCAAGAAATCAGTGGTTGTTGGCTCATCACCATAAGCCCTTTGATCTGCACAGTTCCTCTGCAATGCATCATTGTCTGACTTGTTTCCTTCTGCCTCATTGAAGGTCGTGTCAAACTCATCCTCTACTTCCTCTTGGGCTTCTTGAAGAAGGGTGATAGTTGTGATGTCTAAAATGGAATCACAAAATGATTGTTCATCCCATAGAACATCACCTCTTTATTCAAAGCTTTCTTCTTCAAGGCTTTCCTCAAGGAAGACAAACCTCTCCTTTTCCTCCTCAAAGATCAGGATCTCTAGATTTTCAAAAATATTCTCCTGATCCTCCTCCAACTTAGGCTCCTCAGCATAGTCATCCTCCTCATCAAAGCAACAAAGAAGTTCATTGAATAGGGGGGAGAGAGTTTGCCATGCTTTTATTCCTCCTCGTATTGCTAGAACATCTGCATATATGCAAGACCTGCATCTTCTCCATTGCCAATGGTGTCTTCACAAGGAGCATCGATGATGATTCCTTCTTCGTTATCGCTCATGACAGCTTCATGGAAAACTGTAGATTGGATCTTTTGCTCCTCACTCACCTCCTGTAGAATAGGTTCCTCCTTAAGAAGGGGTGAAGTCGAAAAACCATGTGGAAGAGGAGGTAGTCCTTGAGCTAGAATCGAATGATTCTCCTCTTTCCACTTGGTTAGCACTTCATCAATATCAGGTGTAGCCTGATATCTCTCTTGGAAATGTGTAGGTGGAGTGTGTTTAGACATGGAATGTGCCATTGGATCTGAACCGTCCATCACACACTGGCTGAGGAATCTCTCTTTGGATTCCAACTCTGCAATTCTCCTGGCTAGATCTTCTTGGAAGAGCCTTTCTTGGAGATCATAGGAATCATGGGTAGGAACAGCTTTATTTTTTCTAAGGTTTTGAGGAAAACCTTTCTTCTCCTCTTTCTTGCCCCATGATTTCACTATTTGCCCCTAGGTCAAGAGGTTGCCATCATGGCGAAAGATCTCAGAATTGGAATTTGCCCTTTTGGTTGAAGGGCAACTAGCAGGGCTGCTTGAGGGGATTGCATGAATGTTTTGAGCTTGATCATGGTAATATGAAGGAATACAAGGCCCATAATTTTGTGTAGAGGGATTATACACACAAAAGTGATTTCTGATGGCACCAGGCTACTTAACTAGTTGATTTAACTCAGAGTCGCCATTGGTGTTGATGCAAAAGCCTCCAAAGGTTGGTCGGTTGAAGAACACACCAAAAATTATTTAATTCTTTGGACACAACTTTGTCCTAGTTGGTCCCATCAGGTGTGCCAAAAAATGTTGATGCAGAAGATTGCACCCTTGGTAGGAGGTCGAGCTCCTGCCTTCTTCACGTAACAATGGAAACTCCCCTCTCCCCTGTCGGTTTGGTGAAGCTGGAGGGGAGAGTCTCTAGATAAGGGCTAGATCCCTCTAATGTATCATTTAGGCCCCAGTTTCTTCTACTGCTAACAAAAAATGTAAAAAGGGGGGATGAAAAGGGGGAGAGAGATGCTGAAAATAGAACCTAAGCCTAAAAAATGAAAAGAGGTGATACACCAGAAAATGTGACCCACTCAGCCCGAACATACACTGTTCACCAAAAAGGAGCGCCTATACACTTCATCTGAAGTGATAAAACCTTTTGCATTAGTGGGACAGGGGTCTGTGGAGATAGAGGGAGGAAATAACTACTAGAGCCATTCTGGGACACACTGCAACAGCGTATCCACTTCACCTACACTCCTTTAGGGACACGTCTGACAGACCTGTAAAAGGAAAACTCAAAAATGCACCAGACATGCTGAAATCATTCTACAACAGCATTAATAAAATGACTTAACAAAGAATCAAAGCATAGACACATGCTAAAGATGCAAAACTAAGAATGGAGGTAAACATAGCTAAGTTTTGATTCAAGGTAAAAATTCTGGCAGAGCTCTGCCTTACAAGCCCGAGAGATTTTTGGGTAGAGTTTTGCCTTAAGGCTAAGAGTGGATCTTTTCTCCAAAGAGAAGTTTACAATTTATAGGAAGAGGAAGAGCAACTTGGCACTTCTTGGGAAAGAATTTTTGGCGTTCTTTTCTGCAAGTGGCCCATGTGCGTTATGAACCTTGGGAAGAGGAAACCACTGTTACTGATGTCATTCTTTAGAAAAAGCCTGCTAGAACCATGCTTGTACAATCACCAAAATTGACTTTGACATTCAAACATTAATGTAAGGACATGGCTGTGCCTCTTTTCTACAAATAGACTACAATTTGTCCCCTCATCAATGCCAACTGTAGAAAATAGGTCGCGTTATTCATCTGCAATAACTCACCTTCCCTTCACCACCTAAATGTTTTGTCCTTTCTACTCCTTGTCTTTTTCCTACTCTTTTAGCCCTTAGGGTGATCTTCTGGTGAGTCATTGCGTTCCTTGGGCTATTTCCATGATTTGGCACTTAGGTAGTTCAAAAACAATGGCTACTTCAAGGTGTTAAATTTGATGTTCACCGTGGCCATCACCCAATGACTAGTTTGCTTGCTTAAATTTGACAGCTTTTGGGATGTCCCCGTCCTCGACAAAATTCATCAGGTCTTTTGTTTTGGGATTTTTCCTCACGAATTTTTTGTTTCAGGCTTTTTCTCGTAGACAAAAAGTCTACGAGAATTGGCTGCTTTGACTTTTTTGTGAGCTCTTTGACTTTTTTGTGCCTTCGAGCCTTTTGAAAATCCTTTCCCCAAATTCATTTGAGCTTTTTGAAGCTTTCTCTGCCCTCTGCAAGGGCTTCTAGATCTTGAACTACCCTTCACAAGGGCTTTTAGACCTTGAACTACCCTTCGGCTGTAGGGCACACCCTTGAACCAAGCCGTTGAACCAACAATTGGTTCAACAGTTCAATGGTTCAAGACTGTGCACTGAGCTGCTTGAACTTAGCCTTTGATCTTTCCTCACTCGCTTTAGCCATTGAACCTACATGTTGAACTTGAGGCATTGAACCAAGTGATTGAACCAATCTGTTAAACCAGTTTAATAGTTCAACGAAGTGCATCAAGCCCTTTGAACCAAACCTGATGAACCGTCCAATGAACCAAGTGTCTAAACCCACCGATGAACTAGGCGCTGAAGTGTTGAGCTAAGCTGAAATTCCAAGGCATTGAACCAACGCGTTGAACCACTCATTGAACCGGTGCAACGGTTCAAGCGACTGTTGAGCCAAGGACGTTGAACTTTGTTAAACCAAGCGATGAACTTGAAGATTGAACCAAGGCTTGAAAATGAAGTGATGGACTTGAAGTGATGAACTAGGCTTGAACCAAGGCCAATGAACCAAAGGCATTGAACCAAGCTGAAGCATTAAACCAAGGCTTGAACTAAGTGCTGATTTGAACCAAAGCATTGAACTAGTTCAATGGTTCAACCATGCCAACTTTTCTTGTGATTTTCTTCAGATCAGAGCTCAAAGAAGCCTTGTGAAACCCAAAACTCTCTGAACTGATCCTTCATGCGCCAATAGACTAACCTGTAGAGTCTATAGATTTAGACCTGTGGAGTCCATAGAAATTCTGCAGAGTCTGTAGAAATGAATAGATTCATGCCAAATTAGAAAATGAAATGGCCTAGAACAACAGGGACAGAAGGGGACCGATTTTTGGCCTGTTGGGAAAGAAATGGTCAACAAATAGTATGGTGCACATATCAACATCCATGATTTGTAAAATTAGGTTAAGGTTCTTTCTCAAGGGTCACAAAAGCCAAAGAGTAGGGTTACTTCTAGTGATATTTTTCTTAATCCCTTGGCTTATGATGTGCTTGCATGTCCAATTATGATGGTATTTAGTGCTCCAATGTTTGAATTGTTTAATTGGAAATTGAGATGATTCTGATTATATTATAGCTTTTTATGCCTTGTGTTTAAATTTTCCCATTAGGATAAAATTTTAATGAAGTTATTTCTAAGAAGCTTGAAATATTATGCCCTTGATTTGTTTTATGCTTTACCATGTTGATGTATACATTCCTTTCAACCGTTTTATTATTTTAGGAAATTAAGTGTTTAATTTCTAAATAATAAATGGGTTTGAGCAATGTAAATCAATGAATAATATGCTTTAATTAACCTACTGATTTATGTAAAGAGATAGTATTTTTACCTTTTCTAAATATAGTAGGAAGTGAGAGAAAATAGAACTTAGCTTATTCTAGTTGATCCAGACTGAGACAAGGCATGATACTAAAGGAACATGATTGGAAAATAAGCTAAAATAGGTTCATGAACTTCATTTTTGGGTTGGACAAGAGCGTCGAAAGTGGACACCTATTGTCCGGCATTATAGTCTTATTCTGACACTATTGTTCTGAGGTTGAAAGATTTTTGGGTTCTGTTTGACAAGCATATGTTACCCTATCTATGAATTGTTGAGGCCTAGAACCTACGAAGCTCAATGTGTGTTTGATTTAGTCTTCAAAACCCTTAGGAGCTCTTTGTGCTTAAAATTGAATGGAAACTTGGGAAAGAGAGAGAAGGGATTAATGTGTAAAGGATACACTGGATGCACTTCACATCCTATGTGTGGGCACGCTGCCTACATACCAATACTCTAAAGAGGGATCAAGTTAATGTAGTTATCCCATTAAAGTGCTTGGTGCAATTGTGTATGATGTATGCAACTAGATGCAAAACTAGATGTACTTTGGATGACTAGGGATTGATATGAGTGCTTGAATAGGCTTGAAATGCTCTTGGAAGGCTATATGCAGAGAATAAGGAGTGCTTGAGTGTACTTGCTTGTATTCTTTCATCTTTCCTATAAATGAATGCCAAGCCCTTTAAATGGACTTTGAATGGCCTTTTATAGGGTAATTAATGATCATGGGTTAAATGAACTTGTATTAGGTCAATAGGGAAAAATATAAGGATCCAAAAGAATCTAATCATTAGGAGTAATTTTGAACTTGGACAACAGTGCCAAAATCAGGACACCCTAAGTTTCAGCGCTCCTATCCAATTTGGGCATTATTGTCTCAAGGGGATGAGACCTAAGGGGATAGATCTAGGCTTGAAAGGGATGCCTGGGTCTGAATGAGCTAAGTCTGGAAGGCTATAGATGACTCGAAAATAGTGAAAGAATATCCTAGAAGGGTTCTGTAAACAAGAAGGAGGACTATGGTTTGTGTGTCATTAGCCATGCCTAAGTCATCCAATTTCACATTTTATATGACTTAGTTTTCCCCCCCTTTATTCTGGTGATGCAACAAAGAAAAATTATAGGATAAAGGAAAGTAAAAACCATACCTAAACTTACCTGTGAGGGAAAATCTCATGAAGCTATGTGATGCTGGATGTGCATAGAGAGAGAACACTATGAAGTGTGAATCTACAAATGAAAACATGAAGTAGATCAGTTCTTACTAGATACGCTATATCTAAAATAAAAATGTATAAAATTTGAATAAGAGGAAGAGAAAGGAATGAATACACCTCACTAGGTATGTGAACCAATACAAATCTTTTTGTGATGCTAGATTGTGCTGATTATGTGTTGAATCAAGAGTAATATTGCAAACAGAGCTGAGTGCTCAATTTCTTGGAGGTGTCTCAAGAATACAAAGGCTAGCCCTTTGGATCCATCATCATCAACTAAGTGAAGTTAATGAATCATGTATGTGTTAATCAATGTCTAGACTGTGTGTCCAATCCCTCTGAATAGGTGGCTCAAGAATAAAAAGGTTGGCCCTTTGGATCCATCATTGCCCCATGAAGTGAAACTATAAAGTGATACCGATATAGAATAGATGTCATATGAAATGGCTCATGGTGCCCATGAATATGTTGTAAATATAATAATGTGGCATGGATAGCCTGAATGTATATTGGAAACTAGGCCACTCTTGGCCATTTTGAAAGATGGAGGTTAGACTTGTATGAAAGCCACTTTGAAACTGATGTACTAGGATTATATGAAATCCAAATTGGGAACTTGGGTAATCAAAAAGTTAAACTTGTATGAAAATTAAACTCAAAAATGATGTCAACCACCTACTAAGAATGCCTAGAATAAACTGAACTCAAAAATAAAAAAAGATCATTGTGTTGCGCACATTGCTCCCAATCACTGATGTCTAAAACAAGGATTCTGATATGAAAGTTATGTCAACTGCCTATTTTGAACTAAAAGTGAGAACCATAATGCCATGTATGATAACCCCCTATATCTGAGAAAATTGAACTGAAACTGCTAAATCTCACTGATCTTAAAGTGTAAAAACTATCCCTGAACTAAACTTTTCACTTATTTTTGGAAAACTTGAGTGTTTTTCTACCTGGACAGGAGTGCTAAAAAGTGGACACCCCTATGTTTGGTGCTACTGTCCATTTTTGGCACTATTGTTCAATGTGAAAATTGGTTACTGATTTAGAACTGTCACTATTTTTTTGTTTTATTTTGATCAATTTGACCTCTGGATTCTATACTGAGTGGTTTGAATGTTGTTTCAACTATTAAGAGCTTTGATCTCTATGACAAAACCCCTATTTGATGCCCCCTCTTTTGAGGGTAGGAATGATAACTTGTAATGACTACCCTCAAAAGAAAAGAGTCCTATAAGTGTGTTAAGTTGTATAGATATATGATATAGCATTTTATATTTGACAATATGTTTCAAGACATAGTAATGTTTGTATTGATAGATTTTGATTCGAGCAACATTTCATGTGACAATTCAGGTGATGGTTCTACCCCAATTGGTGGTAGAACTTTTGGGAGCTATAACTTTTTCACCATAACTCTATTTGACTCCCTGTTTGAACCATTGGAAAGCTAAGACTGAGGGGAACATCGTGAGATGGCACTGATCTCCACTCAATAATTTTTAATTCCCAAAAAACAAATGAAAGTGCCCCAAATTTCAATTTTAGTAGTGCAGTCTAAATATATTAATACCTTGAATTATGTATTGTTGTAAATCATGGAATTTGAACCACTTAATCTCCCTCGAGATTGCTGACCTTCCACATCCTCCTCATACCTTCAAAGCATGTATAAATGAAGATGTAACCTAAAATAGAAATTAGACATCTCTTTTCAGAGATAGGCATATGTTGTATATGTAATTTTAAGCAACAAAACATCTCTTCTCATATATAACATTATTACAATTGTGTTGTTCTTGTTTCTTGAATTATCTTTCAACCAAAGCTTCTAAGTTTTGGATCAAATTGTTAGATCAATAGGGGTATGCCTAGATAGATACAATAATGTAAAAGCATATGCAACGTACTAAACTGGAAATGTTACATATTAGTTGTTAGCTGGAGGGATTGAGCATGATGTCCATCATGACATCCAAGAAAGCAAGGGAAATGCATGATATGGATCATGGCATTGCACACATTGAAAAGCAAACAAACAAGCAAGAAAGAAGCAATAAACATACAAGGATGGCCAAGTGGCCATGCAAACAAAGGACATGGGCATATGTCATTCAAACTGGAAAACAAGCATGAAAGACATGTTCAAATGCCACATATACATACAAATGAAACAAGCAAAGTTTTCACAAGGGCCACAAGCACTTATAAGAGTACAAGCAAAGGACATTGGCAAATTTTCTAAGGCACACACATGAATAGAAGCAAAAGACATTGGAAAATGTCTTAAGGCATAAGCAGGAGTCAAACATGAATTGTAAAATGCAATCACACAATCTATGTTAAGCAAGCAGAGAAAGCATGTAATAACTGAAAAGATACAAGCACATCTAAATAATCAAAGAAAATGTAAAAATATGCAAAACATGTGTAATGTTAGACCAAGTATATGCTAAGAGATACAAAAGTGTTAGATACTAGTGAAATATCGATATAGTAATTTGTGTAAGATATAAAGTAATGTACATTATCACGATAACTCAAAATGTGTAGTGTGGGAATGACATAACTTGGATGGTGTAGCCATGTAGAAGATGCCCCTAGTGGGTATGTATATCAATGTGTGTCTTAAATATAGAAGTAGGAGTGCCCCCTCAATGGGTAGAATGAAGCAGTCAAGGAGCTGGATGTCACTGCACACACTCAAAGAAGATCAAGTGAAGCATGGTAAAGTAGAAAATTGACATACAATAACATGAAATAACAAATGTAAGTCCTAGCATGATAGTAGTAATGTAAAGAATGGATGATGCATACAATCAAATTATTTTTGGTGTTTTGGATATATTTTGATATGAGCTATGTACATAAAAAACTTGGAAGAAATGATACTAACCAATGAGTCTCAGATGAGACTCCCTATCATGATGTTTTGTATCAAACAACTGAATTATGCATGAACATAAGGCACAAGTGTATGTTTGAGATTGGGAAGCTGAAATCTATGTACATTGTAACTGATCTAAAATCTCTAAAGTGGAAACTGAATGTGGGGTCCCCTTGTAAATTTGAGAAGTGGATACAACTATAGGGATCTTAGGGACCCATCTAGAAGTAGAAGGTGTTCTCTATGTAGCTATATGAGACCTTAATGTAACTACTCTAGGTGTGAATATTGTCGGTTGAAGTTGTCTAGAATCATGAAATTATGGGGGTGTATGAACCCTTTATACTGGCAATGGATGTCACAACTATGGCTGAAGCTATACTAAAACTGGAGGAAAAACTACAATCGGTGAAAGAACTAGACCTGGTTACTATAAGCTGGCAGATGGCTCTAAAGTGGGAAGTGGTGACTCATAAGGAAGTTTGCTAATGATGATAACCTAATTAACATGGATGAACTTCGTGCTTCTATGAATTGTAGAAGGTACTGCCCTGAGTTTTTGAATCCATGGTCGACCAAGTAGCATGCCAAAAACTCTTGCACTAAGAACTATAGTGAATGGGGTGGCCACATATGTAGGACAAACCTATAATGGAAGTACTATGTCACCTAATGAACTCTTAATATACCCACTAAAACCACTGATAGCTATGTCTTTCAGAGTGATATCCTACTTTGAATAACCCAAATGCTAAAGTAATGTGAAGGTGCACATGTTAAGACTGGAACTATTGTCAATGAGTACACTATGAATAGGCTGATTATGAATATGTGCTCTGATGAAAAGTGCATTATAGCCTATATTATCCTCCATAATCTCTTGATCTGAAAAAGATATTAAAGGCCTGACTATAACTCTGGACTCATACACACCTATCATACTTCTCAAATTATGTGCCTCAACTGAAGATGCCTAATATGTAGTTGGTGGAGGATGTGTATGGTATGTATGATGAACACCTAATGTGTCCTCTTTTTCTAGTTTTGAATGATATGGAAAAGGATCTGTAAAAAATTTCAAAGTTTTATTTTGTGTTGGTTTTATCTTTGGAGGCTCAACTGAAGTGCCCAGATCAAGTATATTCTTGTCTATCAAGTCCTGTATATTAAGTCATAAATTGATGCATCTATTTGTGGTGTGGGCTGATGCCTTGTGAAATTCACAAAATTCATGTTGATCATATCCCCGTGGAAGAGGCTTTGCTAGATCTACTTTCCATATAGGAGGGAAAATGATGATGTTACATTCTAATAATTACTATAAAACCGTGGCTAGAGAAATTGGTAGACTGGTAAATGTATGATGAGGAGGTGAGGATAAAACCACACATTGAAGGGACTCTGAAGTTGTATTCACTGTTGGTTGATTATGATTCTTGTTATCGCTGATTTTGACCTTGTATGGGACTTTGATATTACTCTTGTTGGTTGTGTCTGAGATACTTGAATACTTAAGTTTGCCCATTGAAATTAGCTTGATTTCTCTTCCCTTGAGTGTATGACATAATTTGATGAAGGAAGAAAATCTTTTGAACATAATAGATTCATGCAATACTGGTAGAAGGCTCTATTTGAAGATGTTATGTAGCTCTTGATCAACCATGGGGCTAGTTAGTTTACCCAAAATAGTCTTGTATCTAAGAACATAATCTGTGAGGGGCTCATTTGACCTTTGTTTCTATTGTACAATCTATGCATATGAAACATTATCACCAATGTTGATGTTGAAATGTGCTAGGAACATGTCTTCTAAAGGATTGAAGGCTATGATTGACTGATTTGGTAGACTATAAAACCATTATAAAACATAATTCGTTAGGCTATGTGGAAATGTTTGGTAGGTAGGTAGTCATTGGGTACATAATCCAAACATGTTGCATGAAAAGCTCGCAAATGTTTCTCTAGATCACCCTTACCATCATATAGAGTGAGCTTGGGTTGAATAAAACCTTGTGGGAAGGGTGTAGATACAATGTGACATGCTAATGGTGTATGCAGTAAATCAAAATAATCTAATGCTTGTGTAGGTCTAGTGGTACCTTGCTTAAGATGTTGCACTTTAGATTGAAGAGATGGAATCTCTTGCATAAGGGCTGCCACATCAAGACATAGGGATGTACTAGATATAGCTAGTGGTATAAAAGAAGGTTGGGTTGTTTTAGGGGGTGATTGAGACATAGTTAGCCCTATAGTGTCATTTACAATTGGCTGCTCTATGGTTTGAGAAGATTTCCCATTGGTTACTTTTTGCTGCTCTTCTTGTGAAATTCTAAGCATGTCATCTTGCATATCCATATGTTTGGTTAAGAGTTCTTGAAGTTCTCTTTTATCAATTTCATCAAAATTGGTATATTGAGCCATTGGTAAAGTAGGAAAACAATTTGAAATGTTTTTAAATGTTGTGCAATATGTTTTAATAGGTAATGTGCTAGAAAGGGAAATTACTAAATATAAGAAACACAAAGTCTAAAAATAATAGTGAATTGGAATTTGTGCAAAAAAGATACTGAGTTGCCAAACATGTAAGGTGATACCTCAAAAGCAAGTAGGTGCTAGTATATGTAACTAAATATTTTTCATAGATACTTTGTGTAAAATACTATGAATTTTTAATGTGGAAATTGATTTTTTGAGTTTGATATGCAACTAAAATTTTAGAACATGATGTGGAAAGTACTAGAAAATAATTAGGAGTTTAGTTGATGCAACTAGGGTTTTGAATGAATTTTTTCAACATTAATGTAATAATGTGAAAAATTTAGAGAAATTTGTAGAATTTTGCATGAAAAATTTAGGAAAAATTTGAAAATATTTCTAAAATTTGCAAATATGTTTCTTAGTGTTTGAAAAGTGTTTGTATGCAAAAAGGACCTAGTATGTGCAAACTAGGGTTTGAACAAAATTTATGATATTTTTGCAATGAATTAATAGATTTTTTATGTTTAAATTCAAGAAAAATAGGAAATTATGGCAAAAATTTAGAAATAATTATCCCTAAGGTTTTTAGGGTTTTTGTGTGAAAATTTGAAGTAAGTCAAGTTCACCAAATGTTTTATTATTTTAGGAAAAAAAGTGTTTAATTCCTAAATAATAAATGGATATGAGAAATCTAAATTAGTGAATAATATGTTTTAATTCACCTACTAATTTATGTAAATAGATAGTAATTTTACCTTTTCTAAATATAGCAGTAGAACTTAACTTATTCTAGTTGATCCAGATTGAGACAAGGCCTGATACTGGAGGAGCAGGACTAGAAAATAGGCTGGAATAGGTTCTTGAACTTTGTTTCTAGGTTGGATAAGAGCACCAAAAGTGGACACCTTGTTGTTTGGTGCTGTAGTCCTATTTTGATGTTATTTCCTCGAGGCTAAAAGCTTTTTGGGTTCTATTCAACAAGCTTGTGTTACCCTGTATGTGAATTTTTGAGGCCTAGAAGCCTGTGGAGCTCACTGTGTGTCTAATTTAGTCTTCAAAACCCTTAGGATCTCTTTGTGCTTAAAATTGAATGGAAACTTGGGAAAGAGAGAGAAGGGGTTAGTGTGTAAAGGATACGTTGGATGTACTTCACACCCCATGTGTGGGCACATTGCCTACATACCAATACTACGAAGAGGGATCAAGCTAATGTAGTTCTCCCATTGAAGTGCTTGGTGTAATTGTGTGTGATTTATGAAAATTGATGAAAAATTAGATGTACTTTGGATGACTAGGGATTGGTATGAGTGTTTGAATAGGGTTGAAATGCTCTTAGAAGGTTGTATGTAGAGAATTAGGAAGAGTGCTTGAGTGTACTTGCTTGTATTCTTGCCTCTTTCCTATAAATGAGTGCCAACCCCTCTAAATGGACTTTAAATGGCCTTTTATAGGGTAATTAATGATCATGGATTAAATGAAGTTGTATTAGGCTGATATGAAAAAAGATAAGGATCTGAAAGAATCTGACCATTAGGAGATATTTTAAACTTGGACAACATGCCAAAATTAGGACACCTTAGGTTTCAATAGTCTTGTCCAAGTTGGGTGTTATTGTCCTAAGGGGATGAGACCTAGAGGGATAGATCTGAGCCTAAAAGGGATACCTGGGTTTGAAAGAGCTAAGTCTAGAAGGCTACAAATGACTGGGAATTAGTGAAAGAATATCCTAGAAGGGTTGTGTGAACAAGAAGGAGGACCTATGGGTTGGGTGTCATTGGTCATGCCTAAGTCATCCAATTTCACATTTTATATGACTATAACAACCTTGGTTGATGACTTCATAGCTCATTTATAAAAAAATATTAGCATAAAGGTTACATTTGCATAAATAGTTCAAATTAAACAAGGGTTAAATGTGACCATTAATGAGTAGGCACTTATATTTAAGACTTTGTTCACTAACATGACTCATCAAATCCCTGATAGTGAACTTTAAAGTATCTTTGATCATAGCTTGCTTCCAATACTTAAGGATAAAGTGGTCTTCAATGTTTACCATTCTTTTGATTTTTCTTGTTGTGTATTTAGGTACTTTGACATTGAGCTTTCAAATGCAAATGTATTAATTACATGTTAAATGCACCACATTATAATGGGGTCAAGTTTCTAGACAAGATAGATTTTAAGGATAGAAGTAATGCAAATGCTTTTAAACCTAAGATTGATGGTAATAATTTGGTTAATGTTGTGTAACAACTGTATAATCTAAATTTTCTCACCTTGTCTCTCGTCACTAATATTACTATTAGCGGACACTAATTTTGTCTAATTTATCTTACTAATATTCTTAGTCGTTTGTCTAATGCATTGCCCCCTTCATTCTACATCATCCACTAACCTTATATCCTTCCCATGTCTAATTAATTTTTTTAACAATCCCATTTATCTCTAAATCATGTCTTATCTATTATATTAGAAATAAAATTCCAATGCCACCTACCTACCTACCACTAGGATTTCCTACAAGCCTAGTCCCTAATCTTCACCTAACCTCCCACTATATTGTCATTCATCATACATGTAATCACCATTTAATCTCTTTTAAGAGAATCTAGAATTATCCATACATTATAGAATTCCTCCACCACCCTTTTTCATCTCTAAAGAGTTCTTCTATAGAAAATTTTAAATAATTTTTAATTCTTTAGAAAGTTTCCCTCCAATTTCTATATAAACCAACCCATCCTCTATGTAAAGGCAAGGATGAAAAGCTATGAAATTCATGTCCAACTAATAAGAGCTTCATTATAAAATCTTTGTTGTCAAATTATCTTGTTTATTCAAGCAAAAGCCATCATAATCCATTGTTGTAACTTCAAAGTCTGAGTCTACATTCAATCAATCCATTTATTTTGGGGCACATCATCATGCATTTGGAGATGAATTGATTTGCAATAAGTGAGGTAAAATAGTTTTCATTTCTTTTGTTATTTGAATTTTGATTCATCTACCTTGCCCAAATCAGAGGTATGTTTTGAATTGGAGTAGCCGTAGGTGATTTCCATTATTACTTACATCCTAATGCTCTATTCCAATTTTTAATATATACATTTTAGTGAGCACAATGGGAGCATTACCTATAACTTGTGCTTGTTAAGTGATTGTGATATTCAATAGGTGTGCAGATGTCCTTTGAAGAAGAATAAGAGGTCCAAGATTTATTTTTTCATGAAAATTTTCACCTACAAAAAAAATGTTTTTGATCTGTGTATAAATGGCTTTGTCGATGTAGCTTTGTGACTAGTAGTCATAGTTTTGTCTTTAAATATATTTTTAAACTACCAATCCTACTCAAACTTCGTTGGTCATTTTGAATTAACACAAAATCACTACTATATCATTTCAAAAATAGAGATATTATTAAATCCAAAAGTAATTTTGTTTATGGTAGTCATAATTTTATAATTTTATATTTTTGTTTAACATATTTACAAAACAACAAATATCATCCTCTCAAAACAAGTGATTTTGTTATGTGTAAAAGCGGTATTGTATTACTTGTTTTAAATCCTACAGCTTAAATTTGACAAAAATACTACTAGGTAAGCTCCAAAATTAGTGGCTTTGTTAACTTGAGTATTGACTTTATCATTAAACATCATTATTTTCATTTAAGCAATTTTTTGTGATTACCTTTCTCCTAGTCATTGTTAGGAAACCACACACTCTACAACAAGATAAAAATAACATAATGCAATAATAGAGATAATTAAACAGACAAAATACTCAACATGCATGATATGAAATATATGATTTACATGGTAAAACCTTAACAAAGCTAAGGAAACATCCACGATGCAAGATATCAAGCTTTATTAATTCCAAAATGAACATAGTACATGCTAACTCAATGTGTAGAATACATGTGAACTCCACAAAGATAAATATGACTAATTGGCAAAGCACCATTAGGATTCTTCCTTCTAAAAATAGAGTGGAAAAACTCTATTAAGAATTTCCTTCTAAAAATAGAATTTGGTGGAATTCATCTTCCTAAAAATAGGGGTTTGAATCCCTAGCCCCCTATAATAATAGTCCGGGGGGGGAGGCGGGGGGCGCATTTCCACCACACACCCCTATCGAGTTGTGGGCTACAAACCACAATACAAAGGGATTCAAAATTTAACTTTATTGTCACATATCTAACAATCTCCACCTTGACAATAATTTCCACTTGATATCATGTTGACTAACTCATCACCTTTTTTACAGGCTAAGAGAAGACAAAAACCATTTTAACTTCTCTAATAATACTAGTTTTGTGAACTTATCAACACTATTTTCTGTGTGTGAACCTTTTCAAGTGCTAATTTTCCTTCATCAATCACCTGTCTAACAAGATGGTACTTTACAACAATATGTTTTGTCTTACTGTGATAAGCTATATTCTTGGCCAAATAAATTACACTCTGACTATCATAAAATACCTTCATTTTGGATTGTTCTCTTCCAAACTCACCTAATAGCCTGTAATGTCCCCTTTTTAGAAATGAAAATAATATTATTACTAAAATAAAAATTATTTGTAAATACTTAAATAAAGTAATAATAGTCTAATTTACTTTTCATTTAAGTTGGAGCCTTTTAAGGGTCATGGGCTTACTCAGCCCTTTAAGTTATTTTAAAAGTAACTTGACTTTATATTTCATGGTCCTTTCCCTCAAATTTGGGCACTCCACTTGGGGATTGAGTATTTAAGGAGAAGAGGATTCATTTGAGGGGATCATGTTATATTTGGATAATTGATTTAGAGCTTGATCATGTAACACTTGGATGATCTATTGTAAGGATGAAACCCCTTCAATAGATGTTGGAACAAGGATGAAAATCCTTGGACTAACTAGGGAATCCTCTATTAAGGGGTTTTCATTATTCGTCATTGGTTTGTGGAAAAGTTGAGCATCATTTTTAAGGTAATAATTATTCCTAGGACAATGCCTAGGATTTCTGAGGATAAATTGTAGTGAACCAGGGTTTTGAAAAAAATGGGACATATTTTAGTGGACTTCCCATGGTGGTAAAATTATGTTTCTTGTTTTTTTTGGTAACTATCATTTTTATGGTCATTTTGAACTATCATGGGAATTGTAAGTCCTAGTATTTTAGGAGATATGAATATATGAAGTTTCAATTGTATTTTACAATAATAATTTCTAAAATTTTGAGTTTTGTCATTTTGAGTGACTATTTTGACTTATAAAATTAGTGGCTACAATATAAAACTATTTTCATAATTTTTTGAGGGTTAGAAGTATCAAATCTAATTTTTGCCCTAATCACCTAGGGTATGGTAGAGGAATCTCTGTATATTGCTTTCATTTTTAGAATTGTGTTGTTAGCTGAATTTATTTTTAGATTCTTCACAGGAAGGGTTTTTCAGATTTGATAGGGTTTTATTGGAAAACCCTTATTTATAGATTTTTCCCAAGTTAGGGACATTACATATCCCCTTTAACCAAATTACCTCCTGACAAGCATGATAGGCGACCACATATTATGCCTTAGTAGTTGATGTAGTAACAATATTTGAAGCTTTGACATCCAACTTATAGGTTCACCTGCAAGTGTAAAAACATAACATGAAGTTGATTTTCTCTTATCTAAATCACCTACAAAATTTGAATCAACATATCCACAAATAGAATCATAATTGCTATTATAGGTGATGTAATAATCTCTTTTGCCACAAAAGTACCAAAACACCCACTTCATTACTATCTAATGTTCTTTACCCAGATTTACCATATATCTATTGACAACTCTAACTACATGTGAAATGTTAGGTCTTATATATACCATATCATACATTAAACTTCCTACTACACTAGCATATGTTACATGAGACATATACTCATTTTCTTCATCACTACTAGGACATAAATTTGAAAAAAGTTTTAAATGGAAAGCAAAAGGGATATTAACTGGTTTCACATTATTTATTCCAAATATGGTTAGTATCTTTTCCAAATACCTGTATTGTGATAACCAAAGATTACCATTTTTCTTGTCTCTATGTATCTTCATGCCTAATATATGTTTTATTGTTCCTATATCCTTCATTTCAACTGTCCTGGCTAGATGAGCCTTTAAATGGTTGATATCTTCCATGATTTTAATTTCTAAAAGCATATCATCAACATACAATGCCAATATAATGAATAAGTCATTGTCCAAAAGCTTGAAGTTAACATAATGATCATACTCACTCTTAACAAAATTATGGTTCCCCATGAAGGAATCAAACTTCTTGTATCATTACCTAGGTGACTGTTTCAGTCCATACAATGATTTCTTGAGCTTGCAAATAAATCATTTTTTTATATTCTATACAAAACCTTCACGTTGTTCCATATATATATCCTCTTCTAAATCTCCATGTAAGAATGTTGTTTTAACATATAACTGCTCCAACTCCAAATCAATTAAAACCACTAGTGCTAAAATAAATCGAATTGAAACAAGTTTAACAACTAGTGAAAAGATTTCATGGTAATCAATACCTTAGTTTTGTGCAAATCCTTTTACCAGCAATTTGGCCCTATACCTTTCAAATTTATCATTAACACCTATCTTTTATTTGTAAATCCATTTACAGCTAACTGGTTTTCTTTCTTTTAGAAGTTCTACTATATCCCATGACTTGATCTTATCCAAGGCATCCATTTCCTCCTGCATTGCCTTTTCCATTTGGCACTATCCATATCTTCCAATGCTACACCTTTAACCTATATTACATCTAGGGATATGTGTGCTTGACTTGTGGTTTACACACCTTCATATTAACATGTTACATTTCTCGATGTTCTTAATATGGTCAACTTATGGAATAACCATGGCTAAGTAGAGTATATATAGAAGGTAATGGTTAGTATTTTATCATCACATTGTGAACTATGTTATTATTACATTGTTATGGAGGTTGCCCCCTCGGAGGGGTGTAATCATAATATTCAACTATCTTGTTCTTTCGTCAATTGTTGTTGTGGGCCTACTTATTCTAATCTTAATTATGTGATATATTATTCTATTATTGAAAATCATCTAAGTAATTTCATTACAGGTGGTAAAGAGATTTTATTTGACAAGTTTTTATGACATTTTTTTTGGGATCTAACGTCTTGAACACTAGAAGGTCAAAAAACATAAGTTGTGATTCAGGACGAATAAAATTTCTTCATTATTACAATTTTGTTCATGATTTTTTTTTACAAAAAGAAAAAAGATTTTTTTAAGAAAAAAAAAGTATGGAATTTTTTTACCTTGTGCAAATTAGCAGTCGTTGGATTCATCTCATAGATGATCAAAATGGTATATTCTGTTGATGTAATTTTTTTGGTCAAAAATTTTCACCCTTGTGCATAATAGCAATGTTGAATTCATCTTGGTGAGATGATCCAATGGTGTATTCCATTGGTACACCTTTTTTAGGGATAAAACCCTTGTAGGGTTTGTGCATGGCTAGTCCAAACACTCGTAAATGCGAAAAAGGGTAAGAAACTCCAAAAACTCATCACAAAGATGACATAGAGTCTAAATTTTTTGATCCATCTATTTAAGTGGCAACTCAACAACTTAAGTCAAAGTTGTAGGGCACGGTGAAAAAAGATGATTTTGATACAGTTCAAGGGGACATTACAGGGTTGAGATAGAACTTGGATAGTGTTATAGATCAATTGAAATAAATATATGGGAAATTTTCTAACTTTTCATCTTAACCACTATAAAATAACCCTCCACCACTTCAGTTTAGTTCTCCTCCTCCAAACAATACCAACACCAATCATGGTTCTAAGTTGATGTTACCAAAAGTGGACTTGGGAAAGTTTGATGGTAATTATCCACTCACCTAGCTCACTCAAATTGAAAATTTATTTGATCTACATCAGACTCCATGTTCATAACAAGTGGTTATGGCCTCTCTATATTTGGAACCTGACCCATTCATTTGGTATTGTTGGTTGTGTGCTTAAAATAAAAATAAGGGTGTCCTAGTTTCATGATCAATATTTTATGAGTTACAACTCCACTATCGCAATAATGTCTCTAAAAACTAATTCAGTCAGCTAGCCAAGTTGTGCTAGACTGGGATTGTAAAGGATTACATTCATAAATTTTAGAATCTCTCTTTACGTGTGGCAGACATCACTAAAGAAAATCTGACTATCTTATTTTTGGGTGGCCTCAAAGATAACATCCGATTAGAAATTCACATGTTTAATCCCAGTACTATATTTGAGGCCATACCAAGGGCACACATGTTGAGGAAAAAAAGTTTATTAAATGAAGACCTTTCTCTAGTGTCCATGAATGCACCTTCCCAACACCATGATTTTTGAAGCCTACCAAATTGACACCTCAATAAGTGGAAGAAAAGTGTGAAAAAGGTTTATGTTTTGGCTATGATGGAAAATGGAGCAAAGGACATCAATGTGCTGAAAACAAATTATTTTACATTAACGGTGCCAAAGAGGAAGAAGAAGATGAAGAGGCTTTAGGGGCAAGTTTGGAAGAACCTGAGGATGAATCTAAAGATTCTCAACCTACTATTTCTTGTCATGCACTTTTTAGCATTAATACTCCTCAAACTCTTAAAGTGGTAGGTTTTTTGAAGAAATAGAAGGTTACTATGTTAATTGAATGTGTGAGTACACATAAATTCATTAACAGTAAGTTGGCTACTTATTTTAACTATTTCATTTGCCGAGCTCTAAACTTTTAGGTCATGATTGCAGATGGTGGTACAATGAACTATTTTGGAAAATGGCATAGAATTAAGCTTGTTATGGGAGACTACTTGTTATATTCTCCTATGTTATTCCTATGGGAGGAGATGACATTTTTTTGGAGTACAGTGTCTCACCACTTTGGGCACTATTGAGATGAATTTGTAGGAACTATTCATGAGGTTCCATTCAGAAGGCAGGACGTTTGAACTACGTGGATTACAGGCTAAAGCTCCATAACTGGTTAGTTCCCATAAGATGATGAAGATTCTTAGAAGAGCTACAATAGGATTTGTGAAATGATTATTTTCTATAGAGGTTTCACCAACCAAGGAGTGTACACATCCTGATTTGCAAAGGGTGTTGGATGAACATTCTATTGTTTTTGGTGACATGCCAAAAGGCCTTCCTCCAAGTCATGTGCATGATCATGCCATCAAGCTCATTCTAAGAAGTACACCACCCAACATCTGACCCTATAGGCTTCCCTATGCCTATAAGAGTGAAATTGAAAATATGGTACAAGAGATGTTGGAGGTAGGAATCATCTAACACAGTCAAAGTGAATAGTCCTTCTCAGTGGTTATGGTGCTAAAGAAGGATGATAGTTGGAGGATTGCCTAGACTACAGAGAAGTCAACAAATACACCATCAAAGATAAGTTTCTTATTCCAGTAATTGATTATTTTCTAGAATTATTGCATGGTGTTATTTATTTTACCAAGTTAGACCATTTCTCTATATATCATTAGATTCATATCCATGATGAGGACATACCTAAAACAATTTTTAGAACTCATGAAGGCCATTATGAATTTATGGTCATGCCTTTTAGCCTCACAAATGCACCATATACATTTCAGAGTTTGATGAATACTATTTTTAGGCCATTTTTGAGAAAGTTTGTATTAGTGTTTTTAACAATATCCTCATCTATAAGAAAAATTGGGAAGACCATTTGAAGCATGTGAAACATGTACTTTCAATTCTATAACAACATTAGCTTTATGTCAAATCTACCAAATGTGCTTTTGGTGTCCAAGAGGTGGATTACTTGGGTCATAATATTTCACATGAAGGAGTGAAATTTGATCCTAAAAAAATCCAAGTGATGATGGAGTGGTAGGTTCCCAAGACCCTCAAGAACCTTTGTGGATTTATGGGGCTAACTGGTTACTATCACAGATTTTTCAAAAATTATGGTAGCATTGTAGCCCCACTCACATCTTTATTGAATAAAGACTCTTTCCAATGGATTTATTTAGATACCAAGGCATTTTAACAGTTGAATATGATTATGTGCACAATTCTAGTTTTGGGTACACCTGATTTTTCAAAAACTTTTGTTGTGGAGTGTGACAAATCAAGATATGGCATGGGGGATGTAGTCATGCAAGAAGGTAAACCAATGGCATTTGAAAGTCTCTAATTGAAGGGAAAAATAGGCTCAAACCAATCTATGAGAAAGATATGATGGATATTTTACATGCAGTGAAGCAATGGAGACCTTCTTTGATGGGTTGTCACTTTCAGGTAAAGACTGATCATGATAGGCTCAAATAATTTTTGGAACAGTCATTATCATATAAATAACAAAAAAAATGGGTGACTAAAATATTAGGCTATGATTTTGAAATAGTGTATAAGAAAGGAAAATAAAATGTGGTGGCAGATGCCTTCTCTTGGCGGGATGAATCATTTGAGGCAATCTTATGCGCCATGACCATGTGGCAAGTAGATTGGCCAGAGGAAGCAAGATCACAATGGGATAATGACAATGATACCAAGGATTTGATTCTCAATCTTCAAAATAGTTCTAATGAATTTGAAAATTTTACATGGAAGGTTGAACATGTTATGGTATAAAGATAGATTATACCTTTGTAAGCATTTTCTCCTCAAACATAAAATTATTTAGGAACTTCATGCCTCTGCACTTGGGGGTCACTCCAAGTTTTTGAAAACATATCACAAAATCAAGCAAGACTTCTTTTGGGAAGGAGTCAAGAGGAGTGTCTTGAAATATGTTGTTGAATGTATGGTATGTCAACAAAACAAAGGTGAAACCATGAAGACCCCAGGTCTTTTTCAGCCTTTATCCATCCCTAGCCAGCATTGGGAAGAGGTTTTCATGGGTTTCCTTACAAGGTTACCACAATCTGAGGGTAAAAGTGTTATCATGATAGTTATGGATTGACTCACCAAGTATGCTCATTTTTCTCCTTATCACAACTATTTATTATCAGTACAGTAGATTTTATTTTTCTCAATACATTTCAAAAATTACATGATACTCCAAAGATCATTGTAAGTGACCAAGATCCCATATTTATTGATAATTTTTGGATTGAATTATTTGCATGTTTAAGAACCTAGTTGGCTCATAGCTCATACTATCATCAGCAGTCTAATGGACAAACAGAAGTAGTCAACAAATACCTAAAAGTGTATCTTTATTGTTTTGTTTATGACAAATAGGATAAATGGGTTCATTGGCTACCACTTACTAAATGGTTATATAACACTTATTTCACACTTTCTAAGATGTCTCCCTTTGTGGCATTATATAGATATCACCCCCATCCAAATTAGCTTTGATCGTGCATCTCAAGTTTTAAGCTATTGAAGAGCACATTCACCATCAATAGGAGTTACTAGTTAGTTTGTGAGAGAATTTAGTAATGGCATAAAATTAAATAAAGCATTAAGCAGATCAACACCATAATGAGTAAGATTTTTAAATAGGTGATTGGATCATTATGCATTTGCAACCATATAACTAAATATCCATGGAGCAATAGAAAAAGGATAACAAGATATCACCTAAGTATTATGTCTCTTATCAGGCCTTGAAAAAAATTGGTAGTGTGGCTTACAAGTTGGGATTACCCCTATCCACTCGTATACATCCAATATTCCATGTATTTGATTAAAGAAGATAATTGGACATAGAGTTTCCACTTAGACTGAGTTAATTGAATTTAGTGAAAAAAGCTGAGTCATTTTGGAACCTGAAGAGATCCTTCAAATACACACTAAGCAGCTACAGACCAAAGTGATTAAGGAGTATTTAATCAAATGGAAGAAACTGCATTCTAAACATACAACATGGGAGGATGAAGCATTCCTGCAACAACATCCTGGTTTGATTCAATGTTGGGGACAACATTTTTTTGAAGGGGAGGGGGATGTTATGCCCTTAACCTCTAGTGTGTCTAGGGATATGTGTGGCCAACTTGTGGCTTACACACCTTCATATTATCTTGTTACATTTCTTGATGTTCTTAGTATGGTCAGCCTATAGAATAACCTTGGCTAAGTAGAGTATATATAAGAGGTAATGGTTAGTATTTTTTCATCACATTGTGAATTCTATTCTTATGGCATTGTTGTGGAGGTTGCCCCCTTGAAGTGGCTCAATCATAATATTCAAGTATTATGCTCTTTTATCAATTGTTGTTGTGGACCTCTCTTAATTTTGTGATATATAATTCTATTGTTGCAAATCATGTAATTAATTTTCTTACATCCAATGCTTCTTAATAACAACTAGGTTACCCATCATTAGAAATTGAATCAATTGAAATACTAAGATTGTAATTATTAGGAGGACGCCTGAATTGTGTAGATATCCATGTTGGTTATGAAGGTATTTCTTGTTGAGGTGTTTTCTTAGGTTTTTGTGGAACTTTGACATCTTCACCATCAAAAAATGGTTGAATTTCCTCCTTTTCAGAATCTAAAAATGGCTCAGTTTCAAACTTGACATGTTGATTTTCATGTTCTTGTTTTTATTTCATTTATGCATTTGATTTTAGAAAAGATGATTCATCAAATTGTATATCTCTGATAATGATGATTTTGTGGGTAGTAGGATCCCACATTCTATATCCCTTAACACCATCTCCATCACCATACCCAACAAATATGTAATTCTTGGATCTTGGGTCTAACTTTGAACATCGATTCTTATAAGTGCATAAGCATTACAACCAAAATAAATAAATTTGAATAATCACATGGATGACCTATCCATACCTCTTCAAGAATCTTACAGTCTATTACAACTGGTGGCAATTGATTTACTAGATAACATTTTATACAAGCTGCTTTTGCCCATAAACACTTGTCTAAATTTTCATTGTTGAGCATGCTGTTTGCTTTCTCTAAAATAGTCCTATTCATGTGTTCAATAACCCCATTTTGTTGTGGTGTATAGCTGGTGTTTTTGTGCCTTTCAATATTAGATTCTTTGCAATAATTATGACACTCCAAGGATGTGAACTCAACTCCATCATGTGTTTTTAAACATTTGAATGACATGCCAATTTTCTTCTCAACTAAAGCTCTAAATTGTTTAAATACACTGAAAACATTGGACTTTCTTTTAAGACATTAGACACATAATTTTTTGGAGTAATCATCAATAAACGTAACAAAATACAATGATCCTCCATATAAAATTACATGGGTTGGACCCTACATATCATAATGAATATAGTCAAGAATACCTTTACTTACATGACTTCCTACACTAAACTTTTGTGTACATTGTTTCTCAAAAACACAGTGCACACATAGATCCAAATCTAAATATTTTAAACCAAGAAGTAACTCATGATTTTTTATTACCTTTAATGCTTTCTCACTCATGTGGCCCAAACATAGATGCTATAGATGAGCATGATATTTTATTGTTTTAGATATCACAACTTTTTGACTGATATCTACACTCCCTTGTAATATGTAAAGTATCTAAACTTTTAGAGCCTTCATTACAACTAAGGCACCCTTAGACACCTTAAGAGTTCCACCTTGACCTATGAAATTATAACCATAGGAATCTAATTCATTCGAAAAATCAAATTTCATTAAGGTTCTGGTACATGTCTTACTTCTATTATAGTCCTTACTATGTTATCAATTTTTTTATCTTAATGCTACCAATACCTTCAGTCTCAGAAGAAACATTATTTCCCAAAAGAATAAAACTTATGTCAAAGGTTTGGTAAGAAGAAAACTAACTCCTATGTGGACACACGTGATGTGTAACACCCAAATCCAATAACCATTCATGATGATAAGAGGAAACATTACAAATAGATAAAACTTCATCACTCATATCTTAACTTATTTATCCCTGATTTGTTTCCTTGGTGGATTCTTCTTTTTTTTGACTTTTTTTCTCTTCCAGCAATCCTTCTTAAGATGCCTTGATTTACCATAGTGTCATCACCTTGCCTTACTTTTCCTAGATTGTGACATATATCTTGATGTGCCCCTGGAGCTTTGACCTCTTTCTTTTGATTTTCCCCTAGCAATCATAACTTCAAGAGTAGAGATCTCTAGGCTAGATTTTCTACTCATCTCCTCAGCCAACAATGCTCGCACAACATAATAATAATAAAGATCAGCAGTGATACTAAAGCTAATCGAGTTTACTATATGATTCAAAGAATCTGATAATGTACATAACAAAGTGATTTTTTTCTTCTTCATCCACTTTCACACTAAATTAGTCAACTGGCATAATAGAGTATTGAAAGTATTTAAATGATCAACAATTTTCATACGTTCCTTCATTCATAATGAATACAATCCCTCTTCAAGTAAATATTATTTGTTACATATTTCATCATGTACAGGATTTTTAATCTGGTCCATAATCCTACCACAGTCTTTTCCTTGGCAATGTTGAAAAGAACATCTGCTAAACATAGTCATATTGCACTAAGAGATTTTGTATCCAACTCTTCCCAGTATTTATCAACCATCCCCATAGGTTTATTTACCAAGGATTTATGTATTTCTTGTTACACCAACAAACCATGTGCTTTGAGTTTCCATAACTCAAAATTATTCTTACCATTAAACTTCTCCACCTCAAACTTTGCATTCAAAAATTTCACCATTTCATGTTGTGGAAAACAACACCAAATATAGAACACATCTATTGTAAGAGTAAATTTGCTTTGATACCACTTGTTAGGAAACCACACACTCTACAACAATAGGGAAATAATAGAATGCAATAATAGAGATAATTAAATAGACAAAAACACTCAACATCCATGAGACAAAACACATGATTTATGATGTAAAACCTTAACAAAGCTAAGGAAACATCCACAGTGCAAGATATCAAGCTTTATTAATTCTAAAATGAACATATTACATGCATAATTGGTGTGCATATTACATGTGAACTTTTTTTGTATATTACATGTGAATTTCACAAAGATAAATGGGCCTAATTGGCAAAACACCATTAGGATTCCTCCTAAAAATAGAGTGGAAAAATGCCATAAGGACTTTCCTTTTAAAAATAGAATTTGGTGGAATTCATCTTCCTAGAAATAGGGGTTTGACTCCTTGATTTGTCACCACCTCCTTTGGACCCCTTGTGACAATAGGGGCATTTCCCCCCACACCCCCCTATCGAGTTATCTGTTAATATGTCTATAATTTGTTAAATTTTATTTTATCCTTGTCTTGTTTCTATTTCTAGTCTATGCAGACTTTGAACAAAGCCACTACTTTATTTATTCATAATCAATAACTTTGTCATGGTGATCAATGAATTTATTATAGTAATTAGTAGCTTTGTCAGGTATAACTCAATGTAGTTGTTTATAATTTTTCAAAACTGTTACTGTAGACTAACAACTTTGTTTCCTACTAATGACTTTGTTACCTGAAAAAGTGGCTTTGTCTTGTTTTGACCATTTTTTGCACAAAATCTATTTTTTAAGTTACAAACGTGGCTTTGTATTATAAAAAATGGCTTTGGCATTTAAAAAAGTGACTAGACCTTAGTTACTATAATCTATAAATTTTGCATTTTAGCTAATTCTAACATGTGGAAATAGGTACCAAGTGAATGGACCAGAAATGTCGAGCTAATCTTATCTAATGTGAGTCTCTCATTAATGGCCTTTACATTTATTTTAATTTGGGCATTTCATGTGATTGATGTTTTCAAAAAGTATTAATAGTCTATATTAATAAAATTATGGGGGTTGATAAAATTGAGTGGAGAGTCTTGAAGAGGTGATCACCTACACTCACATCAATAATTTTTTCTGGGCAAGGTGGGGCCTTCAAAATTCAATGACCATTAGGGTCCTAGTCATAAATGCACATTAATAATTTTCTATGGGTATGGTTGGGGCCTTCACAATCTAACATCCATTAAGGTCCTACACATACCAAATTTTAAAATATAAGAAAAAATAAACCCTGGCCAAACACCTATCAAAACACATTATTATTTTTTTTTTTTTGTGGGGGGGGGGGGGGGGGTTGTTATAAACACCTAAAAATGGGTTTAAGTATTTATTAGTTGTTTAGTTATTGGTTATCAATCCAAATTAAGTGGTATTGGCATGATTGGGTTTTTTTGTTTGTTAGGGTAATCCAAGGGTTTTCCTTCTGTCTTGTTTGCCTTTTCAATCATTTGATGTCATTTATGCACCTACAGTGTCCTAATTTAAATTTAGGTTCTCTATATATACACAATGATCTTAATGCACCGAGTTTTTAAAGATTATCTACAAAGCATCTAACATTTACTATCACAATGATCTATTGAGAATTTACAATCATTTTCTATAAATTAAACAAGCAATTAGAGAGCATTCATTATAGCATTGAAGTCCATAATACCAATAGATTACATTACACTAGTTTGCTTGGTTAAATAATTATAACATGTACTGGCATGTTGTTGTTAATATTGTACAATATTAAGGGCCATGACAAATATCAAGGAAGTTCAACTTTGCTTTAGTGTAACACATACTCCCAAAAAAGTTGTTTGCCTTATCATTTTTACTTCAACTACCTTATTAATGTTTGTAGAAGAAGTGTAACTTCCCAATGATCTACATGAGATTTAATAAAATTGAGTGAGGTTCATAAAGCCCTAGATATGATGAACCCAAATGTCAAAAACATTTGCTCCTACTTGACACTTCCCACAACCATAATCACTACAACTCTGGTGAGCAAAAATGAAAAGTAATGTTTTGGAAAGGGTCCTATGTTCGTCATGATTTTTCATGTTTTTATCACCATACCACAAACCCCTAATTTTTATTGTCATTGATTGATATTTATCTCCATATCTCCTAAAAACCAATATACTTTTCTAAACCCTCTTTTCTTCATTTATTGTCGTGGTTTAAAAAAATAATTAAGTCTAATTTATTGTTTTGCATCTATTTATATTTATTTAAATGTTTATAGATATTTGTGTTGCATGTTTAATATAAATCCATTTATTCATAACCCATTTTGATAAACCCGACCTCTCTTACAACTATTTAATGGTTAGATCATGCCTCATTTATGGTAGATCTAATTTTTGTAGGGTAAACACAAATCTATTTTATTTTCTAGGGCATGTTCCAATGCATTATTTCTTATATGTTAGCCCTAGCTTCTTTGTGTTTTATTTGAAACCATAAATTAATCATTCATGGTTATATTTCAAACCCTAAAGTTTTTGCATGGTGTGTGTGTTCAATGTCTGACGTCTTCTTATGCCACTAAAATTGACTGCATCTGAGAACCCAACCATGAAGAGTACTAGAATCAATTAGGACCCTATTGATTTTATTAAAATTATATTGATTAATTCTAGATATTGATTAAAAAATAAAATGGCATTTGGAAATGTAAATAATGTTGCTCTAATAATCACATGTTCTATTACAAATGACAATGGTGTGCCTTTGAATGAGAATGGTTTGAATGGATCTCAAATCTATAACGATGTCAAATAGATTGTGATCAAAAAGTTTGCTTAGATGAGCTATATAGGGCTAAACATCTAGTACATTTAATGAAACATCTCATGTCATGCATTAGTGAGATAACTAAATTGATGAATTTATTGAAATAAGTTGCAAGCCAAATCTTAAATAAAGAGGCTCAAATTGGGTTTAAATTATAAGATATACCTTGTATAGTAAATAATGGATATACAAGTGCTCATAATGTGGATCAAGTAATTACCTCATGTAATAGATTGTCACAATCTATGCCCAATCATGTAGTCATTTCTAAAGTTTATTCTAAACCTACTCAAGCACATGTTTTTATTACTTCTAATATCACCAATTATTCTCCTTCTTCTCAAAGTGATAAGTTTGATTACCAAGTTCTTCAAAACCCTTAACATGTTTCCACTACCTCTCATTTTTTTAAAATTCAAAACATTTCTCAAATTCCTCTTATTCAACCATTTATTGCTTATAATACTTCTGAAATTGCTTCACATTTTTTCCAATCCTTTTTATTTGTAAAATGATTTTATTCTAACTTAATCTACGTCTAATTATATTTATAATTATGAAATGAATAATATAATGCATATATCAACATGTGATTTGTAAAATTAGTGGAAGGTTCTCTCTCAATTGTCTCAAAAGCCAAAGAATAGTGTCACTTCTAGTGATATATTTCTTAACCCCTTAGATTATGATGTGCTTGCCTGTCCATTTCCAATGGGATTTATCGATAAAATGTTTGAATTGATTAATATAAAAGGAGACACTTTTTATCATATTATAGCTTTCCACACCTCGTGCTTGGATTTTTACAATGATGATAAATTGCCAACTAAGTTATTTCTAAGAAGCTTGAAATATTGTGCCCTTAATTTATTTTATGCTTTACCATGTTGATTTGTACATTCCTTTACAACCTTAGTAGATGATTTCATAGCTCATTTGTCAAACAATATTGGCATGAAGGTTACATTTACACAAATAGTTCAAATTAAATAAGGATCAAATAAGACTATTAGTGAGTGTGTGATTAGATTTAAGACTATGTTTACCATGATGACTCATCAAGTATCTGATAATGAAATTTAAACTATTTTGCTCATAGTTTGCTTCCAATGCTTAAGGAAAAAGTGGTCTTTAATATTTACCATTCATTCAATTTATTTTTTTGAGTGGCAGAGGAATTTGAGGTCAAGCTTTTAGATGTAAGTGTGCTTAATTATGGGTCCAATACACCACCTTCTAGTGGTTCCAAGTTTCCAAATAAACACCATTCAAGGCTAGAAGTAATGTGGATGCTTTTAAACCTAATATTTATGGTAAAAATTTGGTTAATATTATATAAAAGTACTTGATAGGATCATATTATTTTAACAAAGGGAGCGTAGACAATTTAGAAGGTTAAGTGGAACTCTAAACAATGTGTTGTAGAGATTGTTTGAGCATAATGTGATTACTTTGCCTCCCATTGGGTAATTATATCCTTAAAGACCATTTCATAAAATTATGAAGCAAACTCATTTAATGATTACCATTGAAATACATGACACTCTTCAAATATGTGTTTCACCTTGAAACATGAGATACAAAGTCTCGTTGATAATAACCCTAATCAAGTGGAAAAGATACAAAATAATTTAAATGAATAAATGGCTATACCAAATCAATACTTGAAAATATTTACTAACCCTATTCCAAATCATCATACTCAATTAAAGGATTAAGGAAATGTTCATATGATAGATAGAAAATATCAAACAGAAACACCACAAGATTTTAATGCTCATTCACTTAATGGATTTATTAGTTTGTTTAGTATAATTATAAGGAAGAGGGAACATCCTTTGTTGTGTTTCATGATAATGAGATCCTGAATGATATCTCATAAAATGCCCCTTTATTCATAATAGCTTTCATAGATGAACTTAAACATGAACAAGATGACATTATGGTTAATAATGGTTCAAGTATTAACGTGTGTACTGATAATATCATCAAGTGCTTGGAATTTATATAAGAGAGTTAGAAAATACTACAAAAATTATTATGGGCTATGATGGCATTAGTAGAGATATATTTAGTTTTGTTCTCTTGCCTATCCAAATTGGTCCTAAGACAATCTCTACTTTATATCATGCAGCACCCAATAATGGATCTTATGATGTTTTCCTTAGGAAACCATGGATACATTAAATGATAGCAATTCCATGTTTTTTATAGTCATAAAAATTGAAAAAGATGTTTATTATCCACCAAAACAACAAGTTCAATAAGAGTGTTTGCATGAGGAAATACTAAAGCAAAAACCAAAATTTTTGCCTAAGAAAGAGAACACAAGGTTAAATAATATAAAACCACACCTAAAAGGGTATGTTTATCACAACCTATTAATACTAAAAAAACATAGGAGTTGGAAAAAGATACAATCATTTAGGGTAACATCAATTCAAATGATCATATTGTTTTGCAAGAAGGTATAGTAGATAATGATGGTGAAAATAATGATACCATTTTATCTTTCTTAGACTTGTGGGTATTGTAGCATAAAAATTTGACTCATGATGATGCATGTGATTAAATTTATATATATTATGATGCTTTTTATAACTCACTTGATTATGATTATATTATTGGTTAGCTTCACCTAACTCACTACTCGTGTTTGTAAATAAACACTTTTTATTTGATTTATCTATGTTTTCTTTGTGTTTATTATTTAATTTTTCTTTTGCTTCTTTCTATATTCTCTTTATTTGCTTCCCCTTCATATGTTTAACATGTGGCTTGTGGAAATCCTTTCTTCTTGCTCATCTTTCTTATATGTTAGGTTAACCAATAGGGTCCTCATTTGCTCTCTTATTTATTGGTTCTAGTTTCTACTTGGTTTCCTTATGCTTCTTGGGTTTTCCTTGTCATATTTTTATTACTTTGTTTCACTTTCTTTATTTGTTTGAGCACACTTTAATATGTTTTATCTAAATTGATTTGCGTGGTTCTTATCTTCAAGTTGTCTTGATTTCATTTATTTTTGATTTTGCTTCTCATCCTCTCATGGTTGCAACTTCCTTTTCATGTATATTTTTCTATTGTTCTGAAGTTGCCTCTTCTTTTTCCCTCTTTATTGTTTTCCACCCTTGATTTTTTCTTGTTGTTTCCCATGCCCAAAGGCCATGCTGATTTTCAAATGATGATGGCATATCTATTTTTGCAACATTATTATAAACACAATTAATTTTGATGGAAATTGTGGATTAGTAGGGATCCTCTTTATCTTTGTCTCTGCATGTAACTCTTCCTCTATATGTATACAATTGTCTAATTTTAGTGATTTATTTTAATATTCTCAAAATTATTTGGCATGAATTCTTACATGTCTTCTAAAAATCCTTTTCCTTTATCTTGTTAAGTGACAATTCACAAAAGCTCATAATACTATAGTTATTCTAAAGTACATTGTGTTTTCATGATTATCCACTTATAAAAAGAGGTTATACTACAACTATTGTTTATATACATGCTACTGAGGAGGTCATCAAGATAGATGTATAATCTATGTGCAATAGGTTCAAGTTGTAGATTCATGGTAGGTAGGGGGTACATTGCATGTTCACTCAGGGGAAAATATGGGGGCATTTTTGGGGCATATTATGTCACCATTTCAAGTTTTGTATTCACTAATTATATTTTATCATATTGGGCTGTCATTTTATCTTATTATCTCTAATGTACACCTTGTATGTTTGATTTGTTCTTACATGCTTCGTGCATATATATATATATATATAAGCACGAAGCATGTAAGAACACATCAAACATACAAGGTGTACATTAGAGATAATAAGATAAAATGACAGCCCAATATGATATATATATATATATATATATATATATATATATATATATATATATATATATATGTATGTTATGCTTGTTGCACTCATGTCTCAAGTGCCTTTGTGTTTGGTCACATAGTTGACTTGTTTTATTTATGCTTGTTGTGTCTTCACTACTTTATGTGCTTACTATGTGTTTGGTCATATAGTTGATTTGTTTGCTTTGTACTTGTTATATCTCCATTAATTTATGTGCTTGCTTAGTGTTTTATGTGTCTTGAGCATGTTTGGCATGCTTACTTTGTGTTTTACATGTATTTATTGTCTTTTATTTCTATTATATGTTTTATGTGTTCTCATTGTCTTATTTTTCTTATATTTATTTAGTGTACCTTCAATGTCTAAAGTGTTTTCTTTATGTTTGGTCATATATGTGACACATTACTTGTTAAGGCATTTCTTATGTTCGATGGTACCGTGGTTTATGTCATGCATAGTCCTCTTATCACTTGCCTATGTCACCAATATATATATATATATATATATATATATATATATATATATATATATATATATATATATATATATATATATTATACACACACACACACACACATATATATATCATGCATCTATTTAGAGTACTTGTGCTTTGCATTACTATGTCTTATGCCACTAGTACTATATCTCTTATATTTCATGACCATGTGGGGAATATCTTAATGATATTATATTAGTTACATCTTGTAATCATATTGGGCATACTACCCTTTGTGATATATTGATGACATTCAGTTAGTGCGGGGCATATTAATCATGTGCTTATATTGATTAAATCATAGGCCTACATGGAGAAAAACATTTATAAGTTACTACATGCTTCCAAGATTACATATTTCTATGATACACATAAATGGTTTTATATCTTATCTTACATATGATGTGTGCAATTCCTTCTTTTAAGATATGTGCTTGACAGTTTCATCCCACATCTCAAAATGGGGGCATACACTCCACTCATTATATTAATCCTGACTCAATACATTCAACACAAATTTAACTCTTATAGAAGGGGCCATATGAATTTTAAATACTTCAATGTGTACACAAAATAGATCACCTATTCTCACCATGAGATATACTCAAAATATTTCTTAGCCTCATTTTTTAGTACACAAAATATTGTTTACATTGACCTTGGTCACTAAAATTTATAGTTAGAAATGTATGGAAGAATTAGCAAAGATTCAAAGGCATGTGATCTCATAGGAACATTGCCATATCTTCAATCAATTGTGTATATCTCTTTTAATTTTATATATGTTACCATGTTTATTATTGGCACTCACCCATGTGTGTGTTTAAAAACAAAGAATGTTCTTGCAAGATTCACATGCACATTGGAGTTTTTTTCATGAGCTTCAAGGGCAAAAAAATTTATACTCAGACCAAGCCTATTTACTTTGTTATGTATGCATGGACACAAACATAAAAGTGGGGCATCATTTAGACACCTAAAAAATTCTCCTAGGCATTTATTAGTCTTTTAATTACATTATTCTAGGTTACATGTGTTGGGGTCAATTATTAATCTAAATTATGTGTTATTAGTGTATCTAGTTGCTTTTTATCATCTCCACTTTGTATCTCTCATCTTTTTCTCTCTCCCCATATTTCTATGGTACCTTGTACAAACATTCTTAGTGAGTTTATAGGATTTCATGTTTTTTTTTCATTGGGCTGTGATGGTGTTTTTGAGTCCCATCTTGTTCACTTTTTTTTATTGTTTGATATCATTTTACATGTCAATATGGTCCTAATTCAAATTTATGATACTTATAAATACATAAGCATATAAATATTATATGAAAAATCATATAACATTTATTATTAGAGTGATCAATTAAACATTTAAAACCATTATCTAGAAATCAAGTAAACATTTAGAGAGCATCCATTGTAACACTAAGTCTATACTGTTTTGACAAATAACTTTTCATTTTTATCATGATGAATTCCCTTCATAACTAACTTGCTTTACTATTTTTTTGCAAAAAATATCTTTGGAAATCTTGGGCTGTCTAAAGGGAGTTGACTTCAACATAAGAGCAACTTATAAATTGAAATCGATATGCATTACATGCAACACTCCCTATAACTAATCATATTGTGATCATTCAAATAATCTAATTAAGGGATATTAATAGATCATGAAAATGATTAATTTTGATGTCGAACAAACCCACTAACTCAATGCATGATTGTAAATTCTAAACATGTTTTAAAAAAAATTATAAAGATAAGATTAAATTTAATATCTAAACTTGTAACATACAACCTCAATCACTAGTTCATAGAAAGTTTTTGTATCTCTCTCTCATAGTAAACTTCTTACATAGCAATTAGACCTATTTAATTTTTTTTTAATTAGGCATGGTTGGTAGTACGTTTGGCATTTGATTGAGTGATTGCTAGTTCAAAGTCAACAATTCAAAACTTGCACCTCCAAGGGTCTCACTCAATCTGACTGGACTTTATCAAGATGAGAATGGATTATAATGGCTGTGAACTTGAGTAAAAAACCTAGATATAATAAAATCCAAGTAGGATGAAGTATGAAGGTGGTTGGTTAGTTACTAGATTAGAACTCCAGACCTAAGTGGAGATAATTAAGGATTGTAACCGATTCCCATTGTAATAATAAAAAAATTATTAAAAGATTACTATTGAGAAGTCAATGTTTGTGATTCAAACTTGAGATAACTTAGAAGTAACATTCCAATTCCTATCGCTACGACCAACAACTAAATAATAAAATCCAACCAAAATTTTGTGTAGGCTCAGTACAAGGTTCCCAACTCACAGACATGCAAAAAATTGCACTTTTAATATTTATAGATGTCTAAATTTCCAAATAATGCAAAAATGAATAAGAAGGTGATCAGAAAGGATTAAGTCCAATAATGTCTCCACCGACAAAGGAAAATAGTTGTCAAAGGAAAAATATGATTGTGTGGAGATCATGGCTTTATCAATCCACTATAATCTTTGTCAAATCCATGGTGGAGGTTGGTTCCAAGTGTGCCATACAATAGACGTGGGGTCTTGAAAAAAAATTAGGTCATAAAACCCAAATTTATTTTGTATATACAACCATGTCTCTCATTTACTAGCTGTGAACCACATAGGAAGGTGGGCAAGTTTGTCATTTGTTTTTTTATCATATTAAAGTCCCCACACATAACCCAATGCACATTTGACAACTCGTTAGCAATCCACCACCAAAGAGCCACCCTTTCTAGCATGTCATTAGATGCATAAACACTAATAAAAATAAAAGAGAAATATTCAATATTGAATAGCATCCAGAGAACACAATTTGAGGGGTCATGCCCATTATCCACATAATAAGACTACCATTTTGGAGAAATAAATGTTATTAAGCCTCCATACCTTGAGAGATGATTGTTTTTCATGACTAGACTATCAATCCAGATGAGTTTGTTGATAGTTGTAAGCAAAAATATTGTCAACTTAACTTCCTACAGACAAATAAAATCCATTTTTATAAATTGAAGCTAAAAATCTTGCATAATATACTTGCAATTTGAGTATGTGAGACCTTGCACATCCCATGAGAAGTACTTTTTTATAGATTACAAAAGTTAAGAGACATATCCTCATAACCAAAGCCCTCCAAAGCACTAAACCTAGTCTGCATAAATTGTTGTTGGTTTGATTGCCTAAACAACATAATGGGTAATTTTATGTATGGAACTCATTGTGAATGTTAAACATCACCCACTTCAATTTAAACAAACTCCATAAGGTCATGGGAGAGATCAACTTCCACACTTTTGGGATGGGTTGAATAGAATTTAGGGGCTCTTAACATACAACATGGACATATATAGCTACGTCTTGTTCAATAAAATCCTAGCAAGGTAAAAAAAGTCCATGGAATTTAACCCAAATCCAAACCTTCAGGGTTATGTGTTCAAAAACAATAAATTTGTGTATACAAGGCAATAAAACCATAAAAGAAGTACAAATATACTAGGTAGAGAAATTATCTTGTTACTCAAAATAAGCCCTGGATGGGTGTGGTTAGAAAAGTCAAATTAAAAAACCTTGTCATCATATTTTGGATGCCTTCTAGCCTAATGCCATGTTGCATCCAAGCAAATTGAACCCAAGGTTTCAACATACTTTTAGATGGAATTTTGCTATGAAAATAAACTATTAAATAATATTATTGAAGTAATTTATAGGTGGAATCAAATTTACGAATAGATAAAACAATATTTAGTTTTAGAGTCTCCACCTCGTGGAATATCTTGGGGATGAAGTTTTGAGGTCTCTTGAGCCAGGGCGCCATATTTAACAACTCCACAATCATCCTTCATAGTTTCAACAATTGGAATGGTGATTCGAGAGGCAATTAACAAGCCAAAATTAACTTGATGTGAGACTTCCAAAATGCAAAATACATGGTCCAAATCATGATTATCCCAAAAATAAGTGTTGTTTGAAAATGGAAAATAAATAACAAAAAATAATTGTGACACACATTAAACCCTAGAAGAGTTCATTCCTCCTCCAAAATGATAAATATTTCAAAAAGAATAAGACAAGTTTTTAGTAAATATATATTAAATACATCTTTTTGAAAAACATCAAGAAATATCAATATTAAAGTTGACTATTTTTATTGACATCTCACACTATCACAATCTCCCACCATCCCAAACTTATATTATAAATTATAATTATCGTGCCACTAAATTACCATTTTCATTTGACATGTTCAATTGAAAAAAAACAAAGGTTTTTGATATTTTATTGAGCATTGAATAACATGATGCATGTGCTTCCTGAATTTCCACCCAACTAAAATCAAAACCCTAATTAATATAATATAATATAATATAGTCTACAAAAGTTGCGTTTGAGAGAATTGTGACGCGTGGAAATGAGTATGAAGTGAATGGATCAGAAATGCTGCCCTGATCCGATCTAATGCCACACTCTCATTGGTGGCCTTGACATTTATTTTTATTTGGGCATTTCATGTGATTGGTGGTTTGCAAAAAGTATTATTAGTTTATTTTAATAAAATTTGGAGGTTAGTAAAATTGTGTGTAGAGGCTTCGAGAGGTGATGACCTACACGCACATCAATAACCCTGTCTAGGGAAGGTGGTGGGGACCATACACACACATTAATATTTTTGCATTACATGTATTTGCTTGGTTAAATAATTATTACATTAATTATCGTGTTATTTTTGATATTATATTTTGTTGAGAGGTCTAATAAATACAAAAGAAGCTCAATTTTTTTTGGTTTAACACACGTCTTAAAGCATGTTGTTTGTCTTATCATTTTCAAGGTCAATTATTCGATTAGGATTTGTAAAAGAAGTGTAAATTTATACTAATATATATGTGATATTTTAGAAAATTAGATGAGGTTTATGATGAACATGACTGTTAAAAACATTTGCTCTCGCTTGAAAAATTCTAAAATCATAATCATTATAGTTTTGGTGACTAGAAATCAAACTTAACATTTTGGAAAAGGTTTTATGTTTACCACAAGTTTTCATGTTTTTATTAAAGTAGATCAGTTCTTACTAGATACACTATATCTAAAATAAGAATGTATTCTAAACCTATTCAAGCACATGTTTTTATTGCATCTAATATCACCAATTCCTCTCCTTCTTCTCAAAGTGATAAGTTTGATTACCAAATTATTCAAAACCCTTAACATGTTTCCACTACCTCTAATTTTTTAAATTCAAAACATTTCTCAAATTCCTCTTATTCAATCATTTATTGCTTATAATACTTCTGAAATTACTTCACATTTTTTCCAATCCTTTTTCTTTGTAAATTGATTTTATTCTAACTTAATCTACGTCTACTTCTATTCAGAATTATGAAATGAATAATATAATGCATATATCAACATGTGATTTGTAAAATTAGCAGAAGGTTCTCTCTCAAGTGTCTTAGAAGCCAAAGAATAGTGTCACTTCTAGTGATATATTTCTTAACCCCTTAGATTATGATGTGCTTGCCTGTCCATTTCCAATGGGATTTATCGATAAAATGTTTGAATTGATTAATATAAATGGAGACACTTTTTTATCATATTATAGCTTTCTACACCTTGTGCTTGGATTTTTACAATGATGATAAATTGCCAACTAATTTATTTCTAAGAAGTTTGAAATATTGTGCCCTTAATTTATTTTATGCTTTACCATGTTGATTTGTACATTCCTTTACAACCTTAGTAGATGATTTAATATCTCATTTGTAAAGCAATATTGGCATGAAGGTTACATTTACATAAGCAATTCAAATTAAATAAGGATCAAACAAGACTATTAGTGAGTGTGTGATTAGATTTAAGACTATGTTTACCATGATGACTCATCAAGTATCTGATAATGAACTTTAAATTATTTTGCTCATAGTTTGCCTCCAATAATTAAGGAAAAAGTGGTCTTCAACATTTACCATTCATTCAATTTGATTTTTTGAGTGGTAAAGGAATTTGAGGTCAAGCTTTTAGATGTAAGTGTGCTTAATTATGGGTCTAACACACCACCTTCTAGTGGTTCCAAGTTTCCAAATAAACACAATTCAAGGATAGAAGTAATGTGGATGATTTTAAACCTAATATTGATGGTAAGAATGTGGTTAATGTTGTATAAAATTAATTGATAGGCTCATATTATCTTAACAAAGGGAACGTAGACAATTTAGAAGGTTAAGTAGAACTCTAAAAAATGTGTTGAAGAGATTGTTTGAGCATAATGTGATTACTTTTCCTCCCATTGGAGAATTAGATCCTTAAATACCATTTCATAAAATTATGAAGCAAACTCATTTAATGATTACCATTAAAATACACGACACTCTTCAAATATGTGTTTCACCTTGAAACATGAGATACAAAGTCTCATTGAGAATAAACCTATTTGAGTGGAAAAAATAAAAAATAATTGAAATGAATCAATGGCTATACCAAAAAAATACTTGAAAATATTTACTAATCCCTCTTCCAAATCATCATACTCAATTAAAGGACTAAGGAAATGTTCATATGATAGATAAAAAATATCAAACAGAAACACCACAAGCTTTTAATGCTCATTCACTTAATGGATTTATTAGTTTGTTTAGTATAATTATAAGGAAGAGGGAACATCCTCTGATTGTGTTTCATGATAATGAGATCCTGAATGATATCTCATACAATGCCCCTTTATTCATAATATCTTTCATAGATGAACTTGAACACAAACAAGATGACATTATGGTTAATAATGGTTCAATTATCAACATGTGTATTGATAATATCATCAAGTGCTTGGAATTTATATAAGAGAGTTATAAAATACTAAAAAAATTATTATGGGCTATGATGACATTAGTAGAGATATATTTAATTTTTTTCTCTTGCCTATCCAAGTTGGTCCTAAGACAATCTCTACTTTATATCATGCAGCACCCAATAATGGATCTTATGATGTTTTCCTTAAGAAACCATGGATACATTAAATGATAGAAATTCCATATTTTTTAGAGTCATAAAAATTGAAATAGATGTTTATTATCCACCACAACAACAAGTTCAATAAGAGTGTTTGCATGAGGAAATACTAAAGCAACAACCAAAATTTTTGCCTAAGAAAGAGAGCACAAGGTTAAATAATATAAAACTACACCTAGAAGGGTATGTTTATCACAACCTATTAATACTACAAAAATATAGGAGCTGGAAAAAGATACAATCATTTAGGGTAACATCAATGCAAATGATCATATTGTTGTGCAAGAAGGTATAGTAGATAATGATGATGGTGAAAATAATGATACGATTTTATCTTTCTTAGACTTGTGGGTATTGTAACATAACAATTTGACTCATGATTATGCATGTGATTAAATTTATATCTCTTATGATGCTTTTTATAACTCACTTGATTATGATTATATTATTGGTTAGCTTCACTTAACTCACTACTTGTGTTTGTAAATGAACACTTTTTATTTGATTTATCTATGTTTTCTTTGTGTTTATTGTTTATTTTTTCTTCTGCTTCTTTCTATATTCTCTTTATTTACTTCCCCTTCATATGTTTAGCATGTGGCTTGTGGCAATCCTATCTTCTTGCTCATCTTTCTTATATGTTAGGTTAACCAACAGGGTCCTCCTTTGCTTTCTTATATATTGGTTCTAATTTCTACTTGGTTTCCTTATGCTTCTTGGGTTTTCCTTGTCATATTTTTGTTAATTTTTTTCACTTTCTTTAATTGTTTGAGTACACTTTACTATGTTTTCTCCAACTTGATTTGCATGGTTCTTATCTTCAAGTTGTCTTGCTTTCATTTATTTTTGATTTTGCTTCTCATCCTCTCATGGTTTCAATTTCCTTTTCATGTATATTTTTATATTATTCTCAAGTTGCCTCTTCTTTTTCCCTCTTTATTGTTTTCCACCCTTGATTTTTTCTTGTTTTTTCCCATGCCAAAAGCCCATGCTTATTTCCAAATGATGATGGCATATCTATTTTTGTAACATTATTATAAACACAATTAATTTTGATGGAAGTTGTGGATTAGTAGGGATCCTCTTTATCTTTGTCTCTACATGTAACTCTTCCTCTATATGTATACGATTGTCTAATTTTAATGATTTATTTTAAGATTCTCAAAATTATTTGGGATGAATTCTTACATGTCTTCTAAAAGTCCTTTTCCTTTATCTTGTTAAGTGAGAATTCATAAAAGCTCATAATATTATAATTATTCTAAAGTACACTGTATTTTCATGATTATCCACTTATCAAAAGAGGTTATACTTAAAATATTGTTTATATACATGCTATTGAGGAGGCCATCAAGATAGATGTATAATATATGTGCAATAGGTTCAAGTTGTAGATTCATGGTAGGTAGGAGGCACATTGCATGTTTACTCAGGGGAAAATATTGGGGCAATTTTGGGGCATATTATTCACCATTTCAAATTTTATATTCACTAATTATATTTTATCATATTAGGCTTTCATTTTATCCTATTATCTCTAATGTACACCTTGTATGTTTGATGTGTTCTTGCATGCTTCATGCTTATATATATATATATATATATATATATATATATATATATATATATAGTAAGCACATAAAGTAGTGAAGACACAAGAAGCATAAATAAAACAAGTCAACTATGTGACCAAACACAAAGGCACTTGAGCATGAGTTCCACAAGCATAACATAATCAATCCACAATCCACCACTATCCCGAACTTCCATTATAAATTATAATCATCAATATAATTATCATGTCACTAAATTACACTTGGCTTTGACATGTTCAACTCGGAAAATTTTTTAAAAAAAATTCAAAACTTTAAGTTATTTTATGGAGCATTGAAAAACATGATGCATGTGCTTCCCGAATTCCCACCCACCTAAAATTAAAACCCTAATTAATATAATATAATATGGTCTACAAAAGTTGCGTTTCAGAGAATTGCGACACATGGAAATGAGTATCAAGTGAATGGATCAGAAATGCCGCCCTGATATGATCTAATGCCAAACTCTCATTGGTGGCCTTGACATTTATTTTTATTTGGGAATTTCATGTGATTGGTGGTTTCCAAAAAGTATTAATAGTTTATATTAATAAAATTTGGAGGTTAGTAAAATTGTGTCTAAAGGCTTCGAGAGGTGATGACCTACACGCACATCAATAACTATGTCTAGGGAAGGTGGGGGCCTTCTAAATCCAACGCCAACTTGGACCATACACGCACATTAATATTTTTGCATTACATGTATTTGCTTGGTTAAATAATTATTACATGTTATTTTTGATATTATATTTTATCATATTAGTCTTTCATTTTATCTTATTATCTCTAATGTACACCTTGTATGTTTGATGTGTTCTTACATGCTTCGTGCTTATATATATATATATATATATATATATATATATATATATAGAGAGAGAGAGAGAGAGAGAGTAAGCACATACAGTAGTGAAGACACAAGAAGCATAAATAAAACAAGTCAACTATGTGACCAAACACAAAGGCACTTGAGCATGAGTTCAACAAGCATAACATCATCAATCCACAATCCACCACCATCCCAAACCTCCATTATAAATTATAATCATCAATATAATTATCATGTCACTAAATTACACTTGGCTTTGACATGTTCAACTCGAAAAATTTAAAAAAAAAAATTCAAAACTTTAAGTTATTTTATGGAGCATTGAAAAACATGATGCATGTGCTTCCCGAATTCCCACCCACCTAAAATGAAAACCCTAATTAATATAATATAATATAGTCTACAAAAGTTGCGTTTCAGAGAATTGTGACACATGGAAATGAGTATCAAGTGAATGGATCAGAAATGCCACCCTGATCTGATCTAATGCCAAACTCTCATTGGTGGCCTTGACATTTATTTTTATTTGGGCATTTCATGTGATTGGTGGTTTCCAAAAAGTATTAATAGTTTATATTAATAAAATTTGGAGGTTAGTAAAATTGTGTCTAGAGGCTTCGAGAGGTGATGACCTACACGCACATCAATAACTATGTCTAGGGAAGGTGGGGGCCTTATAAATTCAACGCCAACTTGGACCATACACGCACACTAATATTTTTGCATTACATGTATTTGCTTGGTTAAATAATTATTACATGTTATTTTTGATATTGTATTTTGTTGAGAGGCCTAACAAATATGAAAGAAACTCAATTTTTTTCTGGTATAATACACATCTTAAAGTATGTTGTTGTCTTATCATTTTCAAGGTCAATTATTTGATTAGGATTTGTAAAAGAAGTGTAAATTTTTACTAATATATATGTGAGATTTTAGAAAATTGGACGAGGTTTATGATGAACAAGACTGTTAAAAACATTTGATCTCACTTGAAAAATTCTAAAATCATAGTCATTATGGTTTTAATGACTAGAAATCAAACTTAACATTTTGGAAAAGGTTTTATGTTTACCACAAGTTTTGATGTTTTTATTATTGTTACACAAAACCTTGATTTTTGTTGTCATTCATCGAACCATAGATTAATTTTTCTTGCTTATATTTAAAAACCTATTTTTTTTGCATGGTATACGTGTTCATGTTTGACCTCTTCTTATGCCACTAAAATTGATCGCTTCTAAGAACACAACTAGGAAGAGTGCGAGGATCAATCATGACCCTATTGATTTTATTGAAATTCTATCAATTAATTCTAGATCTTGTCTGCAAAATAAAATAGAATTATTAAATGTAGATGGTGTTTCTCTAAAAATCATGTGTTCTATAGCAAATGATAATGGTATGAATATATCTTGAATCAATAATACATATAAAATAGATTATCTGTTACAACCTGATTCCTTGTAAAGCAAACTTACTTGATTATTTGGAGCTATTTATTTGATTTAGTATTTATTAAGCTTTGAGATATATGTTGTTATGGGATAATTGGCTATTGCTTAGGTTGCATGATTACATTGTTATGAGTTAGTTGTAGTGTATATGTTTGCATTATGATCATGTTGATTTGTTATTTCAATTATATTTTATGATGTATGTATATCATGATGTTATGGTTTAACTACCTACTTGTTGTGAGTTTGATACAAGGGTCCCTTAGAACATAATAGAGGGAGAGCATCATCGGAGAGGGTGGCATAGATGGAGTTGTGGGGGATGACATAGAAACCGACTAGAACCCTACACACACCACATTAGGTAGTGCATGATAGATGCAAAGTGGAATGGTTAACATAGCGCATTTTGATATCCTTTGCATTAAATAGTTGTTTATACATGGTTGCTAGCATAGTTTAAATGGTTATATCAATTTTATCTTGCATGATTTATGTGTGTAACCATTAATGTCTTTAGATAAATGATTTGCATAATTGAATTAAATTTGAGTTTATTGATTTGTGAATTAACTATTAAATCATTTGACTTGCTAATTTAATTGCTAGATATATTAATTATTATAATTAAAGATACATGAATAAAATATAATAATTTATATTTAGGAGGAAAAAAACAATAAATAAAGATAAAATAGAAATGTTTAGAATTAGGATATAAAAATTAAAAAAATTAAAATTAAAACTAAAAAAAGAAAAAATGAGAAAGCTATGCTTTTCCATTGGAAGGAGAATAGAAAGAAAATATAAAAGGTAAAAATAAGGGTGGTGCAACATATAGAGGAGAGGAGTCAGAAAAGAAAAGAAGCATCAGAGCGTAGAGGGGAGACACGTTTTGAGATAGTTTTCCCAGGTAGGCTTTGCATTTAAATTTTGTGTATTTGATATGAATAAGTAAATTGTACGCATTGATATTGAAAAACTCTGAACTGGACAATAAACTCAAGAAAATTATACAAAGAGTCTATTATAATTATTTTTCTTATTATTTTTGTTTGTGGTGATGTAAATTTAGAGGTTGATTTGCATAAGTTAGGAGAATTAAATTTTTAGAATTGTATATATATTCATTCATAGCAAGACATATATATGTATACATGTATATATCTATAGTGTGTATCAAAATAAATATTATTGGTGCTTAAAAAAATGGATCAAACTATCTACCTAAGAAGGTACGATGATTAGAGAAGTATAAGAAAAATATATGTTGAGTTTTGGAGCTAAAAGCTTCACTAATGAGCTAGTGTGGAGGTTGTTGGGTTTACACAATAACCGACATCGGTTAGGTGTCGAGCGGCATCAGTCACATCGGTCAGAACCAACTGGCATTGGTTAGGGGTCGGCCGACATCGATCATCTTCAGACTGACACTGACGTTTGTGCATTTCTAGAATTCTATTTTAGGAGAACAGATTTGAGCCTTTGATTTAATAGGTGGATCTAATTTAAGAGGTGGATCTAACGGTGGTGAATGCATGGCTCATGAACCCTAGTGTTGTAGTATTCTATATAATAGGGTTAGATCCTCATAGCATGTTGAACAACTCAGTAATTGAGTTGGTTGTAATTGATAGAGAGAGAGCGAGAGAACTCTTGAAGGAGAATTACTGTACATCTGAGAGGTGTGAGGAGAGAGAGATTTCTTCATTGTATTTCCTTCTGGAAGAATTTAATACAAGATTGGTTGTTTCTTGTATCTCCTATTATTTTCTATTTCTGATTTCTAGTTACTTATTACTTCTGGTTTCAATTTCATGTTTAGTTGCTTATACAAAAGTAATCAATTGTACTCTAAGATTCTGACAGCTGGTATCAGAGCGTGCTAGTGTTTGTTGATTACAGAATTCACTAACAGGGGTTTCTGATTGAGTGGGAGCAAAGCAATGGCAGAAGAAAGTAAACTAAGAATGGAGAAATTCAATGGCAAGAATTATCAATTATGGAGGATGCAGATTGAAGATTATCTGTATAAGAAAGATCTGTATTTACCATTGGGTGGGGTTTTAAGGAAGCCCACAAATATGGAAGATAAAGAATGGAATGTTCTTGATAGAAAGGCTCTTGGATCTATAAGGTTGAGCCTAGTAGCTTTTGTGTTTTTCAACTTATCACAGGCAAAGACAATGGTAGAGTTAATGGATACTTTGGCAAATTTATATGAAAAACCCTCAGCTTTGAATAAGGTATATCTTATGAAGCAATTATTTAATTTGAAAATGCAGGAAGGTGGATCTGTATCTAGTCATCTTAATGATTTCCATACAATAGTAAATCAATTAAATTCAATCAAAATAGTTTTTGATGATAAAATTAAGGCTCTCTTAATCTTATGCTCTTTACCTGAAAGTTGGCATAGTTTGGTAATGGCAGTTAGTAATATTGCATCTACTTCAAATATCTTGAAAGTTGATGATGTTATTAGTGTAATCTTGAATGAAGAAATTCATAGGAAAAGCACAGGGGAAACATCAGGTAATGCTTTAAGTGTTGAAAGTAGGGGAAGGCAAAGAGAGAAGGGAAAGCAAGGGAAATCAAGGTCAAAGATGGGAAGTAGATCCAAATCTAGAAATGGAAGAATAACCTGCTAGAATTGTGGAAAGAAAGGGCATGCAAAGAAAGATTATTGGTTGAAGGATAACAAAGAAAATTAGCATGAAGGTAATAAAGAAGCAAAAGTTGCAGGTATTGTTGCACAGGATGCTCTTATATTTTCTTTGGATAATAAAGTAGAATCATGGGTTTTAGATTCTGGTGCCTCATTCCATACAACCCCAAATAGAGAATTTTTCAATGATTATGTCCATGGAGATTTTGGAAAAGTTTATTTAGGGGATGATGAGCCTTGTAAAATTGTTGGCAAAGGAAAAGTGCAGCTGAAATTGCAGAATGGCAACACATGGGTGTTGAAGGATGTCATGCATGTACCCATCCTGAAGAGGAATTTGATTTTTGTAGGAAAGTTAGGTGATGAGGGTTGCACAGTAACTCTCACAGCTTAATCTTGGAAAGTTTCCAAGGGTGCACTTGTATTAGCAAAAGGTAAGAGAGTAGGTACACTTTATCTATCTACTTGTATTACTAATTATTCTCCTTCTATTTTATCTACTTCAGATGTAGATGCAAAGTTGTGGCACTGTAGGCTTGGTCACATGAGTGAGAAGGGATTGAATGTTCTTAAGTGAAAAGGTAAGCTTTCAGATTTGAAAAGCATAGATCTAGATTTCTGTGAGCATTGTATTTTTGGGAAACAAAAAAAAGTGAGGTTTCTCAAAATTAGGTCAACAAAGAAGAAGCACAAGTTGGAGCTTGTTCACACAGACGTGTGGGGACCAGCTCAGGTAGCTTCTATTGGAGGATCACAGTATTATGTTTCTTTCATTGATGATGCTACAAGAAAGGTATGGGTTTATTACATAAAGAGGAAATTTGATGTTTTTGACACATTTAAGAAATGAAAAGCTTTGGTTGAGAATGAAATAGGTTTGAGATTGAAGTGCCTTAGATCTGACAATGGTGGTGAGTACTGCAGCAATAAATTCAACATTTACTATTTTATGAGTGGAATACACAGGGAAAGGATGGTTCCAAGGACACCTTAGTAAAATGGAGTTGCTAAAAGGATGAATAGAACAATAATGGAGCGTGCATAGAGTATGAGGTTGCATGCTGGTTTGCCCTTACAGTTTTGGGTAGAAGCTGTAGATACTACGATTTACCTGATTAACAGAGGACCTTCTACTACACTGGATGGTGGAATTCTAGAAGAGACTTGGATAGGTAAAAAGGTAGATCTTTCATTTCTCAGAGTTTTTGGTTCTGAAGCTTTTGTGCACATTGATAAAGAATATAGAAAGAAGCTAGATGCTAAATCTATGCGATGCACTTTCATTGGTTATGGTTTCAGAGATTTCAGATTCTGATTGTGGAATTTAGAAACTAACAAAATTATTAGAAGCTGTGATATAGTTTTCAATGAGAAGGTGATGTATAGTGATCAGCTCAAGAGGCTAAATAATTTTGAGCAGGGCAATCTTGATTTAGAAGAGGTTATGATCCAAAATGAGCTTATGGGTAAAAATCATCAGTCACAAAAAAACACAGAGACTGACATTGGTCAGGTGGAAATTGATGTCGATCAAGTTGAAATCGACATCGATCAGGTGGAAATCGATGTCGGTCAGGTGGAATCGACATTGATCAGGTACAGACTGGCATCGATCAGAGATGACCGAGATTGGTCACTGTTAAAAAAAAATTGGGCAGACAACAAGCTATAAATGAGTCTCAAACACCCATAAGGAGGTCTGAAAGGGTAAGTAAACCTCCAATTCATTTTTCCCCTTCTTTATACTACTTGTTGCTCACTGATGGTGGAGAACCAGAAAGTTTTGATGAGGCAATGTAGGTAGAATCCAGGAAACAGTGGGAGCATGGCATGAATGAGGAAATTGATTCTTTGGAAGAGAACCATATGTGGGATTTGGTTGAGTTGCCAGCAGAAAGAAAGCACTAAAAAACAAATGGGTATATAGGTTAAAGGAAGGAGAGAATGGACAAATGAGACATAAGGCCAGGTTGGTAGTAAAGGGATTTACACAGAAACTAGGTATTGATTTTGGTGAAATTTTTTCTCCCGTAGTAAACATGACTTCTATTCAGACTGTATTGTCTTTAGTTGCTATTGAGGATTTGCATCTTGAGCAGCTTGATGTTAAGACAATATTTCTTCATGGAGATTTGGATGAAGAGATATATAGGGATCAGCCAAAAGGTTTTGAGGTCAAAGGTAAGGAGAAACTTGTGTGTAAGTTGAAGAAAAGCTTATATGGTCTTAAGCAAGCTCCAAGACAATGGTATTTGAGGTTTGACAGGTTTATGACATAGCATGGCTTTAGTAAATGTCAATCTGACCATTGTGTTTATTTTAATAGATTGGATAATGGTAGTTATATTATCCTGTTACTGTATGTAGATGATATGCTTGTTGTAGGTTCACACATGCAGGAAATTATTGAGCTTAAGGTAAAATTAGCTCACACATTTGCCATGAAGGATTTAGGAGCAGCAAAGAAAATCCTTGGCATGAGTATTAAGAGAGACAGGAAAAATCATAGTTTGATTTTGTCTCAAAAGGATTATGTGAATAAGGTGTTGGAGAGGTTCAATATGCAGGATGTAAAACCGGTAAGCACACCTATGGCTAGACACTTCAAGTTGAGCAAAGAATAGTGTCCTAAATCACATGATAAGGTTGAGTACATGAGTAGAGTTCCATATGCTTCAACAGTTGGGAGCTTGATGTATGCAATGGTATGTACTAGACCAGATATTGCCCAAGTAGTGGGAGTTGTCAGCAAGTTTATGGCCAATCTAAGAAAGGAACACTGGAAAACAGTTCAGTGGATTCTCAAATATCTGAGAGGGACCAGTAGTAGGCATTTATGTTATGCAGGGTCAAACACTTCTCTACATGGGTATGTAGATTCAGATATGGCAAGTGACTTGGATGGTAGGAGAAGCACCACAGGATATGTGTTCACTGTTGGTGGAATAACAGTTAGCTAGATTTCAAAGTTGTAGAAGGTTGTTGCCTTGTCTACTACAGAGGTAGAATACATTGTAGTCATAGAGGCTAGCAAGGAAATGATTTGGATGTCTCAGTTCATGGAAGAGTTGGGAAAGGAGCAAGAGAGTTACAAATTATACAGTGATAGTCAAAGTGCAATTCATTTGGCAAAGAATTCAGCCTCTCATTCAAGAACCAAACATATACAGCTTAAGTACCACTTCATTAGATAGGTATTGGAGGATGGACAGTTGAAGCTGGAAAAGATCCATATGGATAAGAACCCTACTGATATGTTAAAAAAGCTGATAAAAAAGGAGAAGTTAAATCTTCATTCAACTTTTGTTGGTCTTTAAGATTGAACTTGAAGAGGGAGAAACAAGTCAGAGATGTTTAGAGGATGTTGCTGTACAGGTACATGTGCAGCTATTTATCTCCAAGTGGGAGATTGTTGAGTTGTGGAGCTAAAAGCTTCACTAATGAGCTAGTGTGGAGGTTGCTGGGTTTACACAGTAATCAACATCAGTCAGAACCAACCGACATCAGTTAAGAGTTGACCAACACCATTCATATCGATCAAAACTAACTGGCATCAGTTAGGGGTCGGCTGACATCGGTCATCTTCAGACTGACACTGACTTCTGTGCGTTTCTAGAATTCTATTTTATGAGAATAGATTTGAGCCTTTGATTTAAGAGGTGGATCTAATGGTGGCGAATGCATGGCTCATGAACCCTAGTGTTGCAGTATTCTATATAATAGGGTTAGATCCTCATAGCATGTAGAACAACTCAGTAATTGAGTTGGTTGTAATCGATAGAGAGAGAGAACTCTTGAAGGAGAATTACTGTACATCTGAGAGGTGTGAGGAAAGAGAGATTTCTTCATTGTATTTCCTTCTGGAAGAGTTTAATACAAGATTGGTTGTTTCTTGTATCTCCTATTATTTATTGTTTTTGATTTCTAGTTACTTATTACTTCTAGTTTCAATTTCGTGTTTAGTTGCTTATACAAAAGTAATCAATTTTACTCTACTATCCTGACAATATAGTGAGCTATGTCATATAGATAATAACATGCAACGACTTTATGCCAAGCCTTATAGGTAGTGATTTCAATATTCCCATTATGCTAAGAAAGGTACATCAAACTACATACTAGAGTTATGCAATGATTATATATGGTTGTACTATAGTTATACAGTGACTGTGTTTATGTGATGTTGATAACACAATGATTATATATATTGATGTTCATTCAATGAATATATAAGCGGTGCCTATATAGTTGATATGACAACAAAAAATGGAATATATATCAGACTGTATCAAAATATGTAATGGACTACATATATGCAATGATCTGATTATCTTTTTATTATTGGGAATATACAATGAGATATTTATTACTCTGTTGTACTTATATTATTATGTAGCGATACTTGTAGTGTCTTTTATGAACTCAACTAAACATTTATGTAAAGTGCCTTACCTTGATCTAGATATAAGCATATTTATCAAATATTTGTTTGTATGGATATGAGATTAAGTCATTAATATATTATACTATCATTGTATTAACTACGTATCAGTTTACAAAAGGTATTTTTCAACCACACTTATTTAATCCATAGAAAAGCTAAGCAGAATATTTAGCAATAGCCATCTAGGTTAATAAGCAAAAGATTTTCTTAGCTCAAGTCTGTCAATCCAAATTTAATACAACTTTTGGTTAGTATATGAAGCAAATATAGCTTAACGTATACTCCATCATCTTATAATAGGTTTTATAAACATGTTATAGCTTATCATAGCAAGCATATGAAATGCAATGTGTAGCATGGATGAATGGTAGTATGCTTTATGAGAATATAGATACTCTTATTTGTATATATAAAGATTATTAATAAACTTTAGGATGTATGTTCATACGAATGGACTTATACATGAGTATTTTTATAAACATGAATAGAGTTCATGTAAAAGGTATCAATGGAAATAGATCTTATAGTAAGATGTAGGATAATATACTTAACTGGATATTTGAAACTACATATGTTTGGTAGCCATTACTAAATAACGATTTGACAGGAAAAATATATAACCTCAACTTGACTTAAATGATTTATTTATTAATATTTTAATATTAAAACTGATAGTCAATCTATTCTGTCAAAAGATTGTTGAAAACCTTATTTAAAAATATAAAAGACTGTAGGTGTTTATATGTGGTTATAATATATCAAAATCCTAAAATAGCTTTTAATAAGGCATGTGAAGCACAAATAGTTTAACATAGTCTTTGATCATCTCGTGATAAATTTTATGAAATGCACAAGTTTACTTATCATATATAGCATGTGAAACAAAACTCGTTGTATGGATATAATACTATAATAAGCTACATATTAATAAAATAATCAAGTGTATGCTTAAAAGAGTATATAGGTACATATATGCCTAATTAGCTTATACTTGTATATAGAGGTGTATACCTCTAATTATAGTTCCATTAGTGGTTTTAAACTATATTACACATTTTTGTGTAATAAAATCTTATAGATGCATGCATACAACTCCTTGAAAGTATAACAAATGCTAGAATGGAATATTATATGTTTCATGAGAATTGAGTCTTTCTTCTTATAACTAGTCATTTGAACAAAAGCTTATACTTTCATTGATTTATAACTATTTTATTATCACTAGTTGTGATATTAGTAGTGGTGCTTAAGAACACTAGACCATAATAATATGGGTTATCATAGGGTGTAATATATTTGAAAATTACTTATAGTAATTAGAAACTGTAATTAAATGTATATTTTACTCAGATGGTATAAACTGTAATTATTTCTATTATATGTGATAAATAATATTATGAGATTCATTTATACATTTGATGGAATAAATGTATGCTTTTAGATTATCTTGTACTTAGCATGTTATATGATTGCTAGTAGGATGTAATCTATATGAATCTATTGGTTATAATATGTTAAACAAATATCACATTATTGATACTAAGTAAGTAGTGAGATGGATTTTACTATCTTACTAGTATCATAATACTAGATGAAGGTGATCTGATCAAGTGGTGTGTATGAATTTAACTAATCCTTACATCATTAAAATTATTGAAAACTTTGGCCAAAGTAATATTAGTGAGACATTATTATTTTATGAGTATGATTTACATGTTTTTATGATATCTTGATTAGAATGAGTTTCTTTATGATACACTGCATATTTAATTTTAGAAATCATACAATACACGGGTATTAGCTTATCTCTCTTGATTCTCGCATAATTACTATCTACTAATCCATGAAGGAAAGGACATTTTCTGATAGGATTTGTGTGGAGGATTGATGGTCCGTGGTTGGTACGGAAAAGTGATTGGATGATGCTCTTTCTCCCCATAATAGTACTTACTAGAGACGACATTTCATATTGCCACAATACTAGAGTTTGAATAACTTATGCTTTGTGGAGCCATGTATCTTATATATGTACATTGTATAGTATTTATTATTGAAATATTATCATGATGAGCTGTAATTACTTATTTATTATACATGGACAATAATGGTTGTATATTTGTACTAAACATGGCTGGATATCTATAATTACTTTCCATATTCAGTTGTGATGTATTTCTTATGATGATAGTGATCAGTGATGTATAATGTAGTATGCTTCATTTATAGTTATTGCACTTAGAGTATTTTATATGATCACTGATTAGATTCTTGTGGTGTAATCTATTTAAAGTATATGTTATTTAAATTTAAAAAAAGCATGTATTTCTAGGTAGATTCCAGTGGGGATGTTATATTGTCATCAACAAGCTTGCTTAGATGAGTAAGATAGGGATAAAAATCTAACACATTTTAGGAAACCTCTCATGATAAGCCCTAGTGAGATAGCTAGATTGATAGATTTAGTGAAATAAGTTGCAAACCAACCCTTAGATAAATAGGCTCAAACTAGGGTGAAGGTGTAAGAAATACCTTGTACAGTAAATAATGGATATACAAGTGCTTATAATGTGGATCGAGTACTTACCTCATGTAATGGATCATCACAATCTTTGCACAGTCATGTAATCATTTCTCAAGTTTATTATGAACCTACCAAAGCCCGTCTTTTGATTGCTTCTAATATAGCTAATATTTCTCCTTCTTTTCAAAGTGTTATGATTGCTTCTAAATTTCTTCAAAATCCTCAACATGATCTCACTACTTCTCAATTTATTTAAAAACTTTAATATATTTCTCAGATTCCTCTTATTCAACCATTCGTTGCTTATAATGCTTCTAAAATTGATTCACATATTTATAATCCTTTTAGTTTGAAAATTGTTTATATTCCAATTTGTTCTACCTCTACTTCTATTTTGAATCTTAATATGAATAATATGATGCACATATCAACATCTGTGATTTGTAAAATTAGGTTAGCATTCTTTCTCAAGGATCTCAAAAGCCAAAAAGTAGGGTTACTTCTAGTGACATTTTTCTTAATCCCTTGGATTATGATGTGCTTGCCTATCCATTCCTAATGGGATTTAACACTCAAATGTTTGAATTGTTTAATTAGAAACAGAGATGATTCTAATTATATTATAGTTTTTTATGCCTTGTGCTTATATTTTCTCATGATGATAAATTTTTAACAAAGTTATTTCTAATAAGCTTGAAATATTATGCCTTAATTTATTTTATGTTTTATTGTGTTGATGTATACATTCTTTACAGCCTTAGTTGATGACTTCATAGCTCATTTGTAAAACAATATTAGCACAAATGTTACATTTGTATAAATAGTTCAAATTAAACAAGGATTAAATGTGTCCATTAACTAATATGTACTTATATTTAAGACTATGCTCACCAACACGACTCATCAATTACCTGATAATGAACTTTAAAGTATCTTTGATCATAGCTTGCTTTCAATGCTTAAGGATAAAGTGGTCTTCAACATTTACCATTCTTTTGATTTTCTTTGTCATGCAGTTAGACACTTTGATGTCAAGCTTTTAGATGCAAATGTATTAATTATGGGTCCAATGCACCACCTTATAATGGGGCCAAGTTTCTAAATAAGATAGATCTCAAGGCTATAATTAATGGGAATACATCCAAATTTGCTCGCCCTGTTTCTCATCGCGAATATTATTAGTAGTTGACACTAATTTTGTCTAATTTGTCTTACTAATATTCCTAGTCATTTGTCTAACGTATTCCCCCTTAATTCTACATCATCCACTAACCTTATAGCCTTCCCATGTCTAATTAATTCTTTGAACAATCCCATTTATATCCAAATCATGTCTTATCTATTATATTGGAATTTAAAATTCCAATCCCACCTACCTAGCTATCACTAGGCTTTCCTACAAGCCTAGTCCCTTATCTTCACCTAACCTCCCACTAAATTAACATTCATCATACGTAATCACCATTTAATCTCTTCTAAGAAAATCTAAAATTATCCATACATTCTAGAATTCCTCCACCACCCTCCTTCCTCTCTAGAGATTTCTTCTCTAGAAATTTCTAAAAAACTCTTAATTCTTTAAAAAATTTCCCTCCAATTTCTATATAAACAAGCCCATCCTCTATGCAAAGGCAAGTAGGAAAAAATATGAAATCCATATCCAACTAATAAGAGCTTCATTTTATAATATATGTTATCAAATTACCTTGTCTATTGTTAAGCAAAAGCCATCATAATCCATTGCTACAACTTCAAAGTCTGAGTCTACATTCAAGCAATCCATTTGTCTTGGGGCACATCATCATGCATTTGGAGATGAATTGATTTGCAATAAGTGAGATAAATTTTTTTTCTAGTTCTTTTATTATTTGCATTTTGACTCATCTACCTTACCTAAATCAGAGGTATGTTTTAGTTTGGAGTAGTTGTACAGGTGATTTCCTTTGTTACTTACATCCTAAATATCTATTCCAAATTTTAATATATACATTTTGGTGATCACAGTGGGAGAAATCCCTATAAATTGTGCTTGTTGAGTTCTTGTGAGATTTAACAGTTGTGAAAGTATCATTTAAAGAAGAATACGTGATCAAAATTTTAATTTTTCATAAGAAATTGCACCTACAGTGAAATAAGTAGTTTTGGCCTATGTATAAACAACTTCATCGATGTGGCTTTGTGACTAGTAGTCGTGGTTTTATCCCTAACTAGCTTTTTAAATTGCCAATCCTACTCAGAGTTCACTAGTCATTTTCAATTAACATAAAGCTGTTACTATATCATTTCAAAAAATAGTGATATTATTAACTCCAATAACAATTTTATTTATGGTAGTCATAATTTTGTAAGTTTATATTTTTGTTTAATATAGAACAAAATTGCAAATATCATCCTCTCAAAATAAGCGATTTTATTATGTGTAAAAATTATTTTGTATTACTTGATTTTAATCCTATAGGCTAGCTTTGACAAAACCGCTACTAGGTAAGCTTTGAAATTAGCAGATTTGTTGACTTCAATATGGACTTTATCGTTAAACATTGATATTATTTTCATTTTTAAGTATTTTTTTTACTACCTTATTCCTAGTCATTTGTTAATATGTCTATATTGTCTTAAAATTTATTTTATCCTTATCTTGTTTCTATTTCTGCTTTGTGTAGACTTTTAACAAAGTTGATACTTTACATATTTGTAATCAACAGCTTCATTATGGTGATCAATGGATTTATTATAGTAATCAATGGCTTTGTTAGGTATAACTCAGTGCAGTCATTTATAATTTTTCAAAACTGTTAATGTAGACTAATGACTTTGTTTCTTACTAGTGACTTCGTTAATTGCACAAGTGGATTTATCTTTCTCTAACCATTTTTTTCACAAAAGTGGTTTTATAAGTTACAAACACCACTTTGTTTTGTGCAAAAGTGACTTTGGCCTATACAAAAATGACTAGATAGAAATTTTACATTTTAGATAATTCTAACGTGTGGAAATGAGTATCAAGAAAATGGCCTAGGAATGTCAACCTGATCCTATCTAATGTGAGTCTCTCATTGGTAACCTTTACATTTATTTTTATTTGGGAATTTCATGTAATCAATGTTTTCAAAAAGTATTATTATAGTTTATATTAATAAAATAATGGGGGTTAGTAAAATTGTATTATTTGGGCATTTCATTACATGTTCACTCAGGTGTAATCTACGAGCATTTTATGTCACCATTTCAAGTTTTATATTCAATAATTATATTCTATCATATTAGGCTTTCATTTCATTTTATATTCTCTAATGTACCTTGTATGTTTGATGTGTTCTTATATGGGTGATCAGAAAGGACAAAGTTCAACAATGTCTCCATCGATAAAGGAAAATAGTTGTCAAATGAAAAATATGGTTGTGTGGAGATCATGACTTTATCAATCCACTTTAATCTTTGATAGATCCATGGCAGAGGTTATCCCAAGTGTGCCATACGATAGACATGGGATCTAGAAAATAAATTGGGTCATAAAACCCAAATTTGTTTTTACATATATACAACTATGTCTCTTGTTTGCTAGTTATGCACCACATAGGGAGGTGGCCAAGTTTGTCATTTGGTAATTTTATCATATTAATGTCTCCACACATAACCCAATGGACATTTGGAAACTCATCAGTTATCCAACACCAAAGAGCCACCCTTTCCAGCATGTCATTAGATGCATAAACATTAATAAAAATAAAAGAGAAATCTTCAATATTGAATAGCATCCAAAGAACACGGTTTGAGGGGTCACACCCATTATCCACATAATAAGACCACCATTTTGGAGAAATAAATGTTATTAAGCCTCCATACCTTGAGAGATGCTTGTTATTCATGACTAGACTATCAATCAAGATAAGTTTATTGGCAGTTGTAAGCAAAAATATTGCCAACTTAACTTCTTGCAGACAAATAAAGTCCTTTTTTATAAATTAAAGCTAAAAAAATTGCATAATTTATATTTGCAATTTTAGTATGTGAGACCTTGCATGTCCCATGAGAAGTGCTTCATGGATTACACAAGTTAAGAGACATATCCGCATAACCAAAGCCCTCCAAAGCAATGAACCTATTATGCAAAAATTCATGTTGATTCGATTGCCTAGACACGTGTTGTGTTATTTAATGTATGAAACTTGTTGTGAATGATAAACATCACCCACTTCAATTTCAACAAAGTCCTTAAGGTCGTGGGAGAGATGAACTTCCACACAAACCCATTTTTGGGATGGGTTGAATAGAATTTAGTGGCTCTTGACATACAACGTGACCACCAATAGCTATTATTTGTTCAATAAAATCCTAGCAAGGCAAAGAAAGTCCATGGAATTTAACCGAGATCTAAACTTTAAAGGCTTTGTGTTCAAAAACAATAAAATTATGTGTACAAGGCGATAAAACCATAAAAGAAGTACAAATATACTAGGGAGATGACTTATTTTGTTATTCAAAAAAAGTCTTGCATGGGTGGGCTTAGAAAAGTGAAATAAAAAAACCCATCATCATATTTTGGATGCCTTCTAGCTCAATGCCATGTTACATCCAAGCAGATTGAACCTCGGATTTCAATGTACTTTTAGATGGAATTTTTATAACAAAATAACCTATTAAAGAGTATTGTTGAAGCAATTTACCACTGAAATCAAATTCACGAATAAATAAAACAATATCAGGTTGAGAGTCTATACCTCGTGGAATATGTTGGGGACGAACAAATAAAATACTAGAAGATATCAATCTTGAAGCACATACCTTAGATTTTTCACATATCACATTGATTAAGAATTCCATTACCGTACACATGCACATTAATATTTTTGCATTGGGTATGGTGGGGGCCTTTGCAGTCCCCCACCATAATATCAAAATATTGCTTTACATTAGTTTGTTTGGAAAAATATTTATTATATTTGTTTGCATGTTGTTTTTGATATTATATTTTATTGAGAGGTCAAATATATGAGAGGGAAGCTCAACTTTTTTTTGGTGTAAGACACTTTAAAGCACATCGATTGTCTTATCATTTTCAAATTCAACTGTTTGATTAGGATTTGTAAAAGAAGTGTCATTTTATAGTAATATATGTAAGATTTTAAAAAAATGGGCAAGATTTATGGAACCCTAGATATGATGAACACGATTGTTAAAAACATTTGTTTTTGCTTGAAATTTTTAAAATCATAATCATTATGATTTTGGTGAATAGAAATCAAACTTAACATTTTGGAAAAGTTTTTATGTTCACCACAAGTTTTCGTGTTTTTATTGTTGTGACATAAAACACTAATTTTTGTTATCATTCATCATTAATTATATTCCGTTCTCCTAAAAATTAATATACTTTTCTAAACCCTCTTTTGTTATTTATTGTCCTAATTTTAAAAAATTAATTGGGTCTAATTCATTATTCTACATCTATTTAGATTTAATTAAATGTTTATGACTATATATGTTGCATGTTTATTATAAATCTATTTATTTATAATACATTTTTACAAACCCAACATTTTTTACACATCTTATGTGGTTAAGTCATGCTTCATCTTTTACACCTCTTATGCGGTTAAGTCATGCTTCATTTATGGTGGATCTAATTTATCTAATTTTCTTAAGGTAAATATAAATTTATTTCATTTTTTTATGGGTTGTTCCATAGCATTCTTTTTTATATGTTAGCCCTAGCTTTTTTATGTGTTATTCTAAACGTTAGATTAATCTTTCTTATTTATATTTCAAACCCTAGATTAATCTTTCCTTCTTATATTTCAAACCTTAAATTTTTTACATGGTGTGTGTTTTCATGTTTGACTTCTTCTTATGCCACTAAAATTAATCACATTTAAGAACCCAACTAGAAAGAGTGTTAGGATCAATCATTATCCTATTGATTTTGTTGAAATTCTATTGGTTAATTTTATATTTTGCTTGGGAAATAAAATATAATTTACAAATGTAGTTGGTGTTTCTCCAAAAATCATGTGTTCTATTGTAAATGATAATGGTATGAATATATCTCAAATCAGTAATATATATGAAATAGATTTTGATCAATAATCTTACTTAGATGAGTAAGATAGGCATAAAAATCTAGCACATTCTAGGAAACCTCTCATGACAAGCCCTAGTGAGATATTTGGATTGATGAATTTATTGAAAGAAATTGTAAGCCAACCCTTAAATAAAGAGGCTCAATCTAGGGTGAAGGTGAAAAAAATACCATATGAAGTAAATAATGGATATATGAGTGCTTATAATGTGGATCAAGTACTTACCTCATGTAATGGATCATCACAATATATGTCCAGTTCTGTAGTCATTTCTCAAGTTTCTTCTGAACCTAGTTTTTATTGCTTCTAATATCCCTAATGCTTAGATCCTTCTCAAAGTGCTATGATTGCTTATAAAATTCTAAAAAATCCTCAACATGCTCCATTACTTCTTAATTTATTTAAAAAAATTAATATATTTCTCATATTCCTCTTATTCAACCATTTGTTTCTTATAATGCTTCTAAAATTGATTTGCATTTTTCCAATCCTTTTAATTTGAAAAATGCTTATAGTCTAACTTGTTCTACCTCTACTTCTACTCCAAATATCAATATGAATAGTCTGATGCACATATAAACATCCGTGATTTGTAAAAATAGGTTCAGGTTCTTTCTCAAGTGTCTCAAAAGCCAAAGAGTAGGGTTATTTCTAGTGATATTTTTTGTAATCCCTTGGCTTATGATGTGCTTGAATGTCTATTTCTAATGGGATTTAGTGCTCCAATGTTTGAATTATTTAATTGGAAATGGAGATGATTCTAATTATATTATAGCTTTTTATGCCTCATGCCTAGATTTTCCCATGGTGATAACTTTTTACTGAAGTTATTTCTAAGAAGCCTGAAATATTATGCCCTTGTTTTATTTTATGTTTTAACAATATTGACACAAAGGTTACATTTGCATAAATAATTCAAATTAAACAAGGATTAAATATGATCATTAATGAGTATGTACTTATATTTAAGACTATGTTCACCAACATGACTCATCTATTACGTGATAGTGAACTTTAAAGTATCTTTGATCATAGCTTGCTTCCAATGCTTAAGGACAAAGTGGTCTTCAACATTTACCATTCTTTTGATTTTATTTGTTGTGCAATTAGGCACTTTGATGTCGAGCTTTTATATGCAAATGTGATTAATTATGGGTCTAATGCACCACCTTCTAATGGGGCCAAACTTCTAAATAAGACATATTTCAAGGCTAGAAGTAATGGGGATGATTTTAAACCTAAGATTAATGGTAAGAATGTGGTTAATGTTGTATAACAACTATCCAAAAGGCCCGTATTATCTCACCAAAGGGAGTGTAGTAAATTTATAAGGTTAAATGATTCTCCAAAAATGCATTGAGGATATTATTTGTGTAGATTTGATTATTTTAACTCCTATTAAAAAAATTGATCCTTAAAAGGCCATTTCCTAAGACTATGATGCAAACACATTTTGTGATTACCATTGAAATACATGACACTCTTCAAATATGTGTTTCACCTTGAAGCATGAGATACAAGATCTCATTAATAACAACCAAATTCAAATGTATAAAACACACAATAATTTGAATAAATCAATGGCTCTCCCAAATAAACACTTCAAAATCCTTACCAACCCTCTTCTAGAAACATCATACTCTACTAAATGATTAAGGAAATGTTTATATAATAGATAGAAAATATCAAAGGGAAACACCACTAATTTGTAATACTTGTTTGTTTGATGAATTTATTAGTGTGTTTAGTAAAATTACAAGGAAGAGGGCACCTCCTTCGATTGGGTTTCATGATAGTGATATCTTGAATGATACCCCATACAATGACCCTTTATTCATAAGAGTTTCATATGTGAAATTAAACATGAACAAGACGAAATTATGGTTGATAATGGTTCAAGTATCAATGTATGTATTGATAATATCATCAGTGGATCTACAATTTATACAATAGATTTAAAAAATACTACAATAATTATTATGGACTATGATGGCATGAATAGAGATCCACTCTGTTGTATTCTCTTACATATCCAAGTTGGCCTTAAGAGAGTCTTAAATTTATATCATGTGGCACCCAATAATGAATCTTATAATGTTTTGCTTAGGAAACCATGGATACATCAAATGATAGCAATTCCATGTATATTACAGTCATTCAAATTGGAAGAGATGTTTATTATCCACCACAAAAACAAGTTCAATAAGATCACTTGCATAAGGAAATACCCAAACAATGACCAAAATTTATTCCTTAAGAAAGAAAACAAAACATTTAAGAATATTAAACTGCACCTAAAAGGATATTTTTATCACATCCTATTGATACTAAAAAATACAAGAGCTTAAAAAATATCCAATTATTTAGAGCAACATAAATACAAAAAATCATATTCTACTCTCATCCTGATGATGATTCACTGAGTGTGACCCAAAACAATATCCAAAAAACTTCACACAATTGCATTTAGAATAAATTTCACAAAAATAATATTGTTGTGCAAGAAGGTATAATATATAATGGATATGGTGAAAATGATGATATTGTTATATCTTTCTTAAATTCATAGGTACCTTAACATAACAATCTAACTCATGATGATACATGTGCTTCAAGTTATATATCTTATGATGATTTTTTTAACTCACTTGATTATGATCGTATTATTGGTTATCTTCACCTAACTAATTACTTATGTTTGCAAACAAACACTCTCCATTTATTTTTTCCATGTTTTTTTGTGTTTATTATTTATTTCTTCGTCTGATTCATTCAATATTCTTTTTATTTGCTTCCCCTTCATATGATTAACATGTGGATTGTGGGAATCCTTTCTTCTTTTTTAACTTTCTTTTATGTTAGGTTGACCAATAGGGTCCTCTTTTTCTATTGTGTTTTTCTATTCTAGTTTCTTCCTCGTTTGCTTATGTTTCGTGGGTTTTCTTCATCATCATTTTGTTAATTCTTTCACTTGATTTATTTTTTTGAGTACATTTTAATATGTTCTATTCATCTTGATTTGCATTATTTGTATCTTCAAGATGTATTGCTTTCATTTCCTTTTGATTTTGATTCTTATCCTCTCAATTTTAGTTTTCAATTTTATTCTTCTATTTTTCTCAACTTGCTTCTTCTTTTTCCCTCTTTATTACTTGTCACCCTTGGATTTTTCTTATTTTTCTCCATACCAAAATCCCATGCTAATTTCCAAATGATGAAGGCACAACTTTGTTGGTAACATTCTTATAAGCATAAATACTTTTTATGGAAGTTGTGGATTTATAGGGACACCATTAATCATTGCCTTTGCTTGTATCTCTTCATGTACATGCATGTCATTGTTTGTTTTCAGTAATTTATTTTATGTCTCTCAAAATTGTTATGGAATGAATTCTTATTGTGTTCAAAAAGTCATTTTCCTTTATCTTCTTAAGTGACGATTCATAAAAGTTCATAATATTATAACTATGCTAGATTACACTCTGTATGTTCATGATTATTCACTAATCAAAATATGTTATACTACAAGGGCAAGTGCACAAAGTTGGGGGATAAAAATTGGCCTACTCGTTGACATGATTTTCTTAAAATTTTAAAAATCTGAACTTTTATAGATAATTTGAGATATTTACACTCTAAATTTGAAGATGGTGTAAGAATATAAAATGTACCATTTCAAGTCTAGTTTCCAAAAAACTAAAGTTTGTTAAAAATGGTTAAGATAAATAGGTCAAGCATCTAATATTTAAAGAGGAACTCCTATTTTTTTAAGAAAATAAAGTAGATAGACGGTCATGCAGCGCACCATTTTTTGAGCAGTGTTTAATATTTTTTGAAACCCTTTGGGAAAAAATTAGATAAGATATTTTAGTTTGTGACCTATATTTTTTAATCTTTTTTCAATGAATACTTTTTTTAATAAATTTTAAGAGTAAATAGATTCAAAAAACTGACAAAAACATGGATAATCATCCGTGTGGTGTGCCTAACTACCTCAAAAAAAATGAAAATCAGATTTTTTTTGAATGTGTAAAATTAGGCTTAGTTTGTGACCATATATCATTTTTTATTCTTGGATAAATGAAAAAAAAATTAAATGAACATGTAATGGCATAAGAAAGGTATAGCTAGAAATCAACATAGTTTGAAATCTTTAATTAGTCAAAAAATTATAAAAAACATATTTTTGTAAAGAGGAGAGTGTGTTCCTCATGATGGTATTAAGTTTTTGAATTTTACCATTGAAATTTATAGTGTATTTGGTGATCAAATTTGAATTTTGTTGTTCTTATCATAACTCTCAGACTTGGTTGTAGATTGACAGGTCCAAGACTTTGGCTCGAGAATTCAATCCATTCCTGAGCCAAAAAGCACAGTTTTTGAATTAAAATTCAAATGGTGTGATCATGTTAATAATGCAATCATTGTTTTAATGTGATCACATTATTAACTGTGTTAGTAACGTGATCATGTTACTTAATAACGTGATCACATTATATATTCATAACACCCAAAAACCCAAATTTTCTCTTTACCTCAAATTTTATATGTTCTTGAGATCCCTAATAATTGTGTTATTTCATGTGATACAAGAAAGGTCCCTAAACTTGGATAGTGAATTAAGGTGTCATGGTATCACATTAGACTTCAAAAAATTTATGGGCATTTTAATATGTTGATTTGACTACTTATAATTACTTGGTTTTAAGGTGTAACTCATTATACATTTTATAATATAACTTATTTTATCACGGTATGTCTTAAAATGTATTTTTTAAACCTATGGCCAAAACTTAGCCTTTGGAGTAACAATCTAGTTGTGCATATGAAGTAAATTGGGGCTATTTTGAACCCCTTCAATCTAATTATATGAATATAAAACGAGATTTGGGGGTTGATCAACTCCAATTTCATTAGCTCAATTAAAGAAAAGAAACATTATTTATTTATATGTAAGTTCTACATGTATAAAATGTGGTTTTGAGCTCAATAAACTTGAATTCATCAGCTAATGAATGCAAATGTCGATTAGTTCAATTGTGGAGGTAATAAGGGTCAAGATGAGCCACATGAATGTATTTTAAATTGAATTTTCAATGTGATTTGGAGTGAAATTAACCCTAATGTCATGTCATATATAATTAACCAAAGATTTGATTCATTTAATGAGGAGGCATTTGAGGCCAATTTGAACCCCTTCAAGAGCAAGATATGATTTGGGGTAAAATTAAGTTTGATTCTATCATGAATTGATCCAATTAGTCAAATTGTGTAATTAGGGGCATGATTTAGGCAAAATTGAGCCTCTAAACTAATTTTATGGCTCAATCAATTATATAACATGTATGAAACATGTATGGCATAACTAACCCTACTTTTATCAAAAATGCAAACATGAAGGTAATTGTCATAAATTGGTGAACAAGAAACTCAAATTTTCATCAATTACCTTAATAATTAGACCCTATATATGACATCTTAAACCCTAAACCCTATACCATTTAACTTAAATGCTAAACCCTACACCATTTACCTTAAACCCTAATTCATAAGCCCTAAACCCAAAACCCTTTAAATTGTAGACCCTAAAACCTAAACCAATAAATTTAACCCCAATTAATATCCTTTATATATAGTAAAAATTAGGTTCATAGGGAAGAACTTGGTCCAAATTGCATCACTCATTACCATAATTGGCTCAATTTGTGATGATGTGGGGGCCAATTGAACCCAAAATCACATTCTTTACTCACATATCTAGGTTTAAGGAGCTCAAATTTACTCCAATCACCATCATGATTATACCTTATATACCCTAAAACATATAACCTAAGCCCTAATCCCTAAAGTTCCTAATACCTAAACTCCAAACTAGAAATATAAACTCTTTAAACTCTGAACCAATCATTTTAGCCCAAATTAACATTATTTAGACTAAAAATTAAGTTCACAGGGCTCAGTTTGGCCTAAATCACATGAATTATTGCCCCATTTGATTAGTTCACTCAATCTTAAAAATGACATGGGGTATAATGACAACCCAAAAACACATTATATAGTCACAAATGCTTCCAAATGATTCAAATTATCCTCAATTATATTTACGATTGACCTTGTGTACCCTAAACCATATATACATTAAAACATAAGCCCTAAACCACAAACCCTAAACACTATATCATAAATTATAAACCATAAAATTTCCCTATTTACCAATCGATTTAGTCCCAATTAACATCATTTGTAGTAAGAATTAGGTTCATATGGCATAAAGTGATTAGACATTATATACACCCTTAAACCTTAACCTTGTGCCTTAATCCCTAATACCTAAAACATAAATTGTAATCCCTATACCCTAATGCCCACTACATGCCACAAACATACATGCCTTACAATATAATTGATTTTATCATGAGATGTCATAAAATGCATTTTTTAAACATAGAACTTAGCCTTTGGAGTACCAATCTAGCTATGCATCTAAAGTAAATTGGGGATATTTAAATCCCCTTCAAATTAATTGCATGACTATAAAATTTAATCTGGGGGTTGATCATCTCCAATTTCATTAGCTCGATTGAATCAAAAAAACATTATTTACTTATATAGAATGTGGTTTTGAGCTCAATAAACTTGAAGTCATTAGCTAATATATGCACTTTTTGATTAATTAAATTATGAAGGTAATTAGGGCCAAAATGAACCACATGAACCTATTTTAAATTGTATATGACGTGATTTGGAGTGAAATTAACCCTATTCTCATGTCATAAATAATTAATGAAAGCATTGATTCATTTAATTAAGGAGGCATTTGAGGCCAATTTGAACCCCTTCAAGAGCAAGATACGATTTGGAGCAAAATTAAAAGTTTGATTTTATCATGAATTAATCCAATTAGTCAATTTGTGCAATTAGAGGCATGATTTGGGAAAAAATGAACCCCTAAATTAAATTTATGGCTCAATCGATTGTATAACATGTATGGCTTAACTGACCCTACTTTTATCAGAAATGCAAACATGAAGGTAATTGTCATAAATAGGGGAATAAGAAACTCAAATGTTCTTCAATTATCTTAGTGATTGGACCCTATATTTGATATCTTAAACCCTAAGCCCTTCACCATTTAACTTTAACCCTAAACCATGTACCATTTACCTTAAACCCTAAGACATAAGCCCTAAACCCTAAACCCTTTAAATTATAGAACCTAAACCCTAAACCAATAAATTTGTCCCCAATTAACATCCTTTATATATAGTAAGAATTAGGTTCACGGGGATGAACTTGGTCAAAATCATATCACTCATTAAACTAAAATTGACGTAATTGGATTAATCTATGATGATGTAGGGGCCAATTGAGCCTAAAATCACATTATTTAGTCACAAATATAGGTTTAATGAGCTCAAATTTTCCCCAATCACCTTCATGATTGTACCTTTTATACCCTAAAACCTAATGCTTAAAGTTCCTAATCCCTAAACTCTAAACCATAAATATAAACTCTTTAAACCCTAAACCAATCATTTTAGCCTAACTTAACATCATTTAGACTAAGAATTATCTTTGTGATTGACCATGTGTACTCTAAACCTAAACCCTGTATCTTAAACCCTAAACACTATACCCTAAATTGTAAACCATAAACTTTTCTTATTTACCAATTAATTTAGTCCCAACTAACATCCTTTGTAGTAAAAATTAGATTCACATGGCATAAAGCAATTAGACCTTATATACACCCTTAAATCTAAACCTTGCATGCCCTAATCCTTAATCCCTAAACCCTAAAACGTAAATTTTAAGCCCTAATCCCTAATGCCGTAATCCCTAAACCCTGTGCACTAATGCCTTAATCCCTAATCCATAATCCCTAATTTATATTAAGTATAAAACGATCTTGTTATTGAATAAAGTGATCACATTATTATTAATATAGACAAAACTCACTTCTTAATGTCTATGTTTAACCCTAACTAAGTATTAATAAAAATTCAATCATGTTATTCTTAATATACATTAAACTCACTTCTCAATGTGTATGTTGAATCAGAACCTAGTATCAAAAATAACGTGATTGTGTTATTGAACAACGTTATCGTATTATATAACATGATCACATTATCTTTATTATTATAGACTAATCTCACTTTTCATCATCTATTTTTCACCCAAATCAATAATTTTGTCCTTATAAACATTCTTTGCATACTTTTATGGGACCTATGGTACTTGTGTACTTTTGACACCACCTTTGAAAAGTTATCAATTTCCTTGATGGGTGATGGATCACGTTCGAGGAAGAGGGAGATGTTAAATAATAAAACATCAAAGGAATTATAATATTTGAGAGAGAAAAACAAGATACAAATGTAAAAACTTTGTGGTAGATAAGGTACAAACCCTAATCTCGATGAACCAAATGCCATAGATAATGAGCCAATTGACAATAATGAATTAAACAATGATGAAATTGACCATAATGAATTGAATAATGATGAATTTGACCATAATGAAATTAATGATAATGAAATTGATAATAATGAATTAGATAATGTTGACAACTTACATTCAAAGTTCCAAGTTTTTGATTTTGTTGATGATGAGTCTATATATGATGCTTCACCCCCCATGAATGAAGAAAATTTGATGGAAACAAATAATGATGAAATTAACAATCAAGAAAATTTCATGGAAACATATAATGAAGAAATAAACAATGAAGAAGATGTCATCCCACCTCTAAACAATGAAAGTAATAACGATTTTGAAACACCCTCTCAACAAATTCCACCATTAATAACATAACCAAGAATTATGTGTAGAAAAGACAAGTGCTTAATTGAAGTTGATGAAAATATTTTAAAATCAATGCATAACAAAATATCTAATCACCATTCAAGAAGATTGGCTCAACAAATTTGGGATAGTTTCTTTCATATTTAGAATTATGATAGTCAAAGATGTCAATTATTTGTTTCATTGATAAAATTGATTAAGATGAGACCTATAATGTACACATTATGACTAAGAACATCCAACATGGATGATGAAAATACTAAAAATTTTAAAAATCTACATGATGCATATCATACTATAGGCCCAAAATCACACACCCAAGATTGTAATGCTACCTGACATATACTTACAACTTGTGCAGTAAGTGACCAAACAAATAAAAAATGAATGGTTTTAAAAACAAGCCGAACACTTAATATAAACATAAAAACATTAATAAAATATTGAAAGACATGAAAGACTTAATGAACCTAATACCAATGAGCTATGGGCATTCTATGGTAGACTTTCACAAAAGGACAAGGCTATAGTTGATACTATTAAGGAGTTACTTGCTAAATTTGGGAAAGATAGTATAAGAGTTTTGCCAAATGCAAGAGATGTAGTGAAAAGAAGATATGGTTATCATAATCGTGAACCGCATCCAAAATATTTATTGGATATGAATCAAACATAATTATACTCAATTTTTTTTGAAAAATATCAACAAATTTCTATTTGTCAAAGATATTTTGAGATGGCCAAACCTTTTTATGTAAAAATAAATCACACATGCACCACTTGTTGTTGTAGGCAACATGTTGAACTTTCAATGCACTATGATGTTTTTCATCATATTCATTATACTTTGCACACTAACAACATTTTATACGAGTGTGGCATTTAATTGCCACCAAAATTAGCTAGGGAATTTATTCCAAATATCTTTTATAAAAGATCGGATGGACAATTATTTTATAACAAATCATGTTTAAATGGAAATTGCAACATTTGTGGTTGATTGCCAAAATTTTAAAAATGTATCCATGAGGAGTTTACAAGTGTAATTGGACATGAATTAGTTGGGTTAAGAAAATATAAATCAGTGACTTATCAAGTAAAAGATGGCAAAGAACCTAAAAGGTGTCAGCTTGTTACAAAAAAGATACCAATTTTCAATTTTTTGGTAAAATTTAGGGAGAAAAATATTTATAAGTATGCAAGGCATACATATAGGGCTAGATGGTTGGATGAACATTTCAAGATAAGAAAGGATACATTCCCACTTGGTTTGATTGTTTTTGTAGTTGAATTTACTAAAAATTACACATTTAAAACTTAAATGGAAGTTCAATCATAGTATTACAACTCATCACAAGTTGCCATATCCATGCATATAACATTCATGCATGAACTTTATAGTACAAATCAACAATAAAAAATATTAAGAGAGTGCCATTTCTATATCAGTGATGACTGATTACATTGTTTAGAGTAATTGTAAGGTTATTTTTAGAAGTTCTATAAATAGTTGAGTAAGAGGAAGATTAATTTCAATCAACATTACATTTGGTCAAATAATTACACATCATAATTCAAAAATGCATGGATGTTTTATTAGTTGAGTAGGATGCACGTTACCACTGGTGTAGAACACATTTGGAGTTTCATTGAGGCTGACCATGGAAAATGGGAGCATGTGTAAAAAGAGCTATTACAAGGGAGGAGTTGAAATTTGAAGAGGGTGTTCATTTGACAAATGCAAAAACCGTTGTTGAATGGTGTAATGAGAGCATGTGTCATGGTGCTCAACCAAATTCTACCATTCGTAGAAATTTATAGTTAATTAAGGAAGAAAAATTACCAAAGTATGAGGGTTGTATGATTCTAATTAGTTCAAGAGACTTCTACTCATTTCATAGCTCAATGCAAGTTCTTAGACTGTTCATACGAGATACTTGGCATGTTTCTATTATGCATGCATAGACTCTCTTTGGAATGAGTGTGAGTCACAAGAATGGGTGGATGATTGGAGTTGCAAAACTTTAATTTCAATCAACACATATCATGTTCCAACAACATTACAACTTATAAATATGACATCATTAAATGACATTGACCATGTATCTGATCTAGTGCAGCCAGGTAGAATATTTTTCATTATGTATAATTTATTCTTATTATATATCTTCATATTATCATTAAAAATAGTTTTTTTAGATACAGGGCATTTTTTTTTAGTTATTGAAAATGAGGATAATGAAGAGGGCACTAATTACTACTTGTGTTAGTGTGTAAAGAGAAAGAAAAAATTGACTTCCCCAATTATAGATGGAGAAAACATTGACTATTCCATTAGGTCAGTGGTAGTCACTAGAAATTGGTTTCGACTATATCCTATAAAATATTCAGATCAATGTTTATTTAAAGAGTTTAAAATGCACAAGAAGATACTGCACTATTTAAACTTGATTCTTGAAATAAATATTGAATTAGAAAAATATCATGGGAGGCCATTAAACAAGAAACTATGGAAAGTTCAAGAGTCAAACTATGAATTTATTCTTGATACTATCAAGGTTAGAGTAGATCCTAGTGGTTTGTTGGATTGAAATACGTAGGTATGTTGAATTTTAAAATGTAGATGTAATCAATTTTACCAAATGTTTTTTATTTTCTAGGTAATACATATGAATTTCATTTTTTAATTACTTGTTAACAATTTTTTGTAGGTTGTGATACCATATAAGCTTCCACCTTCACGTGGTTAGCACTGTCAGTAGAGAATTATATATTCTTCAAGCCAAGAGAATCTTAGGTTGGACATGATTAAAGAGTTATATTCTTAGGTGGAGGTCCCAAAGGTATAAATGACAGTTGGAGCTCAAGAAGTTGCTTGTTCAATGCCAAAAAGTTGCATTTTTGGACCCATCATTGCAACTTGTCCAACAGATTAATCTCTAAGGTTCCACCTAAGTGATATAGGGTGAGATTATAGGGCTTATATAGGTAGGGGTGGGATCTGATGGTTCATGAAAATGACTTACATGTTTAATTTTATGTGTGTTTGAACTTAGGCTAAAAAATTGCATTTTTTTGTATTGTGAAGGGCATTCTTAAGGCTAGAGTGGGTGGTGGGCTTATCGATTAGGCCTTATAGGAGGCCAATAAATTGATATTAGACATTATGTACCCCTCATATGTGTTGGCAGTGTCAGTTTTAAGTCAGGAAGCATCAGAACCATAGTTATGCAACCACAACTTAAACTTTGACAACATTTGTTGTTAGTGTTTCTACACTCCTGAATGGTAGTGAAAATGCACTTAGGTGGATTTGAAAATCATGGTGGTGTGATAACATGTAATTTACTTATCTATATGTGATCAAAGTGATATATTCTCAATTTGAGTTCCCAAAGGTAGAAATGGCAATTGGAGCTCAAGAAGTTACTTGTTTAATGCCAAAAATTTGCATTTTTGGACCCATCACTACAACTTGTTTAATGGATTACTCTAAAAGATCATACCTAAGAGATATGGGGTGAAATTATAGGGCTTAGATAGGCAAGAGAAGGATCTAATGATTCATATAAACGACTTACAAGTTTTGTTTTATGGATGGTTAAATTTAGGCTAAAAATTTGCATTTTTCTTGTATTGGGAAGGGCATTCTTGAGGCCAAAATGGGTGGTGGGTTTGTCGATCAAACCTGATGGGAGGTCATGAACTTGGTCATAGATGTTATCCCCCTGGAGGTGTTGAATGTGTCAATTTTTGGTTAGGAAGCATCAAAATAATAATTCTAAAAATCATGACTTAAACATAGACAACATTTGTTGTCAGTGTTTTTGTGCTCCTAAATGGTAGTGAAAATGCACTTTCAGGGGGATTTTGTAATATCCCAAATGGGATATTTATGAAAACAAAAAAAATTACTAAAAATTTAAATTTAAAAACTATGGAAAGACTAACTAAGATGAATATGGAAACACACACCAACTGATATTTTTTATTTTTTACGATAGAAATGACAAATACATAACAATAAGCTCTCACACACATAGAGATACAAACCACATAGAAGTAACAAACTCTCTGAATATCAGTTATAATCTCTAAATGATCGCTATAGTATTTTTTCTCTTTAATTCTATAAGCAACCAACGGGTTTCATCCTTGAATTCTAAGTTGAGCACCCAAGGGATTTCATCCTTGAATCCTGAGATCCAAGCCATACTTAAAGAAATTACAAAGAGAACCATTACAATGTGATCCAACCCATACTTAAAGAAATTACAAATGGCAAAAAATAAATGGATGAATAGTGAGGAGAGATAAAATAGGTGTAGCATTCCACAGGGGGGAACAAATGGTCAAGATGATAAGCTTTGACCATGTGCAACATTGATTACAATCCATATGCTTTCATAATTGAGTCTCCCACTCCATGTGAAGGAATAAAATTATGGAGACTATGCTCATGTGCTCACATATGGCCAAGATCCTTTCAACCATTGACTTTTGACCATTTCACATGCTTAATCATGAAGTCACAAGACAAATGCACCAACCTCTCCTTTTCCTATCAAGGACACCCATGTGAAAGAATAAATCAAATCTAAATTATATCTTAAGTAGTTTAGGATGTCCCACTCCACTCACATGCCCTAGATTCATGAAATATTCTCATATGGGCCTTTCCACCTCATTCACAGTCCACCTCACTGATGCATCACTTGTCATGTCACTATGACTAGTGACAATGAATAGTGTTTTTGTGAATAGTGCTAATGAATAGTAACCCATACCACTATTCCCTTCATTACCTAATTTATCTCATGGGAATGAGATAGGTTAAAGATCTCCTACACATGCCTTATTTGGAAGAAGGGGACATCACAGTCCTCCATTCCCAAAATTGTTTGCCCACAAGTAATTACAAATTTGGATGCTCTAAAATGTTAGGACCTTCCCAACTAGGATCCTCAATTAGAAGATCCTTCTACCTGATGAGATATTCTATTATGCTCTTATTTATAAGATTCTTCACCCTTGTATATAGAAAAACCTCTAGAATCAAAATTAAATTTTCTTCATCATCTAGTGGGGGAAAATTAATGGAAGGCACTATATGCAATCCAATAACTTTATTCAAATATGAAACATGGAATACATTGTGTATATTGCTACCTTCAAGGAGTTCTAACTCGTAAGCTACCTCACCAATTTTACTGATAATCTTGTATGGCCCATAGAACTTGGGTTTTAGTTTCTCCTTCCCCTTGATTTTGATAGAGGATTGCCTATATGATTGTAATCTCAAGTATACCATATCTCCTACCACAAATGTCCTTTTTGTCCTCTTCTTATCTGCATATATCTTTTATTGATTTTATGCTTGCTACACTTTTTCCTTCAAAGATCTAATGATATATTGGCTTTGGTTAACCAAGTCACTTACTACAAGTCCTCTATTTTCCAAGAGTATCAAATCAGGAAATGTCAGTGCATCATAACCATACAATTATCTAAATGGAGACATACCAATAGACATGTGGTGAGTAGTATTGTAACAATATTCTCCCAGATGAAGCCACTTGATCCATGTTATTTGTTGACTTGAGACATAATTTCTCAAGTATCCTTCCACCCATTTGTTTATAATTTATATTTTCCCATCTATTTGTGGGTGGTAAATTGTGCTTGGAGTAAGTTTGGTACCTGTCAAGTGAAACAACTCCTACCAGAATGCACTGATGAACCTACTATCTCTATCACTGATTATGTTTTGGGGTAACCCATGTAATCTAAAAAATTCTTTGAAAAATAAATCAGCAAATTGAGGTCCTTTATAATTAGTAAATATAGCAAAGAAATGTGAATATTTATTCAATCTATCAACTATAACATAAATGAAATCTTTCACTTGTACCTTGGGTAGTCCCACAATGAACTCCATGGAGATACTTTCCCATTTTTGTTCAGGGATGGGAAGTGGTTATAGCAGACTTCCAAGAAACTCTTGTTCTCCTTTATTCTATTAGCATGCTAAACATTTTTTGATATGCATAAGAACGTCCTTCTTGAGACCTTTTCAAGAGAATCTCTCTCTAATCTGTTGTATGTTTTGAAGAAGCCTGGATGTCTTGCCAAAGGTGCATCATGAAATGCCTCTAGTATTTTCTTCTTCATCTTTGATTCAAGAATAATGAGTACTCTATTTTTTAACAAGATCAACCCATCTACCATTGTGTATCTATCATCCCTCTCCAAACCGTCAATAATTTTAGCAGTAAATGTATTCTTAGCATACTCAGCTAAGATAGAAATTTCCCAATCAATAGAAATATGGCAAAGCATGGGCATTATAGAGAGAGCATCAAATACTATATTCTTCTTACCCTTGACATATTCAATTTCAAAATCATATGCCTACAACTTAATCATCCACTTTTGTTGTCTGTCATTTAGATTTTGTTGGATAAGAACGAATTGCAAACTTGTGATCTGACTTGTCAACAAACTTCCTACATACTAGATATTGTCTGAATTTTTCCATAGCATGAATTATTTCCAGCATTTATTTATCATAAATATGCATCCCTTACTCATGATCCTTTAGCTTTCTAATCTCGAAAGTTATGGGATGTCATTTTTGAGATAAGACAACCCCAACTCCAACACTTGAAGCATCACACTCTACAACAAAAGGGAGTGAAAAATCAAGAATAACAAGAACCAGATAGGTATTGATTACCTCCTTAAATTTATCAAAATTGGCTTGTGTTTATTCTATCAATTCAAATGCCCCCTTCTTTGTTAACTTGGTAAGAGGAGATCCAAGCTGAGAAAATCCTTTAACAAACCTCTTATAATAACTGCATAAACCAATGAAACCTCTAAGTTGTGTTAGATTTGTAGGAGGTGGCCAATCCAAAATGGCTTGGATATTTTGTTGATCCACTTGAACTCCTCTGGCACTGATCACATGGCCCAAGTATAATATTTTAGTCAATCCAAAATCACATTTAGACATCTTAACAAAGAATGATTATTATTCAAGAATACCCAAAATTGTATCTAGATGCTTAAGATGCTCTTCCCAACTTTTACTGTAAATCAAGATATCATCAAAGAAGACTAAAATAAACTTTCTAAAATGCTTACTAAACACCTTATTCATATAGTATTGTAATGTGGATGGTGCATTTCTAAGTCCAAATGACATGACCAAAAATTCAAAATTCCCATAGTGACACTGAAAATCCATCTACTGAATATCTTCTTCTCTCATGCAGATTTGATGATACCCCAATCTCAAATCAATATTTGAGAAAAGTACAACACCATGTATTTCATTGATCAACTCATTGATCCTGGGTATTGGGTATTTTTTCTTGATAGTCTTCTTGTTTAGGGTTTTGTAATCTATGCCCATCTGCATAGTACCATCCTTCTTCTTTACCAACACTATGGATGATGCAAAAGGACTAGAACTCGGCCTGATGTAACCCATATGCAATAGTTATTTTATTTCCTTCTCAATATCCTCCTTGTACACTCTTGGATGATGGTATGGTGTTGTCATGACAGGACTAGATCTCGGTTCCAACTCTATGATATTTTGAAATCCCCTTTCAAGAGGTAATCTTGGAGGCATATCACTAAAAACCATACTGTATTTATCCAAAATATTTTGAATATCAATATGCATGGAAACATTCTTACCCTTAGAATGATCTAATGTAATTTTTAAACCATGATATTTGGTCTTTATTGAAAAGCCTTTCCATTCTTCTAGCTATGACCACTTATAGATCTCCATTGCTAATTCCTTTCAGAACCACCTCCTTCCATTTGGTTATGAACTTGAATTCCATAGTTTAATGATTTATGGAGTATTCTCTTAGAGAATTTAGCCACTACACACCCAAAACTACATCAATATATCTTAAACCAATAACATAAAAATCATCATGAACCTCATGGTCTCCAAAGGTTATAACAAGATCATGAATCTTATTCTTGAATGGTATGTTGTACCCATTAGCTACAATTACGTTGAAGCCTTCAAATATTTCTACCTCAAGTCTCACCCTCTTTACTAATACTTCATCAATGAATTTTTTGGGTAGGCCCACTATCAATCAACACAATCACTCTTTGTTTGGAAATTTCTCCATGAACTCTGAAAGGATGGTATCTACGTGCTCCAAAGATGGATGCAAGAGTGCCAACAAGATATTATTCTTATTCAAAGTGAGGGAATTATAGATTATGAGGCTCTTTGGGTGTCTTTGAATCTGATTCTAAGTATGAAACAACTTTAATGTAATGTACTTACCCCTTTTTGAGGCATCTGTGTCTTGGAGTCCATAGATCCTTATAAGTGAAACATAGTTTCTTCCTTTTAAGCTTATTTCTGGAGTCATCTTCTATCTTTTTATGCACAATGGAAGGTGAATATTTTTGTGGTGGAGTAGTCATATCTTCTTCTGTAAGTTCCCCTTAGACTTATTCCAAGTAGAGGGCCTAAAAGGAATGGCAGATTCAAAATCAAATGCCTTCTTACAAAGAGGAAGGGTTGAATGCCTTCACAATACCTTTGAGATGCTCAGATAATTCTTATATGAAAAGAATCACTAGTCTCGTCTCTAAAATGTCAATAACCATAAAAAAAAAAAATTGATAAATCATAAACATATTCATCCACATTACCTTTTTGCTTAAGACGAGCCAACTCTCTAAATTACTCTTCAGTATCCCTTCTATCGAATCTCTCAATCAACCTTTTATAGAACTCATCATATGATTTGGTTTATTCATGATTATAATTAACTACACCATGGTACCACCAATCATGTGTAACACCTTCAAGATAAAGGGTGGCAAACTTGAAAGCTTCCTTCTCTACTATGGGCTTGAGAGATAAATACGTATCTAGTTTCTGCAACCATACTCTAGTAGTATATTTAATAGTTCCATTAAAATTGGAGATAGTTATCTTACCCAAGATATGCTCTAGATCCTTTGGTTTTTCCTTAAATCTAGCCTTTTGCCTTGTTGCTTCTTTGTTTTCCTTCAAAGAAATTTAGGTAGATATTGGCAGTATTTCATGAAGCCCTTCTAGGAGCATTCTATACTCTTACCAACTAATAAAAGTTTATTTTAAAAATGGAGCCCCCTCTTTTGGAAGCACTTCTTCTCTTTAAATGAACCTGGGCTTTAGGGCTTATTGATGAGCCCCATCTCTAGATTTCAAGATTCCACCTCTTTGTTCTTTTTCAAATTATTTCCTCTAGAAGTGCTATCTTCTCCATTGTTATTATTTTTTACTGGTGGATTATACATCAAATGAAACATATACCTAGATATAATAGTAATATGGCTAGTAAAATGGTTTTGACTTTGAAACATTTCATCAATGTTCCTTGCAGTCTCATCTCCTCTACTATCTTCTCTATCACCCATTGTTTCTCTTGGATGCAATTTCTTCTGCTCTTTGTTCTCATACCTGATTTCCTTGTCACTCAGAAACATCAAATATACAAGACCTATAGGCTGGCAAGATCACCAGCTCTTCTAACATTGTAATATCCTAAATGGGATATTTATGCAAACATACTAAAATACTAAAAATTTGAATTCAACAACTATGGAAAGAATAATTGAGATGAATATGGAAACACACACCAATTGATATTTTTGATTATTTATAATAGAAATGACAAATACATAACAATAAGCTCTCACACACATAGAGTTACAAACCACACAAAAGCAACAAACTCTTTGAAGATCAATTGTAATCTCTGAATGAGATCACCTCCAAGAACCATAGGGTTTTCATCCTTTGATTCTGTAAGCATCCAAGGGGTTTCATCCTTGAATATTAAATGAAGTTAAATCATAGGTGCAATAAGATATAAAGTAAATGGTTGATTTTTAAAAGATGCATTACAATGATAGCTAACCCATAACTTAAAGAAATTATAAATGGGAGAAGACAAATGGAAGAATAGTGAGGAGAGAGAAAATGGGTGTAACATTCCACATGGGGGGAACAAATGGTCAAGATGACAAGCCTTGACAATGTGCAACATTGATTACAACCCATATGCTTTCATAATTATGTCTCCTACTCCATGTGATGCAATCAAATGATGGAAACTATAGCCATGTGCTCACACGTGGCCAAGATCCTTTAAACCACCCACTTTTGACCATTTCGCATGCTTAATCATGAAGTCACAAGACAAATACACCAACCTCTCCTTTTCCTATCAAGGACACCCATGTGAAGGAATAAAGCAAATCTAAATTGTCTCCTAAGTGGGGTAGGATATCCTATTCCACTCACATGCTCTAGATTCATGAAATATTCTCGTATGGGCCTTGCCACCTCATTCACAGTCCATCTCACTATTACATCACTTGGTATGCTATTATGAATAGTGATAATGAATAGTATTTTCATGAATAGTGATGGTGAATAGTAACCCATACTACTATTTACTTCATTACCCAATTTAGCCCATGGGAATGAGATATGCTAAGGGTATCCTACACATGCCTTATTTGAAAGAAGGGGACATCAAAATTTTGAATGTCATGGTGGTTTGATAACACATAATTTGCCTATCTAGACGTGATCAAAGTGATAGATTCTTAGGTGGAGGTCTCAGAGGTAGAAAAGGTAGTTGAAGCTAAAGAAGTTATTTGTTCAATGCCAAAAAGTTGCATTTTTAGACCCATCACTGCAACTTGTCCAACGAATTGCTCTCGAAGGTTCCACATGAGTGCTCTAGGTTAAAATTAGAGGGCTTAAAGAGGAAAGGGAGGGATCTGATGATTCATAGAAATGACTTACCAGTTTTTTTATGCATGTTTAAACTCAAGCTAAAAAATTACATTTTTTTGGTATTGGGAAGGGTCTTCTTAAGGATGAAATGGAAGGTGGACTTGTTGATCAGGCCTAATTGGAGGCCAAGAACATGATAATAGATGTTAAATTCCCCCTCAAACATGTTGGAAGTGTTAGTTTTTGGTTAGTAAGCATTGAAACAATAGTTCTATTAAGCTCTTAGCTTGTAAATTTTTTTAGGAAAGTCAAAGAAAGGGTTTCGTGAATAAAACACCTCTAAAACTCAAATAATTGATTAATAAGGTCTAAAAATTTGTGAGAAGTTGGGGAATGGATCTTATAACTTTGTACAAGTATAAATGGGTTGACAAGAGGTTTGAAATTTTAGGTACAAAGGATTGTTTTTATGTACACCTGTAGAAGAACATTTTTGAGAAAGTTGTGCATAAAGTAAGATGAGTTTTTGGTTGATTTGAATTCTATAAACTTGGGTAAGTGTTAAAACATGTTAAATTTTCTAAAATACTACAATAAATATAGTTTTAAGAGATACAAACTCTATTTTTATAAATTCACATATTGGAGCAACAACTAGGTCTAGAGATCTAAAAACTTAAAAGGATAGAATTTGAGAATGAGAGCATAATCTCTTAGGGACCTATAGGTGGTTGATTTATTGTAATTTTTGAAACTTACATAAATCCTTTATTTTTAATAAGACCTATCCAAAGTGTCTTAAAGAATATTTTTCAAAATAAGGAGAGTAGATTTGAGAGATTGGTGACTAGTTAAGAGCAAACCTAATGAGTAATTGACTAGTATAAAAGAAGATTATTTGAGAGTGGATTTTGAATTCAGTTGAGAAAAAGAGTGGATAAGTGAGGTTGGAATTCTTCATTATCTTAGAGAATATGAATAGGACTTTCATAACCTTCTTAAACATAGAAGAACAAACTATGCATTAGGTGGTATTAGGGGATGATAAAGGGTTTTGGCCAAAGATGGATCATTGTCTCATGAGCGAATATTCTATTTCAAGTTAGTAAGGTTACCTTTTATCAAACTAAAGACATCATCATCAAGGTAAAATAGAAGTTCATATTGCAAGTTTAATAAAGATAAATCTCTAAAGATGAAGTAGACCATGTACATGGTCACCAAAATGAGTTTAGTGTAGAAGAGGTATTGATAGAGATTACTCAAGAGGTGAGGGAAAATATAAAGGATAAAGAATCATAGAAGGCATACAAGTAGTAGGCCTAGTTTCAATAAAATCTAGTAAAAAAGGCATTAGAGCCAGGTGAAGGTGAAATATCAAGTAATTTATAGGTATAGGTGTCTGAGTGAGAAATTTTCAAGGATTTATGAATGATTTTATGTCTTTGGATTATACAAGTTTGAATATGATTGGGTATGGGTTTTAAATGAAATCAAATTGTGTTAATGATCAATTATAAAGTTGTAAATGGGTTATGACAAATGAAATATAGATAAGAGTGTCATTAGTCATTTCCACTACACATAATCAAATAAAAAAATTAATTTAAAAAAATATGGGAGGTCTGAGATTTATAGCATTGAAAAGAACACTTTTGTAATCCTGATTTGTGTACAACATTAAATACGTGATCTAATATATAATAATTTGGAAGATCAAAACAACACTATACAATAACATTTTAAATTAAAATTGAATATAAATTAGATAGATTGCCATGATAAGCATACAATATAGGCACATGTGTACAATGTCAATGATACATAGATTGCCATGATAGGCATACAATATAGGCACCTGTGCACAATGTCAATAATATATAGATTTCCATGATAGGCATACAAAAATTTACATCTACCAACATAGTATCTAATGTTGGGTGAATGTCATACACGCATATACAATGCCAAAAATGCAAAAATTGCCATATAGACATACAAAAAAACACATCTCACGTAAGACATCCTATTCATCAAATAGCCTCACCCTCTTTGCCTTCTTCAAAGAAGAATCTCCTTAGGAATCCTTGTCAGTAGATGGACATCCCTCTAATGCCTTGGATTTCTCTAAGGTCTGACTACAGGTCCTACACTCAATAGCTTATTTGCAATTGAACTTGTTCAAATACAAGTATTATTACAAAATTAACATAAAATACATTCAACCAATTTTTAAGAAATTAATTTTAAATTATAATAAAAAATAATTTAAACATGCACTTACTGCAAGCTCACAGTCCTGCTCAATCTGCTTTTGACGCTCAAACAAGTCAGTGGTAGGATCAGTTGTTCGAATAGGCATCTAAAATAGGGAAAAAACATGAGAAGTGGCTCTACTAATCGTCTAAGTGGGACTATTAGATGTCATAGGACAACCATGCATACACAATACATTCACATAAGTTATATTTTTCCCAAGTATGTAGTAAAAATATTAAAATAAGTCTATTTTTACAATTCAAAATTACAAGTTAATATATACCTCTATCAATGCCTATGCAGATGACATTGTAGTAGCAATGCCTATGTTTATCTCCGCTCATAATGATGGAGGAGTGTCTACTTGAGCCATCAACTATTCATGTAAACAAGGTCTAACATACTTTTCTGTAAAGTATTAAAGATATATATTTGCAAGTTTTTCTCAATGTAAACCAAGATATATATGGTAAGGTATTTCAATGTGCATATCATGAAAAGATAATGTAATCCAAGAATCATGAAAGTGTAACTGTCATGCAACGTGTAGTGGCTATGAATAGCAAGTAGTTTGCATGTTAGAGGTAATATAAAAATTTAAATACATGTAAGAAGTGTGATTGGAAGAGTAGGAGGTAGAAATGATAGTATCACTTTGAGAAGGCAGAGTTAGGGAGAGAAAAGGAATAAGAGACATATCAAGAACTCTGTCCTTACTTGTAAAGTTTATTTGGATAGAGTAAAATGTAAATAAGTGTCTAGTGGTTTATGATCAATCCTATGGTGTTCATATCTCTAGTTAGAGAAGATTCAAGTTTGTAGTCTATAGGGTTAAAGTGGTGAAACCCAAGTTTCAATACTCTGTCTTCAGGCACAAGGAGAAAGAGGAGAACATAGTCAATTTAAATTGTCATTATAAATGATTTAAATATGAGTAAGGGATATAGGAACTCTATTAAATTAATGTAAACACATTTAAAGTCTCAATACTATTGAAAAAATGTAAAATACATGGGAAGACTATATACAGTCCAATTAGTAGCAGTTCTAAGTTTGCATAGTCATAAAGAAAGACCATATAGAGTTCTTGGAAATAGAGTTGAGGATTAAATGTATTGTAAATGTTTTGGGATATTGTTTTTCCATGTGTGTCATTCTTTGAATTTATATCAAATAAATGTAAATGGTCTTAAGGGTTTATTTTGTCCTATTTATTGACATAGTAATGTTAGAGGGGTATAAAATTTTGTAAAACTACATGTTGGAAGTGATTTCGTACTGAGAAAGGAAAAGTAATAGTTTGAGAAGATGCATTTTATAAGGGAAGAGACATTTCAAGCCTTAGAATATTTTATAAGGTTCAAAAGGTCATTATATCTCATTTATTATCCTCTCGAGTAGGTGCAGGATTGAGACAACAAAAGTTAGGGTTTGAAACTAGAAAATGAGATAACAAGTGATTTAACAGATGAAAAGTCATTAAAATTTATGGATAGGTGTATTTATATAGGAGGAAGAGGATTTTTAAGGTTTAAAGTTTATTTAAGTCCATATGTTACGGTTTCACAGTCAGTAGCCTTGAATTAGGCCTAGGAGACCTAATTAGTCTTGAGGGATGTTGAGTTAGGTGTTCTCCAAAGAGAGTTAAATTATGAAAGTTTGTGTGGAGCTATGTGATGTAAAGGGGTATCTGAATGTGGGTTTGGCTTGATTGGGAGATTTTTAGTTTACTTAGACTAAGTAGTTTTGCCTCAAAAAAGGGCTAGTAAAAGGAAGGTGTCAAAGAAGAAAGAAGAGTTAAGTGAAGAGTTGAAGCTTTGGGGTTTTATGGAATGGTTGGATGCATGAAATAAGATTTAATTGAGTATCTAGATGGTATTATGAGTATTGTGTAAGGACAAAATCAAAGTAGCATGTAGACCTATGAAAACACATGAGAGATTGTCAAGAATAGAGCAAGGGTAAAGAGAGACAACATGAAAATAGAGTATGAACTAAGGAGTTTGATGTTAAAAGGAAATATTATAGAGGTAGTTGATTAATAAAATGACTTCAAGTAGAGAAGGAGGATTAAGTGAATACAAGGAGGGTTAAGAGCCATTAAGTAGGTAAGAGTGAACAAGAAAGACCTAGTAAATACAAAGTGATCAAAGAGATAAAGAGGTTGAAGACAGAAGACAAAGAAGGATAGAAAAAGATCAAAGCTGGGTATTTGGTAGGGGTGAGTGTGTGTTTCATCCATATCAGGGAAGCTTGTTATAACCTCTGCATCAATATCCTTGATAGATAAATTTAACTTAAAATTACAAGGCAAATATACATAGACTAAAAGTACATAGAGCATAAGATTAACTCAAAATTTTGTCTCTGTATAAGTAAAAGGTGTCATCCTAACAGACATAGATGCATTAGTGTATGGGTCAGTAGTTGGATCCGAAAATGTAAACAATGGTTGCATCAAATCAAATACTGAAAATGTCTATTATGATGATGAAGGCACTGTCACCTCTTAGGATATAAAAAATGACATATATTATTCAATTTTTATGTAAATTAATTGTTAGCTAAATTAAATTTTTAAATATATCTTAAATTTAGCATGACATTTATATAAAATATACTTGCATTTATATAGTGGCTGATGTCTGCACACCAAATGTGCATGCCAAAAACTCATCACTCATAAGTATATTATCCAAGCCCTCTGAACCACCAACACCATCATCATCAAAAGGTCTAGTACATATAGCTCCATAAGAACTACAAGTGTGGGGTCGAGTATACACACTAGGTGGCATATCTCTAGCATTGGTTTGTTAGAGCTTACTCATATGCTAAACAAGTATATCAATGAGAAAATTAAGTACATGTAAAGTGTCAATCTCCATGACTTGTTGAACTCTAGAGGGGATCTCAGGCTCAAATGGATTTTGGATATGGATCCTTGTACGCTGATTAGGTGCATGATTTGTACCTAGTTAATCATGTGCAGGGCCTTTCCCTCAACCCTAAAATTCACTATAATCAAAATAGTTTAGAATCTCATTGAGGACAAACTCATAAAAGAGTCTCCTCAAAAAATACAATGGGACCTCATGGTTGTTACATCGTGGATAATCAAACACCATCCACCATAGGTCCCAAAAATTGGTTGTGATTAAATTATGTTGGAAACGATGGATTGGAAAACATTTAGCATTTACTAGAAATGGTTCATTGGTGGATGGGTCAATGAATAAGGCACAAATGGAGGCTTTTGACATGCCTTTGTTCTTGACCTCAAGTGTTGATAATTTGTTAGCATAATAAGCCCTATAACTATCTCAATATGAAGCCCATATATCAATTTGACTCATTATAGAGTCAATTTGACCTAATACTGTCTATAGGGAATTGACTAGATAGGTGCAGTGGGTGTTGGTGGAAGTGGGATCCGTCATTCTCCTAATTAATTCTTCAATTTTAATTTTATTTCCACAATGTGGTCAACTAGACTCTCTTGACTACATAGGGGATTTTGTGGAACTATAGGAGGGTTAGGTGGAGGGATAGGAGGAACAAGAGGGTTCTATGGAGGTTAACAAGAGGAACAAGAGGGTTATATGGAGGGTTAGACAGAAGAATAGGAGGGTTAGCAGGATGGGCCATTCAAAACAAATAAATTACTAATTAAACAATGATAATAATTAAAAATTAGGGTTAACAAGTGTAGTTTTTTAGCACTTACCTCTTCTATGTGGCAACATTGTTGATTAGCAGCTTCCTAGGATAAAGTCTGGCAAGGTTTAGCCTCTCTCACCCAAAACATGATCATGGAATGGCAAGGTTAACGAAAAAAGCTCAAATGCAATATGAGGAAATTTGCATTCAGGTTTTGGTTTTTATTTTTTTGGCTACACAGGTAACACAATTGTATTATTGTTTTAAATAACATGATCATGGTATTTAATAATGTGATCACGTTATGGCTCGATAATTACCGAGCCATAATTTAAATAATGTGATCACATTAATTAAATAACAGGATTTCGTTATTGAAAATGTCCATAGAATTATCCCCCAATGTCATGCACTTACCCACAAATATTATTTATATTCATGTTAATGATGAGACTATCGAGTTAGATGCATTATCTACGTACAATAGGTTAAAATTTGTAAATTTGTGGTAGGTAGGGGGCACATGTCATGTTCACTCAGGGCTAATTTTGGTGGTATTTTTGGCATCTTAGTTTACCATTTCGAGTTTTTTATTCACTAATTATTCATTATCATAGTTGGCTTTCATTTTATCTTATATTCTCTAATGTAACTTATATGTTTAATGTGTCATTGTATAATTCATGTTTTTATATACATTCCCATGTTTGTTATACCTTATTATATTCATGTCTCAAGTGTTTACTTTGTGTTTGGTCACATAGTTGACTTGTTTTCTTTGTGTTTGTTGTGTCTTCACTGTTGTATTTGCTTACTCAGTGTTTGATGTGTCTTGAGCTTGTTATAGTTATGTCTCAAGTGTTTTCTTTGTGTTTGGTCACATAGTTGACTTGTTTACTTTGAGCTTGTTGTGTCTTCATTAATTCATGTGCTTACTTAGTGTTTGATGTGTCTTGAGCATGTTTGGCATACTTTGTGATTTAGATGACTTTATTGCATTTTATTTCTATTTTATATTTATGTGCTCTCACTATCTTATTTGCCTTTTATGTGTCTAGCATGCCTTTTATGTCTAAAGTGTGTGATATGGCCTTGGTCATACATGTGACATGTTACATGTTATAGTTATTTCTATAAGGCATTAATTATGTTATATGGTACCATGATCTATATCATGCAGAATCCTCTTATTATTTGCCTACATTACCAAGATCTATAGCATGCATCTATTTAGGGAACTTATACATTGCATTTATATATCTCAAGCCAAAATTACTACTTTTCTTATATTTTAGGACCACAAGGGTCACCTCTTATTTATCTTATAGTACTTACATTTGGTATTCATGTGGGACATACTACCCTTTGTGCTATATTACTTACATTTTGACCATGTGGGGCATATTGATCATGAACTTATATGGATTACATAATAAGTTTGCATGGGGAAAAATATTTATAACATATTACATGCTTCCAAGATTACATCTTTCTATGTTTGACATCAATGGCTTTATATCTCATCTTACGCATGATGTGTGTAATTCCTTTCTTTTAAGATATGTGCTTTACAATTTCATCTTGAATCTCAAAAGGGGGCATACACTCCAATCATTATATATATCCAGACTCAAGACATTCAACACAACTTTCACTCCTGTCAAAGGGGATTAAATTTTAATTAATTCAATGAGAACCTAGAAAATACCACTTATTCTCATTGCGATATATATTCAAAATATTTCTTAACATTTTTTTAGTACACAAAATATTGTTTACATTGATTTTGGTCATTAAAATTTGCAGTCAAAAATGCATGAGAAATTTAGCATGACATGTTATCTCATATGAACACCATCACATCTTCAATCAATCATGCATATCATTTCTAATTTTATAGATGTCAATAGGTTATATTATTGGCACTACCCATGTGCATATTTAAAAATAAATATGTTTTTACAAGATTCACATGTACATTGGAATTTTCTTTGTGAGCTTCAGGGGAAAAAATATTATACTCATTCCAAGCTTGCTTATTTTTTTATGTATGCACACACACAAACATAAAAGTGAGGCATCATTTAGACACATAAAAATTTCTCCTAGGCATTTATTAGTCTTTATAAGTTACATTATTCTAGGTTACATGTATAGATGTTAGTTATTAATCTAAATTAGTTGTTATTGGAGAATTTGGTGACCTTTTATTATGTCCACTTCTACTCTCTCATCGTTATCATGTGGTCTATTGTACAAACATACTTAGTAAATTTTTAGGGCTTTACGTGTTTTTGTCCATTGGGTACCATGGAGGTTTTTGGTCCCATCTTATCTGCTTTTTCAATCCTTTGATGTCATTTTATTTGCCAATATGGTCTTAATTTGAATTCCAGACATCTATAAATATATAAGCATGTAAATATTATTATTGAGCATTTACCAACATTATGTTGAAATCAAGAAAGTATTTAGAGAGCATCTATTGTATCACTAAAAGTTCATAGTAGTGACACATTGCATTATACTAATTTACGTAGCTGAAGAATCATTAAATTTATTAGCATGTCTATGAGCCTGCCTAAAATGTTACAGGGAATGAAAATACGTAAAGGTCAAAATTGGAAGCATAGGTCACATTCGTAGGACACAATCAATGGTTTTCCAATTATAATTGATTTATTAGTGGTGATTTGCTAATTCTAACCGCTGTGCTAAATTGCATTCAGATTTCAATATATTCATTTTGTTAGTCTTATAAACATGCTTCTAGTCTCATAATTTACTTATAGTCATTAGGCATGTTTGTTTCAGTATTATTTCTCTCTCCTTGATATTTTATTATATTTTTTGTTGTTTGGATTATACTATTAGTTTATATTTAGACACTAGACATATATGGATGTTTTTTGTTACTGTATTATCTTAGATCTTGATCGTGCCATAGTTTTAACATGTTGCACATAGTGTAATTACCCTTGTTCACATGCTCGTACATCCAACCTAAGTTTTTATGCCCTTCTTCCCCCTAGGGTTTACTATTTTATCTTGTTTTGAGCTTTGATTTTTAGGGATTTATTTTCCCTTATTATTTCCCTTTTATGGATTGTTCTTGTTTTCTCATAGATTGTGTCATTGCTTCGTTTACTTCATGGTTTATGTTAGAAAAATGGATATGTATAATGTATACGATATATTTTTGTTGAAGAAAAAAATACATGCTTTGAATGGTTTAAATTATTATTTTACATATATAAAAAATAATGATGGTGATATTTTTGAAACTCTTAAAAATTATGTTATCGAAAATCATTCTTCCTTTGTTGAAATTGTGAAAATGGTTAATGAAGTAGCTAATACACATTATTCTCATGCAAATATAGACTGTTATATAATTTTTAAATGTGTTCGTTCTTCTACAAGGTTTTGTAAGCATTGTGATTCTTCCCCTTATGTATCTAATAATCCTAGTGTGCCTATGCTTGAAACCAATAATAACACTAGACCCTTGAATTAACCCATTCATAGTTACATTGTACCTATGCATAAGCTTGTGACTATGATGCATGCAATATGAGAATTGAAAATTTATTTACATACTTTATCTCATGAGTTTATTGCATTTAATTCTTGGGTTGATAAGAATGTTGTATACAATCAAAATATAGTGCGTATGGTTCTTGACGCTCCTCTCCTCCCTAATTTTACTATGCCTAAATTATCATTGTCTGATGGGTTTGGAGATCCTTATTTACATCTTAAGTACTTTTATGCTTGTCTTTTGAAATATGGTACCTATGATAGAATCTTTCATAAAACATTTCTTAGAAGCTGAGTGAGTCATGCTTTAGATTGGTTTCATAAGCTCCCTAGTTATTCCTTGAATTCATTCCTTAGCTACGAAGAGGATTTATTATCACAATTTATTACCAACAAGTGGCCATGCGCCACATTTTGAGTGTATTCCATATTTACACTAAGGGAAAACTGAGCCTATGTGTGATTATATTCTTACATTGAAGGGTGTTATGCATGTTTGATTTATCAACTTAAGGATCTATAAAACAATATATTTTTAGTAAAATCATCTATTTATACAAAGTAGAATAATTATTCATATGGTATTATTGAGTTATATATGAGACCTTTATTAATAGTTATGACCATGGAGTCACACTTAGTTGGGGGGAAACTTTCAAACATGATGTATGGGAAATGTGGGGGAATCTTATTACCATTTTATTTTATTACATTGATTTGGATTTTATTTATTTTGATTGTTCTTGACTAGTAATTTTCTTTGTCCAAATGATGTTTTCACATATTTCATTAGCCACTTCGCTGTAGTTGCTCCTTTTTTATAGCTTCTTTGTCTTCTTAGGAGTTTATTTTTGGTATACTTTTATTTATGTTTGTACAATTGATTTTCATATTATCTTTCTCTTTTTTTTGATTCATTGCGTGTCTCAAATCCCTTCTTTGCCATGATTCATGTAATGTGTATTTTTTATGTTATTTATCTTCTACAAAAAAAAAATTAGCATTTATTTTTCACACTTTTATTTGTGTACATAAACTTAATTTTCCTATTATCTTTCATTTTATTTTGAGTCACCACATGTCCCCAAATCCCTTCTTTACCATGATCTACATCATTCATCTATTAGAGGAAATGACCCTTGTGTGGTACCCTACATTGCTTATATATCTCCCTTTTAGGTGAATGTATTATACTAGTAATTTATTGATTATATATTTACTAACACAAAAGCATTATACCTAGACATTGACATAGACTACATCTCATCCACACATGAGCAACCTCTTAATTTTGTGCTTACATCTCCTACATCTTGTCCATACAGGGAAAAATTTATTAGTTCACACATATTTTAGATTGCCTATATAGGGGCGTATTATTATTGTGCTTCATTGTTTATATATTGGTCTTTAGGGGCACAATACACTTATATGTACATGGGTTATACACCATTTATATTGAGGCATGCTATTGATGTGCTTCATTACCTATAGATTTGCCACACTTGGGCATACTATTTTATATGCTTACATTGATGATATTTAATCACTTAGGAGTAACCCACTCCTATGCTGATATTGGTCATGCCTTGCCCATATAGAGGCAATACAAAATTTTCTTACATTGCTTCTAATCAGGCATATATGAATTTAATTGCTTATTATATAGATGTGCTTTCACAAGGATGTTTACTTACATGAATTAGACCTACATACACATAGGCCATAGTCCCTTTATCAATAGTATCTTTGGTGATTATATCTTACTCACATGGCTCTAGACTACATACACACAAGACAAAGTGCCTTATTACACATGGTTTAATGATGACATCTTTCTAGTATTATACCATAATGTGTTATAAATGAGTTTTAATGATGTCATATTATGAATATATATTAGATATTTTTTGTATAATACACATGGTACATATGATCCCTTTCTTCTGAGATATATGATTGATATCCCACACCTCAAAGTGAGGTATATGATCATCTTATTTTATACTTAAATTATGTTGGAGATTAATATTTATTTGGGTTCACCTTTATTATCCTAAGTCAATTTAGGTGTGTGTAGGTTTTCTTATCATGTGAATTTATAATTCAAGAATTTATGAGGTGTCACACCTCTTTTGTCCATTTTTTTTGGGAATCTTGAAGTTCCATGACATATATAACTACCTCCTAATTTTTCACACATTTATCTCTCACCTCATAGGGATTAATGACACTAGGCACACACTAAGAAATTTTTTTAAGTTCATGATGGATATTCTTTATACTTCCTTCCTTCCTCACTCTAATTAAAGAGTTCACTCCTCTATCTCACACATAAAACTCCTCCTTCTCTTTTCTTGTATTAAGATTGTAATCAAAGAATATTGTTTTGTAATCATTCTTAAAGCTAGGCTACACATCTTGATTTGAATCCAATGGCCATAATTAATCCAAAAAACCTATAAATATAAGGCTCACCATACACCTTTCATAATATTTTATGTGCAAATAAACTCTATAGAATAATGGAATAAGATTCACCCCCTTTTCTTCTAATTGGTTCATAACTAATTTGAGATAATGTTTCGAGAGATGTTGATGGCTTTCATATCATAACATCAAAGAAGACTTTGAGCTATACATCGAGGCATAATCATTTATGTGTGTTGGTTATCTAATGATGTCCATGAGGAAGGTAATAGATTTTAATTCTTTTATATTTATTTATCTGGTTAGATCTTTCCCAATCTGAGGAATCATGTTTGATAAGTTATTATTTTATGGATTTATTTAATTTTAAACACTAACAAATAAATTAATTAACCTCTATAGTAATCATGGTTTATAGTAAAAACTGAGTTGCTTCATTAATTGAGACTCTCTCTATCTCTCTTGCATGGTCTGGATACTTATCCTATCACAATTTTTTGATCAATTTTAATCAAGTGTCCCTAAAGATAGAAGACCTTGCTCTTTATGCTAATTTATAGTAACACTTGGATAAAATCCTAAATCTTAAGGTGAGATTGTACCATGTTTACATTGCACATCGTCTTCTCTTTTCTTTACTTCTCTAAAATAGGACAGTCCTCAATATTATGTTGTCTAATAATCCTTTAGTATGTGTAAAACATTTCCCTCTGTGGATGACAAGGATAATTTTTTGCACTATGATTCAATTCTCAACTTAGATAACAAGTAAAAGGTTGTTTTGGATGCCTATTTCCTTTCCTAGTATTTTGATTTCCTCCCTAAAAACCCCCCTTGATAACCTTCTTAATATCCTATTTGTATCTAAGGTGATACCCATCCTTACTATTGTCCAAAATATCCTCTGTATTGCTTTTGAAGAGAAGGAGGTATCCAATTGGATTGTTTTTGTGGTGACATAGGAGTCTATCCTTGTTGGTATTATGGAAAAGGTAGTGTCCCTCCTGATTGATACTAGAAATATAAAGGTCTCAATCCAAGTTGGTATTGTGGTTATAGGGGAGTCCACCTGATTTTAGGATTTACTGTTGGGTGACCCCAACCACATTTCACTAAAAATTTTGCATCCAGTATCGACACACTGGGTTTTATAACTAGAGACTATTATGTAATGACTATGAAGATGTTGTGAGTGGCATATTCCTTTTAGTTATTATAGATATCTAAAATTATTTTCATCATGTTTATGAGATTTAAATAAAGTGCAACATACACTTCATGATTGTTGTATATACTTTTGTAATAGGTGACACTTCATAGTCACATGTGCTCCAATGCAACATACTTCATAAAACTCTATTTTAAGCTTTGTACATTCATTTTTGTGGTGTCACTCTTGTCTGTATTCACTGCACCATACTAAAAATCATGGTTTCTTTCCTTCATGTAGTTCCTCCATTATGTACAATATTGCATCTAATTGAGCATTAGTTTGTGTGATTCTAGGAGGATATTATCCATTATCTTTTATTTGTTCAACTCTGATCATAACAAATATTACATCATATTTTATGGTAATTAAGATTGTGTTACAAAAAATTGAATCTTAATTCACATTCCCTCTACAAACCAAATAAATTTATCTGCATCCTAAAATTTAAATTTTACTCGGTTCATCACATCTGAGAATTGATCATAATCCCATACTAATTCTTTATGTTCTTATCTAATCTCCTTCAAATATTGAAGTGTTTGGCTTGCACATTTATACATTTTGAATTCTCATATCAATTTGTCCTTGACTTGAGGAAGAGTCATGGTGGTATGTTTACTTTTAAATACGAACTTTAGAGTTTGACTAGTCAAAAATTCTATAAGTTTTCAATTTTTAGCAATGTCATCCATCACTCCCTTAACCTGGCACTTCATGTAAAAGTTCAAAAAATACTACTCTAGGTTAGTTGACCCATTATATGGAGTCAAAGTAACAAAATCTTTTGTAGGAAATGCCATATTTCTTGTGATTGAATTAATATAACTGGCTTGCTTGAGGATGATTTCACCACTGTTTAAAAAATTTCTATGAATGCACTTAGAATATCAAAACTCTTAGATTCCATAGCTAGATATACTTTAAGTCCAATTTCATTCTTATTCCTACTTAATTTTTATATAGTTTCTTTAAATCACATCTTGGTTATGGCTACATCTCAGAATATTTGTAAACTACTATTATTAGATGTTAAATAGGCATAAGAGATGCATCCATTTGGAGTGAACGACCCATATCTGGAGTATCTATCATACCCCTTGATGAATGTGACCTAACTTTGCGTTTAATCAATTTTTCTCATAGTCTAATTTTCTTATTACCCATACAATAACTGGACCCATAGTTATTCCCTAAACTATCATTAAGTTATTCTAATTACCTCATCGTAATCTCTTCATGGTGTGTTTGTTCTCTTGATTTCTATCTTTCTAGGTTAGTTCATAATTCTTGGTTGGTTTCCACATTCTTGATGGTTTATATATTTCATTCTTTCTCTTTCGATGCTCTTTGTCCTTCAACTTTGGATTCTTATTTCTGAGGTCTAGTAACTCTCATTTTATTCACAACTTCATGTCTAATCTTACTTAAAGTTACTAGTGGCCCTTTGTATTTTACCAAATTTTACTTGTTCCATATTTTATGTTTTCACAGTTCTCTCTAAAGCCCAAAAATTACCTTCTAATTTTACTTCTCTACATAATCCATAGCTTCATTTTAGGTTTAGGTTCCATGGTTCAATTCTTATTCATTCAAATCCCTCTAGTTCACATCCCCATAATGTTCTACCACTACTTTATATCGATAGAAATCAGAACCATGGCCTTTTTCACAACCAACATCTTCAAAAAAACATGAATTCACTTCATAAAACTGCCTCTAGTCCCTCTAACAAACAAGTTGTAAGAAAATTTTAATGTAGTCTATCCTTGAACATCAAATTTTGTAACACACCATCAATTGTAGTCTTGACCCAATGATCAATCACATGGGCCCAATTAGTGTCTATATTTCAAAATATTTCCAACTTCTCTTCATTCTATACAAAATGCTCTATTTTTCATGGTCTAAAACAATAGTATTGAAGTCTAGACAACCATACTGATAGCAACTTAAGAAACTCATACCAAAATATTTCATACATTTTTTTGTGGATATGTTTATAAATAATCTCCTCTATAGATACTCCTATTCTTATAGATTGTTCCTCTATGAACTTATGTATCTTCTTGTCTAGTAAATTTTCAAGGTCCCTTTGACTAGGTAACCATTCAACATATTTAGGTCCCGACCAAAAAACCATTCTTACAAATGGTCCTTGGAATCACTCATTAGGACATGATAATTATTTAAGTATGTGAGATTATGATGTGACTTTGTATATTATACATTAATTAATAACATACCTTATAGTTAAACATTATGCATATTATTTCATCGTGTTTGTAATTAGTGCCTATACCTTTATAACTATTTTACCCATTTAGAGAGTTCATCGACAATTAGTAACCAAGATACATTCAGTCACAAGGAAGATGAACTTAATTAAATGAATAATTATAAGCCTAGATTATATTTAACAACAAATTATTCAAGGAATACCATGTGTTGATTTATATTAAATTATAGTTCAAAGTTCAACCTCTTGTTTTACAAAAAAGAGTATATATAATTTTCTTAATAGACTATGACTATCCATTTCCACAACTTTTCATCTATAGGATCAAACGGACTATACAACTTCTGTGAGCTTTAAATTTCTACATGAGACCATAGCTTATATAAAAATATGGTATGTCTTACACATGTCACCTATTTATATTAAAAAAATATTCATGGGAATTATACTTCGTATCTCCTACAAACACATTTTATTTCAACCTTTTCACCCAAAGGCCTTTTATCAGAGAATACCTTTATTAGGGGATTTCACTCAATGGACGACTTACATTACTTTTTATTAGATTGTTTTCAGATTCATCACACTTATCCAACTCTATAAATTTATAAATTTAGATATTTTCAATAACAAAGATCTCTCATTTTAATTTTTAGGTACAAAAAGAGAAAATTACAAAGTTGTGATATCTTCTATTTATCTATAGATTTAGGTACAAATAGAGAAAATTATATTATAGTTTCATCATCACCAGGAGTTTCTTAACCATTAGGGGAGTGTCCCTTATACCATGAGATAAATTACTCTAGACTTGCCACGTCAAGGTTCCCCTCCACTAGTTCAAACCCAATAATAGATTTGTTCATGTATCTACTTCTCCTCCCCTCCACCTTAGAAGAGGCGTTTGAGTCTTTAGTTGCATGGAAAAGACTTTCCTGGCACGTCTTGTTGGTCCTTTCCAATGCAAGGTGGTGACAAAATGAGTGTGATCATGCCTTCACCTCCTTGGTGGGTATCATAGTTTATTTGGTTCCTTTGGAGAATACTTAGAGTTGGTGGGTTGCACCTAATTTGCCTTTAGGAAGACCCTTTTCTTAGGTTGATATTCCTCCCAAGGACGATATGCCACCATCATCATTTGATGTTGCTTATTGTGCATGGATTTCACTCTTGTGTTGGTATTTTGATATGTTATTTTGATAATGATCTTGTATAATTATGTTTAGACGGTGTTTTTTCTAATATGTTTTGAGTTTTGTGTTTTGTTGGCTTGAATTTTGAGTCTTGAAAATTAACAAACAATATTTTTGTTCTAACCATAGATATATAACTTATTATATTCATCTTGTGAATAATAGATATATCGATGCATTCAAATAAAATAAAATAAATGTGTGTTATTATAAAACATGACATAAATGTATCCAATGATTACATTAAGCTCCCATAAGCAATGTGGAAGTGGGGCTTCATCAAGGTGGGGATAGGGGTTTCAATATGCCACTTTAGAAGCATACAACACTCCTAGTATGGAAACAACAAAAATAATTTTGATTGAATTTTTTTGAATGCTTTATACTGCCAACTCACTTAGACCTCATTTGATTTTTTTTGAAGATATATTATGAATAGTGGATTTAAATTAATATTGTAATACAATTATCTATAAGCATTTAACTAGGTTAAATAAGATAAATAATAATTAACTTAATTAATTTTAAAATCAGAGAAAAAAAGGTGACATGCAATGTTTAGATATGCATATTTAATATTACATGATCTTGATATTTGTCAGGGCCCTTAATGATATATAATAATGAAAACAACACACCAATAACTACGAGAATCCACTAACCAAGCAAATCAATGTTGTGCAATGTGTCTCTAACATGAAATTTTGTACTACAATTAATGCTCTAATGAATGCTTGTAATTTTTCAATGAATGTTTATGAATAATGATTTAACTTAATTTTATTAAAATCCTAAATGGTCTACAATGCATGTCTATTTATAGACAAACTAAACTCAATTTAGAACCTTATTGGTGTCCAATCAAACCTCTAATGATCTAAAAGTAAAAAAGTAGGGAACAAGGGATAATTCAAAAGATTGTTTGAAGCATATAGATGCTCTTGATAGGCCCTAAAAACATATTGACACTCCAAACATATGGGTTAAATTAGGGAGCAATTAGAGGAGAAAGAAAAGGGGAGAAAATGTGATGCAATAGTGGTTAAGGTTATCAATTAAGAGATGCCTTTGACCTCACAATCCTCATAATACACAATAAAATATGCAATATAAAATGAAATAATAGAAATTCAAATCTGTATTCGATTTCAACAAGTATAGTAGGCACAATGATAATATTAACACTATAATCTCACAAGAATATGCATTTTAACATCAGATCCATATATCTCATATTTTCTAACTTATGGTCTTTGCAAGTATATCGATCTCAAAAAAAAACTCTTGAATATAATCTTTACTCCCTATTTATGTGCCCCTTAGCATAGAAATAAGGGTATGATTATAAAGGTGAAAGATGTAACTAATTACATTAAGTGATTTTACCCCACTAATAACATTAAAACACCTTAGTGTACCACTGACATTAAATTTCTCTCATAATTCCAAGGTACAATAACACATTATATCTTAACATGTCACAAACTTATCATATACATTATTAAATGAATCCTTATCAACTTCCATTACATTTGGATTTACATGCCGAACAATCAATAATGTATCCTTCCATAACACATCACAAGATACATGTACTCGACCAAGTACACATAAATAAATTTGCATGAATTTAAAATCAAAAACTATCATAAAACCCATTGTGCCGTGAAACTCATGCTTGCTCAATAATGATAACACATATCATGGATTTTTTTTTAAATGCCCTAAAATTCAACACACAAACTATGGAATGAAGGTCCAACTCCTGCACAAAACCTCATCTACTCAGCTTGTTATAAAATGAATAATCCACTCTACTGAATGCCCTATTGCTCAAGAAGTATCACTGATCGGTGCAAAAATAACACAATATCTACATGGTTATGGTGGAGTGATATATCAACACAAATTCTTGTGCAAAGATTTACAAGCTTATTTTAACAAGAAATATATATAACTATGTATAACAAAAGGATGTGTAAGACATTATTAACACACATCTGTTTGAAGGAAACATAGATTTACACTAAACATGTGCACACAAAGGTGATATAAAATGACATAGAGAAGGTTTACACAACATAAAATATTCACCCAAACTTACAACAATACATATGTGTAAAAAGAAATATGCATAAAAACACACTTACACAAATTTCCTAAACTAGCATATATTTGGTTGATGCAAGATCACACATGAACTCAGATGCTCCTACATCATACACCCTAGGTAAAAAAATAAAAATGCGCTTAGATGATTACACCTTATAACTTCATTAAAAAAACAAATTGGCAATGTTTTTTGCATTACTAATCTTTCTACATGCTACAAAATGTGCCATTTTTTGAAAATTTATTGACTATCACAAATATTGAATCATTTCCTATGTGAATTCCAAGTAAACCTAAATAAAATCCATACTTATATCTTCCCATAGTTTATTTGGAATAAGTAATGGTTGAGATAACCCTGCATTTTGACTTCTCCCTTTAGCTAGTTGGGAAACTCTACGCTTTTTAGAAAATTTGTACATGTCTACATTCATTTATGACCAAAAATATTTTTTTAACACTTTTGTTATGTTTTGTCATAACCAAAATGACTTGCCAGATCTTGACTATGATTTATATTGATCAAATTCTATCTCATTAAACCTATTGGTATACATAATTGGCTTCCTTTGAATAAAAGACCTTCATAACAAAAATATTCTAACCATGATATTCTATTTTTACTCACTCATTCTATACATGAATTCCATTTTTCTTTAAAATTTTCATCTTCTTCATACCATTCTTTCATAATATTAAATCATATGATTCCCACTGTTAACTCATTCAACAAAATAATTCTTCTATTCAGTGCATCGATAACTCAATTAGATTTTCTACTTATATATTTAAATAAAAATGAATAACTCTATAAGAATTCAACCCATTTCATATGTATTTGATTCAAATTATTCTAAATATTAAGGAATTACAATGCTTGATGATCTGTATACAATACAAATTCATTGGAAATAAATAATGTCTTGTAATGTCCCCTTTTTTGAAATGAGAATAATATTATTACTAAAATAAAAAGTATTTATAAATACTTAAATAAAGTCATAATAGTCTAATTTGATTTCACTTAAGTTGGGGCCTTTTAAAGGTCATGGGCTTATTCAACCCTTAAGTGATTTAAAAGTAAATTGACCTTATATTTCATGGTCCTTTCCCTCCAATTTGGGTGCTTCACTTGGGGAGTGAGTATTTAAGGGGAAGAGGATTCATTTGAGGAGGGAAACGGGCATATTATATTTAGATAATTGATTTGGAGCTTATGCATGTAATGTTGATCTATTATAAGGATGAAAACCCTTCAATAGATATTGGAATAAGGACGAAAACCCTTGGACTAGCTAGGCCATCCTCCATTCAGGGGTTTGCATTAATCTTCAATGGTTTATGGAGTAATTGGACATCATATTCAAGGCAATACTTATTCCTAGGGTAACGCCTAGGATTTTTGAGGAGAAATTGTAGTGAACCAAGGTTTTTTGAATTTTAGGACAACTTTTGGTGGATTTCCCATGGTGGGAAATTTATATTTCTTATTTTGTTCGATAGCTACCATTTTTATGGTCATTTTGAGCTATAATGGGCATTCTAACTCCCAATATTTTGGGAGATATGAATTTATGAAGTTTTAGCTGTATTTTGCAATAATAAATTCCAAAATTCTGAGTTTTGATTTTTTGAGTAACTATTTTGACTTCTAAAATTAGTGGATGCAACATAAAACCCATTTCATAATTTTTGGAGGGTTGGAAGTATCAAATCTAATTTTTTCCTAGTCACCTAGGGTTTGGTAAATGAATTTTTGAATATTGCTTTCATTTTTAGATTTTTTTTATTAGCCAAATTTGCATTTTTATATTCTTCATAGGAAGGGGTTTCAGATTCAATAGGGTTTTGTTGGAAAAATATTATTTGTAGATTTGTCCCAAGTTGGGGACATTACAATGGTATCAGATCCAAAATCTTGGGTAGTTGTGGAGTGTGAGAGTCTGCAATGGATTGGAAACCTAGTTTCTTGCCAAAAGAGGAATACAAAGATCCCATTTAAAAAGTGGGAATGAAGAAAAGGATAATGGATTAAGCCATGGATGATTTGTTGCAAGCTATGGAGGATTATCAAAGTGAACTGAGGGAAATAAGCCCCAAGGATTTCATGAAGGCTATAGGGTTCATCCCTAGACGTCAAGAGTCTCCCTTAGAAAAGGAAAAAAGAACAACAAAAGTTATGAAGGCTTCATCACCTCGAATGAATTCACCATTGACAATAAGGGAAGAGAGAGAAATCACAGGGCACAATCCCAAGGAAGAAGGGAAATAAGATTTGCAAGATTGGGGAAAAAATGTTGTGATTAAATCTCAATTGTTGAAGGATAATATTGACAAACCACTTGTTGGATTCCATAACAAAGTGGAGAAAGACATGTGTGTGAAAAATAAAAGGGGAATCATAAGGATGGAAGGGTTTCCACCACTCCCACTTTTCCTAAGGAAGACAAGCTTGTTGTTGGTATCCCAAGGTATGATGATGATATTTTACTAACTACTAATGATTGCATGCACAAACAGAATAAAGAGGAAGTCAAGGATGAAAACACATCACTTGTTGAATCCACAAGTGAGAAAGTTATCCCTATTCAATTCTCGCTCATCATTCCACTAGGGAATGAGACCATGCTGCCCTACCCATGGTATAAAGGGTTTGGTATCATATCAAATTCATTATTTCACACTATGCCATTTCAGATTTGTTGTCCTCATAAGAAGCATGGTAAAAGCGGGGTCAAAATAAGGCATACAATTTACACATGAGGCATGGGAACCCCTTGGTTCAAGTTGATAATTTTTGTGGCCAAAGGGTGTGGGATTCCAAAAATATTTTGAGATCTGCAAAGGGTAAAAATTCTGATTTTCATATATTTGCAGCTATCCTTTTCATTAAAGTAAGGGAAAAATCAGAGTTAATTTTGAATAAGGTGGTTGATTTCAGATTTGAGGTCCAAGGTATGATTCTTTATGTGTTGGAGATTGGAGATGATTACCCTCTAGTCGAAATCCATGATATACTTACTAGACTAAAAACGTTCTTCCCTCATATTTTTTTTAATCCAGTTGATAAGCATGTTCATATGAGGTATGGTAAGATGTGTATTGAAGCTGAAAATACAAGTTGTAGTTGTAAGCATATGGATTTTCCAATTCAAGTCCAAGTTTATTGGTGCATATGGTATCCAAAATTCTTGGTATAGATCAATATAAATCCCTCATTTTCATTTTTAGGACAACTCTTTTATTGTGTCAAAACTCATCCCCTTGCTTATATAGAGAATTCTGAATTTGTTGACTCAAATTTTTTTGAGTTTTTTACAAAAACTCGGCCCATGTTCAGAGGAGTTTTTTTTGAGTTTTTAGTGAACACTCAACTCACTCCATATGTTAAAAAATTTGGTTTATCGATGAGCACTCACTCCAAGGATGGAGATTCAACTCTTGTTAGGCATGGTAAGCACCCTTGATTTTTCAAATTTTGTATTGAGGCAACAATATAGGGATAACTATGATGTGACACTTGGGAAGCATGCTTGGAAACGTTAGCATAAAAGGGAGTAAGATATAATTTTTAAAACATCATGACAAGGCTGGCCAACCCATGAAGATGCCCACTTGGAAGGTATGATTCTTCTTTTATTTAAAGTTGTTTTTTGCATGGAAAGAGGTGAGCCATATCCTTCATTCATTGTGAGGAATTTGATGCCCTTTGAAGGTCATAAGGGGTATGTGGATACCCAATAAAAAAACACCCCCTCTAAGGTACACCCGTGGAGGAAAAGGGGCATGAGGGACAGCCATAGTCCACTCTTCTAGCATGTAGTCCATGACAATTCTAGCTCACTTATGGTCAATTTGAGGGTTCTCAAATACATGGGGAAGGTTGCTTTCAAGAGGACACATAAAAAGGGTGAGTTATGGTTGAATGAGTTCTCATATTTAAGTAATAAGAAGTCTTATTTATGCATGCATAGCCCACAAATCACAAGGGAAATTAAATATTTCACCATCCTTTGGGGTTATATGGATAATTATTGGGTGATATAATACAAAGGATGGAGTTTCAGCATTTTGGTGGAGTTTTCAACTCTTCTAGTTGGCAAATTTATGAGTTTAGTAGCTAATTGGGAAAGTGCTAAGGGCTAGTGCCTATCAAATAATAATAAGTAAAACTATGGCCACCTTTTGGTTGAAGGAGGAAGGATTGTCGTAAGCTGTAGCATTATTTTCAACATATATAGGAAGCCACTAAGGTATACAAAAAAATAATTTTTTTCTTATTCCCTAAGTTTTGCTAATTCTAGAAAGGTAGACTCAAAATAAGTGCTTGCAAGGATTGAATTTCAGTGTGTAAAAGATGGGAAAATTTTTGATATGTGCATAGGAAAGATGCCTAAGATACACTAAAAAAAATTGAGATTTTTATACCCACTCAACTAGTTACATAATCAAAAAAATTGGTAAAAGGTGAGCCAATACAACGGGACAAACACTCTAAAATGGATGAAAATGATGAGAACATGAATGATGAAAATGATAAAGGGGCAAATAGACAAACCCAGAGCATCATAAAGCCTTCCCTTGAGGGTGAAGACATGAAGGGTTCATCCAAGTTTAAATTGGTATTGAATGGTTAGACTTTGTTGAGTTTTTGCAAGGCTGTAAATGACAAACATAACCCTCATAACAACAAGTAAAGTTCTCTTTTTGAGATGATTATCTTCAATGAGAGGGGATAATTGAGCATGAGACCCAAGGATGGGGACATATCTATAATATGGAAGCTTCCATCCCTTGGGAAACAAGATATTGTGAGTTTAAGGATCAAATTTGATGTTACTAATAGCTATCCCATGTTCAATAATGGGAAAGATAGTCAGGGCAACCATTTTTATGATAAGGGAGTGAAAGTAGTAACAATCCATGAAAATGTTAGGAGCTTATCCATTCCTAGCAAAGGAGGATTTCGAGCCACTCCACCTAGGAAAGGCATGGTCAAGGATGTAAACATGAATTGGAGAACTCTTGTTTTGTCTAATATATTTGTGTCTTGTGCAGGTGTTGATTTAGGGGTAACCAATGCCCAAAATTTTGAAGACCACCTTGTTGGAATAGACTTTTCCAGCCACTATGATGCTGCCATTTATGAGAATTTTCCTTTCCTCATCATTTTGTTTCCACATCCGAGGTATAGGGACTCAATGGGACATGTAAGGAAGGGTTGGATCTACTACTGTACCATTTTTAAATTGCATAAATAGCTAAAAGTCATCAAGAATAATTGGTGTACAAATTTTTCTTTGTAAAAACTCCTTCATTTAATAGGCACGAGAGCTAGATTATGGAAGAGAACTATAATGTCCGCTTTTTCAAAATGAGAATAGTATTATTATTAAAAAAAAAAGTATTTCTAAATACTTAAATAAATTAATAATAGTCTAATTTACTTTTCACTTAAGTTAGGGCCTTTTAAGGGTCATGGGCTTATTTAACCCTTTAGTGATTTTAAAAGCAAATTGACCTTATATTTAATGGTCCTTTCCCTCCAATTTATTCATTCCACTTGGGGAGTGAGTATTTATGGGGAAGTGGATTCATTTGAGAAGGGAAATGGGCATGTTATATTTGGATAATTGATTTGGAGCTTAAACATGCAATGCTTGGTTCATCTATTGTAAGGATGAAAACCCTTCAATAGATGTTGGAACAAGGATGAAAACCCTTGGACTAACTAGGCATCCTCCATTCAGGGTTTTGCATTGTTCTTCATTGGTTTGTGAAGCTATCAAGCATCATCTTCAAGGTAATAATTATTGCTAGGGTAACACCTAGGATTTTTGAGGAGAAATTTCAGTGAACTAGGGTTTCATGAATTTTAGGACAACTTTTGGTGGACTTCCCATGATGGGAAAATTATGTTTCTTATTTTGTTTGATAACTACCATTTTTATGGTAATTTTAAGCTATCATGGGCATTGCAACTCCTAGTCTTTCGAAAGATCTAAATTTATGAAGTTTCAACTATATTTTGTAATAATAAATTCTAGAATTTTGAGTTTCGTCTTTTTGAGTGACTATTTTGACTTCCAAAATTAGTGGCTATAATATAAATCTCATTTCATAATTCTTCAAGGGTTAGAAGTATCAAATCTAATTTTTGCCCTAATCGCCTAGGGTTTGGTTGATGAATTTTTGAATATTGCTTTCATTTTTAGAATTGTGTTGTTAGTTGAATTTGTATTTTTAGATTATTCATAGAAAGGGGTTTCAAATTTGATAGGGTTTTGTTGGCAAACTCTTATTTCTAGATTTGTCCCAAGTTGAAGACATTACATATCTCCATTTCTTTAACAATTACATATCTCCATTTCTTTGACATTTTCACAATGGCATAATGTTTTTGATCATACACCAAAAACTCACACTTTGCATCATTCACCATTTCATTGAAATATGAAATATGTCTTCCTTATTGACTCAATAGTGCTCATACTATTGTGTTACTCACATCACAATCTACTAGAAATATTTTATTAAAATTAGGCAATGCCAATACTAGTTGCTCAGTTATATTCTTTTTAACTGTTTGAAACTATGTTCTTATTCTATTGTCCATACAAATTTATTTTTATAGTTACACATCACATCTACGATAGTTGCATATGTTCCACTGAAATTCCTATAAAATCTCAACATTCCATGAAAACTATGTACCTTAAATGTATTTTGTTGTGACGTCTAATCCACTACAGCCTGCACCTTGTCTAGATCCATCTTTAAACCTTCTTAAGAAGTCACAAATCCCAAGTACACTAATTCTTTATGCATGAAACTGCATTTTTTCAAATTCACTAGTAACTTTTCATCTTTAAAAATTTCTCACACTTTGCATAAATGTTGCAGATGTTCTTCCTCCATTTTACTTAAAATTAACATGTCATCAAAATACATAATGACAAACTTACCCAAAAATGGTGTAAGAACTTCATTCATTAACCTCATGAATGTACTTGATGTATTAATTAACCCAAATAGCATAACCAGTCACTCATATAACCCTTCTTATGTTTTGAACACCATTTTCCATTCATCACCTTCTCTTATATGAATTTAGTGATATCCACTCTTCAAATCAATTTTTATAATGTACCTCACTCCACTCAAATAAGCCTTTAAATCATCCATGCACGACAATGCAAATCTATATTTTGTAGTAATATTTTTAATGGCATTTGAATCGGTTCACATTCTACATTATCCATTATTATTAGGCATATATATTGCTAGTACTGCCATGAGCTCAAAATTTATCTAATTAAACTTTTATTTAATAACTCTTGAACTTGCCTTTGCACCTTTGCATTCTCATTTGGAGTTAATCTATGTGCTACTTTGTTTGGTAAACTCAAATTATGTATCAAGTCCATGAAATGACTTATGCTTCTCATTAGTGGTAATCCTTCTAGAAAATCATCATACACAATCTCCTCAAACTCACTTGATATCTTTATTACTTCGCACATAAGTATTTATTATTTTGCTACATGTGTGGCTTCTTGCGCTAGTTTTGAAATTAATGGATAACATCACCCTGTTTCACTTCCTTCAGAGATTATTTTCCTAAAATCATCAACACTTTGGACTTTATCCACTTATTCATACTTATCCTCCAAAGGATTAGTGTGAGAGTTACTCCATCTTTCAACAATGTATATGTATTAACACGACCATCATTTTGTTCCTTGTGTTCAAATTGCCAAGTTTTTTCAAGTAAAATATGAAAAACATCCATAAGAATTATGTCACATAAAATCTCATCTTTATATATACCAATCTAAAAACTTACTAGACACTGTTCATTCACCAGAACTTGATGTTCCTTCAACAACCAAGAAACGTTATACAGGTTTGGATGTAAAATTATCTACAGTCCAAGTTTATGTACCATCTCTTGTGAAATAATATTATCTGTGCTTTCACTATCAAAAATCAATTCATAACACTTACCTTCACATTTGTAAATGATTTTGAACAATTCTTTTCTCCATGCAGGAATATTTTCCTCTCTTGCAGGCTTCAACAACACCCTCTTCATCATGAGAGCTTCTTCAGTCTCTATTTTGACTATGTTATGAATAAGCACAATAATTTATTCATCTTTTTGTGCAATTTTCATGCTCACATCAGTTCTTTTGTGTCCTTTAATTTGCATATGAGGACAATCAAATGCTCTGTGGCTAGTCTCACCACACCTAAAACATGTACCATTGAATCTATGATCTCTACCTTGTCTATATGATCCTCTACCTTTGAAATTAACTTCACATATTTGGGTATTAACATTACTACATGCAAAGTAGTTGCCTCTCCCTCTTGCACTTTTGTAGTATAACATCTACCACTTCCACATCCACATGCGAATCTTCCTCTTCCTCAAACTGTTCCTTATTATGTACACAACAAATTTTCCTCTACCTTCAGTGCACATTGATAGGCTTCTTCAACAAATCATACTTTGACCATACCAAACTGATCATGTATTTTCATGTGCAATCCATTTACATATATGGAGATATTTTCAACATCGTCTTCAACATGACCCACTTTGATGGTAAGTCTATAACACTTAGTGTATTATTTGACACTCATCTCTCTTTATTGCAAGTTTTGGAGTTTTTAAAACAAACTCATATTATAATCCATAAGAAATTTAATATTTACGATGAATTTACTCCATGTCCTAATTGTCAGGATCTTGCTCCTCAATTAGAGCACATATGATTACCTCTTGTATTAGCAACTAAACATGGAATTTAACCAGAATGAATAAGTAACTAGAAATATGAAACAACACAGGTTATGAGAGACAATACACAATTGTATTAATAATCACTCAGAAGAAAATACAATAAAGAAGATGCCACTTCTTCCACCTCAAAGGCTTGCCACACCTCAAGACCTTCTTCCCTCTCTCTCACGGTCACAACAATCAACTCCAATATAGAATTGATGTTCACCTCCACCAATCAGTAACACACTGCCAGTACACCAAGCACACAACCGTACTCCAAGTAGATCTCATGTTCTCTGTTGTCACCTGCAAATCACCAGACCTTACTCACCAATGTAGATCTCCAAACGTGGTCCTGCACACCTGCTGACCAAGATCATACATATACAAAGAACCCTTCTGATTCTCCAAACCAACACCCACACTTGGTACTGTGGCTCTAGGAGGAACACACCATTGCTCTCCTCTCTGAAGGAGCTTATTTTGCTCTCTTACTCTCTATCACTAACTTACAATACAGCCCATGAGTCTATTATATAGATCTCATGCTTACAATAATTAGACTATCTTAATTACAATAATTAGACTTGCAACTCCAAGACTATAATTAGCCTTTAACATGCAAACTAACAGTCCAAAAATAGACTCTCTGGAATCCGCATGCAAACTGCATGTTCACATACAGGTTGTCGACATCGGCTCCCCCCTGACCGATGTCGATCGACTGGTAACCGATGCCAGTTGCTTCTGCACTGCTATCTGACTGACATCGATTGCCCTGCAACTCATTCTACAACTCTCTGCAACCTCTACAACCTTCGTAACTCCTCCTGTTTGCATCCTTGTGAAGCTTTTAGCTCCACAACCTAACAATATCCCACTTGGAGATAAACAGTTGCACCTGTACCTGTACCTGTACACTGTCTAATTTATTCCCTGGCTTGTATCCCTCTTCAAGATCAATCCTGAAGACCAACCACCACGCAACCTGTGATGCTACACCTGTCATCCAAGTAACCTGCCACATCCGGACCTACATATCCATGTAGTGAAGACCTTGACCCTGCATAACAAGAATCCCTGCTGCTAGTCCCTCTCAGATACCTGAGAATCCACTGAATTGCCCTCCAGTGCTCCTTCCATGAATTGGCTCCAAACTCTCTGACAACTCCCACTGCTTGGGAAAAACTCAGGTCTACACCAAACCTTATGTGATTTCGAACCCTATTCTAAGCTAAGCTTGAACTGTCCATCCCTTGGTGTGCTTACCGATTCTTCATCCTGCATCTTGAACCTCGCCAACACCTTCTTCACATCAGCTCCCATTGGAGACAAAATCTCCATGTCTCTTAAGCCAAAGAATTTTGCTGCTTCAAATTCTTCATGACATACCTCTGAACTAGCCTTACCCTTAGCTCAGCAAAACCCTGTATGTCTGAACCTGCTCTAAGCTCAACCTCCACATACAGTAACAGGATAATGTTGTGATCATCATCCACCTGGTAAGATAAACACAATGGTTATACTGACATTGACAAAAGCTCTGCTTTGTCATCCACCTGGTACCACCTGTCAGCCCTATACCACTGTTCCTGCAGCTTCCTCAAGACCTTATACCTTGGCCTTCTGTCTCACGTATCCATCCACTCTCTTCTTTAACTTGGGAATCCATCCATCTTTCAGTGCTTTCTTTCAGTTGACAACTCCACCAACAAACACCTTTTTGGTTCTTCTCCAAAGACTCACACTCCTCATCCATGCCAAGCTCCCACTATTTTTGGATTCTACCTACATTGCCTCTTCACATCTTCCTGGTTCTCGACCATCAGTAAGCAAAAAATAAAATAAAGAAGGTGAACAATGAATATGAGGTTCACATACCCTTTCTGACCTCCATATGAGCGTTTGAGACCTTTTTGATAGCTTGCTGTCCACCCACCATCCATTCCAGTGACTGATCTCGGCCATCTCCCAGTCTACATCCGACCAATGTCAGTTCCCTGCACTAACCCTAAATGTCGATGTCATTTCCCTAGCTGACACCGATATCCATTCTAACGACGTCGATTCTTGTCTGACTGACGTCGGTCTTCCTATTACCAACATCGATTACTATATGACCGATGTCGGTACTTGTGTTTGCCTATGAGTGATGACTTTTTACTCGCGAGCTCCTTTTGGATCAAAACCCTATTCAAATCAACACAGCCCTGCTCAGAATAATTCAATCCACTCCAATGATCTTTGTCCGTCATTTCCTCCATAAACACCAAGGCTTTCCAGTTCTTAAGTTTGTCAAAGACATCTGACCTCTACTTAAAAACTTGCATTCCCCTCCTACATATGTGACCAAGCCTACAAAGCCATATCTCTGCAACAGAAGGTGAATCAGTAATATAAGTAGATAGATAAAGGATACCTACTTTCTTACCACCATCTAATTCAAGTGCATCCACTGTGAGAGTTACTGTGCATCTCTCATCACCCAACTCTCCTGAAGAAATTAGACTCATCTCCAAGATTGGTACCTGCATGACCTCCTTCAACACCTGTGTGTTACCCGTCTGCAATTTCAGCTTCACTTCCCCTTCGTCAATAATCTGACAAGGCTCACCAACCCCTAAATAAATCTCTCCAAAGTCTCCAAAGACATACCCATGAAAAGATGCTCTATTTCGGGCTGCATGGAAAGTGGCAAAAGAATCTGTAAACCAAGATTCTACTTTATCCAGAGCAACCTGTGCAACATCACCTACAACATCTGCTTCTACATGCTGATCTTCTACCTACCAACAATCTCCTTTTCCCTGCTCTTTCTTTCCATCAATCAGACCATTCATACTATTCAGTTTCTCCATTCATAGCTTACTTTCTTCTATCATTGCTATACTCCCACTCAATCTGAAACCCCTGAGAGTGACCTTTAATCAACAAACACTAACCAGATCTGAAACCACCTGTTAGTAACCCAACCAAAAGCTCTGATACCAACTGTCAAGTTGGTACCACCCTGGTCAACCTGCTCAACCTGCTCTAATACCAACTGTTAGGATCTTGCTCCTCAATTAGAGCACATATGATTACCTCTTATATTAGCAACTAAACACAGAATTTAACCAGAATGAATAAGTAACTAGAAATATGAAACAACACAGGTTATGAGAGACAATACACAATTGTATTAATGATCACTCAGAAGAAAATACAATAAAGAAGATGCCACTTCTTCTTCCACCTCAAAGGCTTGCCACACCTCAAGACCTTCTTCCCTCTCTCTCACGGTCACAACAATCAACTCCAATATAGAATTGATGTTCACCTCCACCAGTCAGTAACACGTTGCCAGTACACCAAGCACACAACCGTACTCCAAGTAGATCTTCTATTCTCTACTGTCACCTACAAATCACCAGACCTTACTCACCAATGTAGATCTCCAAATGTGGTCCTACACACTTGCTGACCAAGATCATTCATATACAAAGAACCCTTCTGATTCTCTAAACCAGCACCCACACTTGGTACTGTGGCACTAGGAGGAACACACCATTGCTCTCTTCTCTCTGAAGGAGCTTATTTTGCTCTCTTACTCTCTAGCACTAACTTACAATACAGCCCATGAGTCTATTATATAGATCTCATGCTTACAATAATTAGACTATCTTAATTACAATAATTAGACTCGCAACTCCAAGACTATAATTAGCCTTTAACATGCAAACTAATAGTCCAAAAATAGACTCTCTGGAATCTGCATGCAAACTGCACATTCACATATAGGTTGCCGATGTCGGCTCCTCCTTGACCGATGTCAGTCGACTGGTAACCGACGTTGGTTGCTTCTGCACTGCTATCTGACTAACGTTGATTGATCAGATCGATGTCAGTTTCCCTATAACTCGTTCTGCAACTCCTTGCAACCTCCGTAACTCCTCTTGTTTGCATTCTGGTGAAACTTTTAGCTCCACAACCTAACACTAATCTCTTCTTTCACTTTGATGGTAAGTCTATAATACTCAGTGTATGATTTGACACTCATCTCTCTTTATTGCAAGTTTTGGAGTTTTTAAAACAAACTCATATTATAATCCATAAGAAATTTAATATTTATGATGAATTTACTCCATGTCCTTGTGTATTCTCTCAACGTGTATGTGTTCCCACCATAAGGATGCAACCTTTCAACTTTGCACCAACAAACGTAACCTACATAGGATGTTTTATACTTTTATACTCAAAGTATTTTTCTAACTCAGTGATCCAATCAATGAGCTCTTTTGGACTTATTTTCTAGAATAATTTCTAGGGTCCAACTTTGGTTTAATTGTCATTCTCATAATAGCTTGCAAGAATCATTCTTTAGGTTCATCAACCTATTCTTCAACACATTGATCTTCAAGATCTTCTTTTGTAATCTTAGTAACACTTTCATCATCCACTATTTCAACCCCATGATGATGTGTGGTTCCTATATCCTCCATTTAGGCTTGTATTTATCTTATTAATCTTGCAAGATCAGCTAATCTCGGGGCTCCAACTACTTAGGCTCTTCTATCATCTAAGCCTCCTCTATGGCCATTTCCTTAGAAATCTAGATCCTTATACTGATTGATGATCTTATATCAACAATTTATGTACACCTTCTTTCCAACACTCATTGGAAGATGTTTGGATCTACTTTATACCCACACTCACAAATGCAAAAAGCAACAAGAATCAATAAGGACTAAACCTCATTCAGATACCAAAAGATGTAGTCATAGTCAGGGTCCTGAATTAAGAGATGCTTTAGGCCACGTAACCCTCATAATACCCAACGAAGTATGCAATATAAAATGCAAAGTGAGAAATTCAAATCTTTATTAGATTTAAACAATAAAAAAATATAACAAGCACAATGATAAGAATGACACCCCGATCTCACAAGGAGATGCATTTCAAGATCATATATGTAGATCTCAGCTTTGCTAACTCACAATCTTTGCAAGTATATCAATCTCAGAACAAAACTTCCACATCTAATCTTTACTTCCCATTTGAGTCCTTACCACAGATGTAAGACATGCTTATAAAGCCATAGTTTTCACTTACTTACATAAAGTGATTTTACCTCACTAATAACATTAATACAACTTAGTGTGCCACCAACATTAAATGTCTCTCACAATTCTAAGGTACAATAACACCTCATAGTTTAATGCATCACAAACATATCACATATATTATTAAATATATTCTTATCAACTTCTATGACTTTCAGGTTTAAATGCCAAACAATGAACAATGTATCCTTCCATAACACATCACAAGATACATGTGCCCAACTAAGTCTACATAAAGAAAGTTGCACAAAATTGTAAGGCTTTATAATCAACAATTATCATAAAAACCATTGTACCATGATCCTCATGCTTGCTCAAGAATGATACCACATTTTATGGTAGAATTTTCTAATGACCTATAATTCAATGTAGGAACTATGCAATGAAGGTCCGATTTCTCCACAAAACCTCATCTACTTAGCTACTTCTGAAGTGAAGAATCCACTCTACTAAACGTCATGTTGCTCAAGAGATATCACTAATGATGGAAAGATTCTGCAAATCTCTACATGACTGTGCTCGAGTGACATACCAACACAACTTCTGGTGTAAAGATTTGTAAACTTACTTAGACTAGAAATAGATACAACCATGCATAACAAAAGGACACGTAAGATATTACTAACACGTGTGATCGCAGGCAACATAGATCTACACTAAACACATGCACCCATAAATGTGATGCAAAACAACACAAAGAAGGTTTGTACAATACGAAAAACTTACACAAACTTACAACAAGATATTATGTGTAAATAAAAACATGTGCAACACCACACTTACACAAACATCTTAAATTAACATATTTTTTATTAATGCAAGATTGCACGTGAACCCAAATACTTTCACATCATAAAAGACATTGAAAAAAAAATAAAAAACCATCAAAGTAGATAAAATATGCCAATAACATCTTATTTTAAGCAATAATCGATAAACACACATACATACTAAAATTAAACAAATAAATATTTTTGAACCACTTTTGGGCGCCGAGAGAAATCTTCTACAAATATGTTCAATATAAAATCAATCATGAAATGTGGTGCCAAACATTTTGGTTTTTTTTAATTCCCCATTAAATAGTGTGAAGCATGCGCTTCCCCATCCAAGTAAAATAAAATTATATTTTAGGAAGAGGCATTGCATAGAACTCTGGCACGTGGAAGCGAGTATCAAGTGCACGGTCCAAATTTGTCTCTTAGATCCGATCTAATGAAGGCCTCTCATTGGTGGCCTTTCCATTTCCTTTTATTTGGGCAAAATTTGGGTTCATTTGTTGGGGATTTCGATGGAGGTATTAATAGTTTATACTAATGTTTTGGGGGTTAGTAAAATTGTGTAGATGGGCTTTTAGTGGGAACCAACCACACAACTATTAATAATTCCACCCAAGGATAGTGGAGGCCATTATTGTCCTCGAAAGAAGACAACCCCATCAAAAACAAAAAAGATGAAAAGAAAGAAGAGAGAGTAAACCCTGTCCTAAGTAGTACCTATCCATTAATGGGACTCATGAGGTTTTTTTTTTTTTTTTAGGTATCCTTTTTCCAAATGGGTGGCAATGATATGATGGAAGATAATAAAAGATAATTTGTGTATAAATTTTTTTCTATTTTTTTTCCAAGTGATATTAGTGCTAAATAAGGTTGTTTATTGTTTTTTATGTTTATGTTTTATATATATATATATATATATATATATATATATATTAAATTGATAAGTTTTTCAAATTATATTAGAAGGGGAAATTTGAGAACTTTGTTTTGCTAGAGTTTTATGTCAGTTTTGTTTTGTCTTGTATCATTACCTCCCAAAATTGTCATGTCACTTCTATGAGATTTTTTAGGTTAAGCATACATTTTTTGCACATTATTCTTTGCCTTTTGGGAGGTCGTCATTTTTTTTATGGCCCTCAACCATACTGTTGCAACTATTGTTACAGATAGTGGGGAGGATGGCATCAAACAAAGACAAAAATTTCATTCAAAAGGGATATGATGAGGTATAACTTTGAATGGTCCCTCGCATCCTAATGTATGCTTGAAATATGACATTATTAACAATGTATGCAAATGGTATGTGAATAATTGTTCAATAGCTTACTATGTTGGTCGTGTCCCCTCAAAGAATTTCCTTAATGTATTCACTAGGACCCTTGGGTTTCCAAGTCACTGGGGTTGACAATCTCACCAAAGGCCTTTTCTTTTTCTCCTTTAAGGATCCTTCTCAACTCCAAGCCCTCCTTTCTAGGTTGAGTTATTGGTTCTTAATGAATACCCTTATGATTGTGTCCCCTTGGACTCGTGCCTTTAAAGTTTTTGACCAAGCCTCCCTCAAGGTGTCGATCTAGATCAAACTTCCAAACCTTCACTACCTCTATCAGATGTTGTTAAACACATAAGGACGCTGCTTTGCCATGATCAAAGAAAATTTTACTCTACTCACCCTAACAAGTAAGTTGGTGTTGAGGTTGACTTGACCAAGGACCTGGAAGAGTCTATTGACATTCAAATAGGACTAGAGCATTGGGCATAGAAGGTGACGTATTTTAATCTACCAAATACTTGCTTTTGGTGTTAGTCACTTGACCATAAGATTTGCGATTGTCCTCTGATGGGCTAATCAAAACCTCTTTCAAACAAGTGCCACCTGAAAAGTAGAAGGTGGCACAAAATAGTGATGATTGGTCAACAATGGCAAATAAAAAAGCCATTATTGGCAACAAAGGTGTCAAACTAAACCACACCCCCTAGTTTGAAATCCTCCCTTAAGGAATGAAATGAAAATGTAGTCCCCCTTGTTAACCCTCCTCAGTCTCTTACAGCCTCTTAGACTTGAGTTTTTTAAGCTTCTTGATCACAGTTTAATGTTCCTCTTACTAGGACGCCCTCTGCAAGTGAGCCCACCCCTTGGCAACCATGCAGTCAACCTCACAGTAGTGTTGACTCTCCCCAAAAGGACAATGGTGTTAAACATCGCTCCATCTCGCTTGGGATTCTTTCCCAACTAGCACATTTTGGTGGGAAACCGGTTTGCAACTCTTGATCTTGGAGAAGACATAGAGGATGGTCAAGCAGAACTACTCAAGGAAGACTCCCCCTAATGAATTTAATCTCATGGAATGTTCAAGGTCTCACAAAATTTATGTGCATGTTGCTTGTTAGTAGTTGTGGGATTTAGATTTTCTAGCATACTTTGGTGGGAAACTGGTTTGCAACACTTGAGTTTGGAGAAGACATAGAGGATGGTCAAGTAGAACTACTCATGGAAGACTCCCCCCAATGAATTTAATCTCATGGAATATTCAATGTCTCACAAAGTCCTCTCACAAATTTTATGTGCATGTTGCTTGTCAATAGTTATGGGATTTAGATTTTATTTGTTTACACGAAGTTAATATCTCAAGGTTTCTTTTAAAAATTAGTTTGAAATGCATTTTTCCTAACACATATCACATTTCCACTTTGCACGAAGATGGGTATGGTGTCACCAATATTTTAGCTTCCAATAAATTTCCCCAATGGTTGTTGCCTCAGGTGAAGATTTATCACATTGGGCTATTTGGGTTCTACTTGACATTAATGGTCATTACCTTGGGGTTCTTAGCATATAGACCCCTAATGATTTATGTAATAGATTGACATTATGGTGATGGTTTGTTGACAGTCTACCTTACTCCACACAGATGATTTGTGGTGAATTTAATTTGGTTGAAAGGCCTGATGACAAAATTGGTGTCATTCTAATGCAATGGTGTGTGGGAGAACGTGAAGCTTGGTTTTATTTTAAAGATTGCTAGGGTTTGGTGGACTCACTTTTTAGATGGCATGCATTATTACTTTACCTTTATTCACTTGGTCCAACTGCCATGCTGATGATGATAAGGTCCTCAAATGGTTAGACTATTTCATGTTTTCCGAGCAACATGTTTTCACCTTTAGTCTCTTTGATGGGCAAGTTGTCACTCTCCATCAAAAATTTCTCATTTTAGACCATAACGACATCACTTACAGAGAGGAGAGGAATGATGGTAGCTTCAAGGTGCTACATAATAATTTTATTTTGGCCACATCCCTCCTCTGCCATGAAGGCATCATCTTTCTTATCACTAGGGTGTGAAACTTTATGCCACATTTGCTTTATGATGCCAATTAGATCAAATGGTGAAATGAGCAATCACTCACACCACCACATTCTGTTGGATCTCCTTTTGTGGTAACTATATGGATTGCACCAACTAGAACTTCTAGAGTGTTTGTTCCCTTTCTGTACATTTTAGTGCCATCTAGAGGAGTCCCTGTGGATCTTGTGTCAGTTGGCAAGCGGTCGTGTAGCACCAAATTTCAAGAGACGTCCCTGTCAAGATTTGTAAGTGGTAGTTCTAGAAGCATGGATGTTGGAGAGTGGGGTAGGTGAGAAATTGACCCCAAGTGATATCTCAACATACATGTGTTCGTCTAACTTGGGTAACGTAATGGATCTGACAAACTCATGATAACTCATCACTTGAAATGTGCCCATCCAACTTGGCTGGAAAAGCCCACTCACCTATAAAAAAGGGCTCACTTTTAAATATCAAGAGAGGCGACCAAGGTAACGAAGCTCTGGCATAATAGAGAGTGAGCCTATGTATCTACATTCTGCATAAGATAGTTTAGACATTTGTATGTATAGCCTAAGCTCACCTATGAGCCCCTAGGCATGAGTAGCAATAGAAAAGAGCTATGCTCTATTTTGTATCCTAAACTATATATGATGAACTATGAAGTTAATGAATAGTTTCATTGATACATGAATGTCTTGATTATTATAGTTTAGATAACATAATAATATATTTAAGAATTGGTAATAGTAATGATTTAGTTCCTTAAGTGAATATTTTATGATATGAAGGTTCAACCCTGGTTGTTAATAGTGTCCTTACACCATCTAACAAGTTTGGCTTACCTAAAATAAACTAAGGTTTGGATTATGGTTGCACCAAGGCCTTAAGACCCATGCCTAAAGTGCTACCCTGAAGTTGAACCATTGAACCCAAGCCATCCCCATGACTTGTTTAAGCAACCTAAAGACCCTATGCTAGCCCTTCTCCCAGCTTGCACCACTTAGAGCCCTACCTAGCCAGTTATGAACTCATGCCTTGGGACTTATGTCACTAAAAAGACTCACACCTATTAAACTCCCCTTAAATAACCTACCACTGAAAGGCCACCTAAACCCCTTGTGCCAATGGTTAAGTCCCCTTGAACCCCAAGTTGTGCCATGTTATAACTAGCCCAATGCGGGCCTAGTCCCTTTGTTGTTGCACTTCAAGTGAGCATACAAGGCTTGCACCTTGTGTGAAACTGATTCCAACACCATAACATGATTAAATATTATGCACTAGAATTTTCTATGTTACACCTAACTCCATCAAGTGTAGAACTGAATTGGGTTGATAGCTAAGCACATGACTAGGCACAAAAGCTAACCTAGTGTACTTTTCTACAACATTTTTGTTCCATTATGAGGGCACACATTGAATTTTGTTACTACAAGGGTATAATAGAGTGATGATCTGACTATCAATCACTTGCTAGAGTAAGTGTAAGATAGTTTTATGCATAAACATCCTGTATGCAAGGAACATGAACCGAAAAAATGGGTGCAAGCCAACTTGTATGATGCTCTATATGAGGTGTTCTTTTGTGAGCTGCTTGAGCATGTGTACTAATGGTTGGTTGCCTACACTACTACTATAAGGTGTAGCTATGACCAACACATCAAGTTTACAATTTAGCTCTTAGAAAGGATGGAGAGCCTGAATGAGGTTTGGATGTGTGTTGTAGACAAGTGGTGGAATGACGTGTTGAACAACTACGTGGTGGAGTTCATAGTGTCAACCTTCTCATACCCTGAAGAAGCAGAGTATGAGTTTCTTTCTAAACCAATAGGTGCATTCATAAGAGGGATCGACACTGAACTGAAAAAGCTCTTGGTGGATTATGGTATAGAAACCATAAGAGTGGAAGGCTAAAATCCTTGCATGTATGAGCAAGTGCAGAAGGTGAGAAGGGGAAGTGTAGGTGAGGCATGATGGTAGAGGATGAGCAAACTGACACCTAAGAGATCCATAGGTTGAACTATAGTAAGTGAAGGCATAGGATAATGGAGGATCTAGAACTTGAAAGTGTCGAGAGGACCCATAATGAGTGGAAAGGGCATACGGAAGGATCCCTTGATTTACAATAGTGTAAAGAGAGAGGAAAAAGTAAGAAATTGGGCTCAATAGTTAGGTATAGGGTGAAGTGGGTTCCTACAATATGTGGTGATGGAGGATGCACCAAAAGTACCTAACCCCTTTGAACATGAAGCACAAGCTCATTTACTATATTCTTCATCTGAAGATAGAAGAATGATAATTGAACCTGTTATCGATGTGGACTTTGGTAGGATTCAAAATTTGAATCAAGAGTTTTTGATTGAGAAATTAGTTCCCTACGAGGAACTGAGTGAGGATACAAAGAATTTAACAAGTGTCAATCCTAGAATAGTAAACATAAATACAAGCATTCTCATGCAAAATATGTCAGCTGCACCAACTGGGCAACAACTCGTAGGAAGTAACATGGTGCCATAAGTAAGTGGTACTACACTGACAAGCTTGACAACACAATTGACAATGTCAAGTTCAACACCCCAACCTATAATTGGGATCATTATATGGTTACCTCCAACACAAATGCAAGGAGGATAAGTGCCTAAAAACCTGACACCACCCCCTCAACAAGTCTATTATGAGATGATAATGTACTTACTCATGTATCACGATGTGAAAAATGCCATAGAACATGTGTTGAAGTGTGATTTGCAATGGCACGCTTGGGGCATCACTCAGCTTGAGTGCAAGACAACCTAGTTTGTGACCACCCTACTAGATGGTGCCCATACATGGTATCAAAAATTTGATCCAAAATAGGCTATGGTTGACTATAATGTCTTGAAGGAAGCTTTCTTGAAAGAGTTTGATATCCTTGAGTTTGAGTAGCAGAGCATCGTAGTGCTCAAGGAAATTAGCCAAGGTTTATTCAAGAGCATGCACCTATATGATGTATGGTTTAAAACTCTTCTCTTTAAGCTTTTATATGACATTCACCCCTCCTAACATGTGCAATGGTTTGTTGGAGGCTTGTTAATACCATTCAGAAGAGCATTGTCCATGAAGACCTTCATAGAACCCCATAAAGTACTTGAAGCCATGCTCTGAGCTGAGGTAGTTGGCAGTGCTGATACTAAGATTAGCCCATTCATGGAGGTGTAGATCATGTCAATGGCCTCCCAACTATAGAAGCTAACTATTGGTTCAGTATATGACACTCACAATGGGTTATGGTATACTGACTGTGAGATGGAGGGCAATAACAAGAATAATTACCCAAAAAGAAATGTTCATGCCCTACTTCTCAACTATGAGGTTTGTCATAGGCCACATGACTCTTAGAACTGCCCTTTGTTACAACTCACCAGTTAAGTAAACACCACCATTGATTTCAAGATGTGTGATGCTTATGTGTGATGACAAAATATGAGTTATGAGAACCAACAAGGCATGTGTGGGTGAGGAGGAGGACATGGTGGGGGAAGATTCCCATCATGACCATGTTATAAGTGTGGGTTGACTGAGCATTATTAGTGTGACTACCCTAGACACCCAATGTGTAAGTATTATTGAGGACTACATTGGGTCAAAGAGTGCCCAAACTTGTATAAAAAGATAACTCAATCTTCACCTAGTGCAGACAAAGGTGCTATAATGGTTAGGCATGAGTCCAAAGGGGAAAAGTGGCCCCCTAAGAAAAAATAGACTCATAAGGAGCTGCATAAGGTACAAGCCATGAACTAAAGTGGATTTACCACTCAACCACCTACTACACCAACCTATGAACTGTGCTTGGAGTATGGTGAGTCAAGCCACAATGAGTACATAACAATAGGCCATGAACATGATACAAAATATGTAAGGTGAAATTTGGCTAGCAAGAGATTTGGAGGCATAGGCAATCGCTTCATGTAGAAGACAAGACAACCAAGAGGTCAAAGTATAGTAGTTGATCGAGATCCTTCACCTCTTATAGAATGAAGGGATGTCGCCCCTGCTAAAAGATTTATTATTAAAGCATGTAGAGAAGAAACCAAAAGAAGAGGTTGTGCCTTAAATGATTGAGGTTATTGCATCGTATATGAAATGGGCACATGAGGTAAGGCATACTCAGAACATAGAGTATGATCGAGATTTATTGATAGATGCCACCGATAATAGATGGTCAGTTTATGAAGTGTTAGTAGATATGGGTGTAAAAGTCAATATTCTAACCCAAACCACCTGAAAAAATATGAGATGGCCACCCTTGAGGCCTTCACCTCACATGTTTTTCATGGCTAATAAAACCTGAGCACAACCTATTGGGATATTAAAGGATGCCATTATAGATATTGTGGGCACCGAATTCCAAGCCAACTTTAAGGTCATTGAGTTGGAAGAACAAGACAACTATCCAACACTCTTGAGAAGGCCCTAGTACTATGCTAACAATGCAAACATGCACTTTAAGAAGTACTACATGAATTTTGAGAATGACAAAGAAAGGGTGGTGATCCCTTAGTCAAGTAACCAAGGGCCCCCATATGTGGAAAGTGTTGATCTCAAGCAATGAGATCAACCACATATATAACATCATGATGTAGGGCACCAAGAATCTCAACCCTAGTGATGAAGGCATGCTCGAATGGGAGGATAGATAGTCAGCCTTTGATAAAACTAATGTAGCCTATGAGTGATGGGTCAAAGAGGCCTATGAGGTCACTAGCTGAATAAGCCACTTGGTATGCATAGTCGAGCCATGACCAACTTGGATGGGACTAGTTAAGATTGCGTGCCCTAAGAAGAAATGAGTTCCCCATGTTTAAAGGATGGAGAAAATGGTATTCTAGCTAAGTAAAGGGAAGCCTTCTATGCTTCTAAAGTATGAAGGGAACCAACCTATATAAAGGTATGTCCATGATATTGAAGTTTGTATCCCCAAGGATATAAATAGAATGGGTGCACTAGTACATACCTTGAAGTGCACTGCTATTCACTGGTGGGCAATGCAAATAACTCACTTGCCAAATTGGAAATATGTAAAGGCATAAATAGGCACTAGGTTTGGCAAGAGCAATGATGACTTGAGCATACCTACTTACTCAGGTGATTCCAACCCAATCATGCATGTGTGATTGTGTGAGGAAATTTGGACCATTTGTGATGAGAACATGCCAAAAGGCTTGTGGGTGCACTCCTTTTACAGGACCTTAGAAACATGGGCGTGAGTGTGGTTCATTATCAATGAGATGTACCATGAGATAGGAAATTAGAAAATACTCAAGGAGAGCTTCATGCACACCTTTTCCTTTTCTTTGTAAAACTTAGAGCTATTGGAGCTATTGTAAATCATCTATAAGGTAGTGTTTCAGGACATTGACATCCTAAAAGAGTGCCTTATGGAAATATTTAGGGAGAAAATACTAGCACTCTCAAACTTATTTGAAGAGATGACGCTCAACAGTGACTCCAGTGAAGAAGATGATGAGACCTAGAAAGAGCATAATTGGAAGGCTCCAACAAGTAGATAAAAACTTTTGTGCCCTGTGGATGACAATGCTCTAGATGAAGATGACTTGAATAATCTCCAAATTAAAACAACTGATGGGATAAGGCAAGTTGAGGATTCTCATCAGGAGAGAAATGAACCCTATCATGTGCCACTCAAGACCACTGAAGTAGATGTCAATGCAGAGGGCGAGCCAAAGATTGCTGATATAGGTGCTTGTTGGTTTTAGGCAGAGATGACATGAATTGAAAAACTCCTAAAGGAATTATAAGATTTATTCCCATTCAATAACTAGGACAAGAAGGGCACCTACCCATCACTTAGAAAAATGAGCATCAAGCTGATGGATGGTGTGAGGCCAGTCAAGAGATTCCCATATATGATGAATCCAAATCTTTGTGCCAAGGTAAAAATGGAGATTGATGGAATGTTGACAGCTAGCATCATCTACCTAGTGTAATAATTTTAATGGGTGAGATCAATAGTCATTAGCATTAAGAAAGATGGGCACATACAAATTTACATCGACTACAAGATGTTAAACACCGCTTGTGTCAATGATTCATTTCTGACCCCATTCACCGATGAGGTCCTAGATGGAGTTATAGGATATGAAATCTACACTTTCATTGATGGGTTTTTGGGCTACCATTAGGTGCAAAATGAGGAGGAGGATAAGCCCAAAACAATCTTTACGATTGAATGGGGTTGTTTCACCTACAATGTGATTCTATTTGGACTCAAGAATGTGCCAACTGTATTCTCCAGGGTCGTGATCACTGCCTTCAAGGACTTTATCCATAAGTTCCTCCAAGTGTATTTTGATGATTAGACTATATATGGTCTTGTAAAAGACCACTATGACAATTTTTGCCTCATGTTAGAGAGGTATAGGCAGCTCTAGATCTCTTTGAATCTAAAGAAGTGCATCTTTGTAACTCTATTTGGGACATTTCTTGAGCACATAATCTGCAAGGATGGTTTGCTTATTGATTAAGTGAAGATAGAAAACATAATCTAGCTCTAGACTCCCTCAATGTAGAAGTATTTTCACACCTTTCTAGGCCATTATGGCTACTATAGGAAGTTTATTCAGATCTATGAAAAGATTGCAAAACTTCTAGAGGAGATCTTGCATAAGGATGACCAATTCTATTGGGGTGAGGCACAAGAGGAGGCCTTTGAAACACTAAAGCTAAAGTTGGCTAGCATGTTAATTCTACAAATTCCAGACTAGACTACTCCTTTCCATGTCCACTTCGATGATTTAGGCTCCACCATTGGTATCATATTAGTGTAACTAGGTAAAGGCAAGATGGACCACCCCATCTCTTTTGCAAGCAGGAAATTGACATAGCTAGATCAAAATTACACCACCATCAAGCATGAGGTACTGGAAATGGTTTATGCCTTACAAAAATTTAGGAAATACCTATTGGAAAACCACTTCATCTTTTTCATAGATCATGAAGCACTTAAGTACCTCGTGAACAACCTTATTTTACATAGGTGCATATATAGATGGATTGTTCTCTTCCAAGAGTTCCAATTATCTACTATAGTTAAACATAGGAAGCAAAACTTAGGGCCAGATCATTTATCCTACATCAAATTTGCTGATGTAGTGGTACCAATTAAGGATGACATACTGGATGTGTAGCTATATCGAGTCTAGTATGTCCCTAAAGACTTAGTGGAGATTGTTACTTTTCTAACATCTAGGATTACACCCTAGACCTTGTTTGCCAATGAAAAGTAAAAAACTTGTGGTCCACGTCGCCCCCTTCCATCTCATTGAGGGGGAGTTATACAAACTAAGTGGGGATGAAGTCCTATATCAGTGTGTTTTGGAACATGAATGGGACTCCATCCTACAGGAAGTGCATAAAGGGATCACAAAAGGCCATTTAATTGGGGATGTAATGATGCACAAAGTATTATAGTCAATTTTATGGTATCCAAGCCTATTCTAAGATGCAAAAGAGTACGCTAAATCATGTGATGTGTGCCAATGCATAAGAAAACCTAGCCACTGGGATGTGATGACCCACATTCCCATTCTTGCCTAGGTGCCATTTTAAAAATGGGTCATTGACTTTTTTGGTCCAATCACTCCTGTAGCATGGTGCATAAGTGTAAGATATATTTTAGTAGCCACTAACTATTTCACCAAGTGGGCCGAAGCCACGTCAACCAAAGATTAAACAACTATGATAGCCACACACTTCATATGGGAGAACATCTTAAGATGGTATGGGTGCCAATTAAGTCTAACTAGTGACAGGGGTACTCATTTCATTAGTGAAATGGTGCACATCCTTCTAACCAAATACATGGTGGTATACCACAAGACCACCCCATATCATCCCCAGGCCAACAACATAGTGAAGCATTTAATAAGATTCTGGGAATGTGCCTAACAAAGATATGTGATGTAGGTTACAAGTATTGGGATGATCATGTTTTAGTGGTACTTTGGGTGTACCACATAACTTACAAACCCCTAAACAAAGCTACACCATTTCAACTAGTGTTTGGTACTGAAGCAGTCCTGCCCATGGAATTCATAGTGTCTTCCTTACACATTACACAAATTGGTCAATTAGACAACCAAGAATCTTTAAGTGCAAGGTTGGAAGACTTGGAGTGCTTGGATGAGAAACGTACCTAAGCCAAGTGGAGTCAGCAAATTGAGAAGGCATGCTAGAAGTGTTAACATAATAAGAACATCAAGCATAAGGAGTTGACTGAAAGAGCATTGGTGATATTCTATAATTCCAAGTACTTTAAGCACCCAAATAAATTACAAATAGATGGATGGGTCCCTACATCATCCATCACATTTTGGAAATAGGGACATACAAGTTGCACATGTTATCTAGTAAAATACTCCTTGGGAATTTCAATGATAACTAATTAAAGCCATATAGATAGTAGGATGGCGCTCGTGCCATGGAAACATCAACTTTTTGGTCACAAGTCAGTTCGGAGTAAGTTGACCAAGATACCATTTGGCACAAGCCAAACCATTATTTTAATTATTTTGTTTGTTTTGTATGTAGTGTATAGAGGCAGTTAATGGTGTAAGATGGCTACAAGAAATTATGGGTTAACACTTCATGCATAATTCTAATCGAGTGAGTCAAGCACTTGTGCCCATAAGCATATGAGGCCAAACATCTAAGTAATGGGTGCATGGATATTAACAAGCACAAGCAAAAGTAGGAAAAGATATATATGCATGAAATAAATAGTGTGGGGCATGTGAAGGCCCAATAATGAACCACTATGGTGCTACCTTTGTGCCAAAATTGTTAGAAGGTGTATCAATTGACCTGGCATTAGAGACCTAGGAGGCAAGTGAAGATGCTCAATGTAATTGAGTGCAAGGTATGAAGTGAAGATGCTCAACTTAGTTAAGTGTAAGGTAGACTGAAGATGCATGATCTAATAGTGCATAATAGAACCAAAATAGAAGTAGAGTGCTAGAGGGATAGTGTAAGGGATTTGTATGGGATAGGACATGCCAAGGCAAGATGATGTGCAAGAAATTGACTAAGATAGAGAAGTGCGCTTAAAATAGGAGTGAATCTAGAAGATAGTGGAATCGGGGAGGATGAATCATGCATGTGTGAGGTGATAAACCTAGGTTACCACAAGGAAGGTGAAGGTCATGCCAAAGGATACATGTCCCAAAGGAAGTCAACTAAGATAGCTGGCATCCACCTCAAAATGAGTGGGAAGTGATCGTTTGAACCACACATCACTTCATTGAAAAATCCATTAGGATTATTCAATGAGGCAACAATGGTAGCATAAAGATACACAATTAATGCATATAAGACAAGATATTTTCATGGATTTCATCAAATTTTTGCATTGTCTAAGAAATCAAGATGCATATGCTATTAAACCTGTATTAATAATGGTAGTTGGAAAATGAAGGGTTTAAAAGGGTAAATGATAGATTCGCTTAGGTTACCAAGTTTATGCTAACTCAAGACTTAGTGAAAACTTAGCGAGAAACCAGAAAGCCAAAGCAAGAAGAACCCTGTCATAGTGAGCAATTGAGTAATCCAAACACCTTAGAGTGATTAGAAGTATAGAGAAAGAGAGTACATTCACAGTGAAGACTGGTGTGAAGGATTAAAGAAAGAGGTACATATAGAGAACCAAGTTGAACCAAGACGTTGTCACCTAGGCTACCATTAATGGCCAATGAAGCTCAGAACTAAGAAAAGAGTCACAAACCCTATGACTATTGAAGCACCAGTCATCATTTGAGACTTCAACAAGCCATACCTTTCAAGGTTTAATACAAGTAGATTCATAATGGTGAAGAAGAGGAAGGCAAAAAGCTCTACACCGGTATAGCTAGAACCCAAGTAGGTAAAAATTATTGAGGAAACATTTATCACTGTCAGGATCCTCCTTAGAGTATAATTGATTACCTTTGTATAAGCAACTAAACACATAATTAAACCAAAAGTAATAAGTAACTAGAAATTAGAAACAACAAAGAATAAGAGATACAAGAAATAATACAATCTATATTAACATTCTTCCAAAAGGAAATACAATGAAGAAATCTCACTCTTCCCACACCTCTTGGGTGTACAGTAATTCTCCCTCAAGAGTTCTCTCTCTCAATCAATTATAACCAACAATCAACACTGAGTTGTTCCATCCAATGACAATCAACCCAATGGTTGTTGTTGCCTACCTTACCACACACAGCAGATCTTCTTGATCTTGCACACCCTGCAGATCAACTGATCTTGCTTACCTGTAGATCTTCCTGGTCTTGCACTCTTGCAGACCTTCTAGATCTTACACTTGAAGGATCTAATCCTTTAGTCCTTGATTACAATACAGCCCCATGGGTCTCTTAAATAGATCCCAAACCAAACAATAATTAGAAATGCAGACTCAAGACTAAAATTAGTCTTTACATGCAAACTAATTGTTCATCTAAAATTAGAACAACAGTTCTAGAAACACACAGGTGACCGATGTAGGTTCTTATTTGACCGATGTCAGCCGACCATAACCGATGTCGGTTACTGTGTAGCTGAAGATAATCGACGTTGGTTGGCCTGATCGATGTTGGTTACTGTGTCACTTAGTAACCTCCACATTTTCATACCTGTGAAGCTTTTAGCTCCACAACTTAACAATCTCCCACTTGGAGATAAGTAGTTGCACCTATACTTGTACCTATACAACAACATCCTATAATTTATTTCTAGGTTGTATCTCCATCTTCAAGCTCAATCTTAAAGACCAACAAAAGTTGAATGAAGATTCAACTTCTCCTTTGTTCCCAGCTTTGTTAGCATATCAGCAGGGTTCTTATCCATATGGATTTTTTCCAGCTTCAACTGTCCATCCTCTAATACCTGTCTAATGAAGTGGTACTTAAGCTGTATATATCTAGTTCTTGAATGAAAGGTTGAATCCTTTGCCAAATGAATTGCTCTTTGACTATCATTGTACAATCTGCAACTCTCTTGCTCCTTTCCCAACTCTTCTATGAACCAAGTCATCCATATCATTTCCTTGCTAGCCTCTGTGACTGCAATAACCTTCTACAACTCTGAAATCTAGCTAACCACCATTCCACCAATAGTGAACATATATCCTGTGGTGCTTCTCCTGCCATCCAAGTCACCTGCCATATCCGAATCTACATACCCACGTAGAGAAGTGTTTGACCTTGCATAGCATAAATGCCTACCGCTGGTCCCTCTCAGATATCTGAGAATCCACTGAACTACTTTCTAGTGCTTCTTTCCTGGATTGGCCATAAACTTGTTAACAACTCCCACTGCTTGGGCAATATCAAGTCTAGTACATACCATGTACTCAACCTCATCATGTGATTTAGGACATTATTCTTTGCTCAACTTGAACTGTCCAACCATAGGTGTGCTTACTGGTTTTGCATCTTGCAAATTGAACCTCTCCACTACCTTATTCACACAATCCTCTTGAGACAAAATCAACCTATAATTTTCCCTGTCTCTAGAAATACTCATGCCAAGGATTGCTACTCCTAAATCCTTCATGGCAAATATGTGAGCTAATTTTACCTTTAGCTTAGTAATTCCCTACATGTATGAACCTGCAACAAGCATATCATCCACATACAGTAACAGGATAATATAGCTATTATTATCCAATTTGGTAAAATAAACACAATGGTCACATTGACATTGACTAAAGCCATGCTTTGTCATAAACCTGTCAAACCTCAAATACCATTGTCTTGCAGCTTGATAAAGACCATATAACTTGGCCTTATGTCTCACCTATCCATTCTCTCCTTTCTTTAACCTGTAAATCCATTTATTTTTTAGTGCTTTCTTTCTAACTGGAAACTCTACCAAATCCCATGTTTGGTTCTCATCCAAGGAATCAATTTCCTCATTCATGCCATGCTCCCACTGTTTCCTAGATTCTACTTGCATTGCCTCTTCAAAACCTCCAGGTTTTCCACCATCAGTGAGCAAAAAGTAGTATAAAGAAGGGGAATAATGAATTTGAGGTTTACTTACCCTTTCAAACCTCCTCATGGGTGTTTGAGATTCATTGATAGCTTGCTATCCACCCAAATTTCATTCTAACAGTGACCAATCCTAGTCATCTCTCGATCTACACCTGACCAATGTCAGTTCCACCTGATCGACCTGACCGACATTGGTTCTCACTTGACTGACGTCAATTTCCACCTGCCCGACATCACCGACTTTGGTCTCCACTAGACCGATGTCGGTTCTTGCCTGATCGACGTCAGTTCTTGCCTGACTGACGTTGGTGTCTGTGTTTTTTTTTGAGTGATGATTTTTACCTGTGAGCTCATTTTGGATCATAAATTTGTCCAAATTAACATTGCCCTGCTTAGAATTATTTAGCCTCTTGAGCTGATCACTCTCCATCACCTTCTCCTTGAAAACCAAGGCTTTCCAGTTCTTAAAAGTGTCACTCATGTGACCAAGAACATCCATTCCCTTCTCACTCATGTGACCAACCCTATAGAGCCACATCTTTGCATCTACATCTGAAGTAGATAAAATAGAAGGAGAATCAGTAATACAAGTAGATAGATAAAGTGTACCTACTTTCTTACCTCTTGCTAATACAAGTGCACCCTTGCAAACTTTCTAAGATTCTGCTGTGAGAGTTACTGTGCAACCCTTATCACCCAACTTTTCTACAAAAATTAGACTCCTCTTCAAGATGGGAACAGGCATGACATCCTTCAACACCCATATGTCGCCAGTCTATAATTTTAGCTGCACTTTTCCTTTGCCAACAATTTGACAAGGCTCACCATCCCCTAAATAAACTTTTCCAAAGTCTCCATGGACATAATCATGAAAAAAAATTCTATTTGGGGTTGCATGGAAAGAGGCACCAAAATCTAAAACCCAAGATTCTACTTTATCCAAGGAACATATAAGAGCATCCTGTGTAACAATACCTTCATCTTTTGCTTCTTTATTTTCTTCATGCTGATCTTCTACCAACCAACAATCTTTCTTTGCATGCCCTTTCTTTCCACAATTCCAGCAGGTTATACCTCCATTTCTAGATTTAGATCTACTGCCTATCTTTGACCTTGATTTCCCTTGCTCAATCTTCTCTCTTTGCTTTCCCCTGCTTTCAACACTTAAAGCATTACCTAATGTTTCCCCTATGCTTTTCCTACGAATTTCTTCATTCAAGATTACACTAACAACATCATCAACTTTCAAGATATTTGAAGTAGACGCAATATTACTAACTGCCATTACCAAACTATTCCAACTTTCAGGTAAAGAGCATAAGATTAAGAGAGCTTTAATTTCATCATCAAAAACTATTTTGACTGAATTTAATTGATTTACTAATCCATAGAAATCACTAAGATGACTATATACCGATCCACCTTCCTGCATTTGCAAATTAAATAATTGATTCATAAGAAATACCTTATTCGAAGTTGAGGGTTTTTCATATAAATTTGCCAAAGCTTCCATTAACTCTACCATTGTCTTTGCCTGTGATAATTTGGAAATCACAGACGATGCCAGGCTCAACCTTATAGATCCCAGAGCCATTCTATCAAGAACATTCCATTCTTCATCTTGCATATATGTGGGCTTACTTGAAACCCCACTCAACAATAAGTACAGATCTTTTTGATACATATAATCTTCTATTTGCATCCTCCATAATTGATAATTCTTGTCATTGAATTTCTCCATTCTTAGTTTACTTTATTCTGCCATTGCTTTACTCCCACTCAAAAAGAAACCCCTGAGAGTGAACCTGTAATCAACAAAAACTAACCCGCTCTACCACTTGTTAGTGATCCTAGTAGTGAACCTAGCTCTGATACCAACTATCAAGATCCTCTTTAGAGTAAAATTGATTACCTTTGTATAAGCAACTAAACATAGAATTAAACCAGAAGTAATAAGTAACTAGAAATCAAAACAACAAAGAATAAGAGATACGAGAAATAATACAATCTGTATTAACACTCTTCCAAAAGGAAATACAATGAAGAAATCTCACTCTTCCCACACCTCTTGGGTGTACAGTAATTCTCCCTCAAGAGTTATCTCTCTCTCTCTCAATCAATTACAACCAACAATCAACACTGAGTTGTTCCCTCCAGTGACAATCAACCCAATGGTTGTTGTTGCCTACCTTACCACACACAGCAGATCTTCTTGATCTTGCACACCCTGTAGATCAACTAATCTTGCTTACCTGTAGATCTTCCTGGTCTTGCACTCTTGCAGACCTTCTAGATCTTACACTTGAAGGATCTAATCCTTTAGTCCTTGATTATAATACAACCCCATGGGTCTCTTAAATAGATCCCAAACCAAACAATAATTAAAAACACAAACTCAAGACTAAAATTAGTCTTTACATGCAAACTAACTTTTCGTCTAAAATTAGAACAACAGTTCTGGAAACACACAGGTGACCGATGTTGGTTCCTGTTTGACCGATGTCGGCTGACCATAACCAATGCTAGTTACTGTGTAGCTGAAGATAACTGACGTTAGTTGGCCTGACCGAACTAACTTTTCGTCTAAAATTAGAACAACAGTTCTGGAAACACACAGGTGACCGATGTTGGTTCCTGTTTGACCGATGTCGGCTGACCATAACCAATGCTAGTTACTGTGTAGCTGAAGATAACTGACGTTAGTTGGCCTGACCGATGTCAGTTACTGTGTCACTCAGCAACCTCCACATTTGCATACTTGTGAAGCTTTTAGCTCCACAACTTAACAATCACCAAGATAAAAGTATAAATAGTTGAGGCAGTTAGCGTTGTAGTGGTGGATACCAAGGTGCTAACAAAAATGTTCTACCGATACATGCAGTTTTCATCAAATGTATCAGTAGGAGAACTATGGTGCTCCTTTGCACATGTATGTTAATTGAAGGGATACAACCATCAGATGTCAAATCACTTTAAAGAATTGGCATAGGACTAGATGGTGGATACATGTGTAAGACATCAAATGGCAATGCCCTATTTGATGTCTCAATTCGAGACAAGTTAAAATCTTTTGATGTAACTCAGCTCTATGAGTTACCTTGCCTTAGAAAACCTAAAGAGCTCATCCAACTCCTTCTCTCACACATCCATAAGGATCATGTATGCTTCACAAGCTAGTGCATAAAGATCTATATACAGATGATAAAATGGATAACTAGGCTCCTAGACACTGATAGAGATATCCATCAACTGATGGATGATGAAGAAGAATTGGAGTGCATTACGAAAATCCTAAATTACTTCAATGGATAAATGTGAGTTTTAAACTATGTCCTCATGACCAATGGATAAATGTGTCCAAGGTGTACCTCTACATCGCATATCTTATGGCACAGGGCATACAATTTAATATAGCCCAATTCATTGTATAAGAATTGATCAAGAACATGTTAGAATGTCATAGTACCAAGGGGACCTTCTGATGGGGCTTCATCCTTATCTTGATAGTGATGGAAGAGATTGAGATCCTTGATGGAAGTGAAGATAACCTATAGGTGTTCCTGAAACACCATGAATCCCCTGTGTAAAAGTATAAGGACTACACTTGCCCCACCACCTTCAACCCAAAATACAAGACTCATGTAATGCACTTGTGTGAGTAGTACATCGAAGCCTTTAGACTAGAGTGGCACATCCCCTAGGGGCTTCCTAAGAACATGTTCAAGATGATAAATTTTACTGTGATGCAACACTACTACATCATGTACTTGGTGATGAAGGATGGGAACAAGCTAGGATGGTTGAAGATCCCATTCACCTTCTTAATAAAATACTTCAGGGATGCATTGTACTATATCTTGAACGTGTAGAACATGGACATTTCAATAAAGGAATTAGATGTATAAAGTCAAAGAATGAGGCACAAATTTCCCCACATAGATAAAAGTATGAAAAAGATTAAAAAGATGACCTAGATCACATAAACATCGATCCAGTCCAAGAGGTCACTATCCTTAGATTCATCCATAGGCTCTACTATGTGATGAAGTCAAGGAAGAAGGATTCTAGCACTAGGTCCTGCACTGAGTGCAGAAGAGACCCCCTAGTCTAGATTGGGGATGAAGGAACCCTAGCACCCCTTGAGAAGAAAAAGTCTCTAAATAAGAGAAATGGGAGACCTTAGAAGAAATTGAAGAGTGGCTTAGGTAGAAGATCTTCTTAGATGGATAAGTATCTCCTTTGACCTCCAAGCTGAAATAAATGTGCTTTACATTGAATCCCTTCCCTAGCATAAGAAAGAAGAAGTAGAAGAAGGCTCCTCTTATGGCATAAATAATAGTCATACTTCAAGAAGAGGAGGATGAAGAGGAAGAGGAGTTAGAGGAAGAAGTTTTGATGGGAAACTACATTATGATAGAGGATGAAGAGTCCTCATCAAGTGAATAAACCCCTTATCTACCACCTTAAACTGAGCCAGAAAAGCAAATGCAGAGATTGAGAAAGCTAGACTTTAGTGAAGTCGAAGTATAGAGCATGTAAGAGCGATGAGAATAGAAAGAAGAAATGACTAAAGTATGGGTGCCAAATGAAGTCATTTAGATGGTAGAGCCTGAAGAGTAGAGAAAAGAGGAGGAACACAAGGCACTAATGGAAGAATGAAGTCAGGAAGGAGAAATAGACAAGGAGCCCAAAGAGGTGACTCAATCAGGGACATCAACAAAATAGGAATTACAACACCAGTAGAAGGACATGAGCCTTGACCAAGTGCATATTGACATGATGCTAAAATTACACTTGAATCATGAGGAGATGAAAGCCAAGGGTATGTCCTAGGTATAAATTAATTGACTAGAGGCCGAAGAGATAAGAGAAAGAGAAGATAAATACATTATTTGAGCCACAAAGAGGAAGGACAAAAAATAAAAGTCCAAGAAAGAAGAGGCAATAAGAAAGGCCAAAGTAGAGAAGGCTAAGAAGATGAAGAGAGAAGAGAAAGTAGCCTAGGAGGAAAGGGTGCACATGTTAGAGGAATGGGAAAAGAAGAAGGGTTCAATTATCAAAGATCTCACCTAGTTTCTCCACCAAGATAGCAGAGGAATCTACACAATAAACATGCCCTAACTCAAAAGGATCACCTAAATATAAAGAAGGTGATATTAGCACCTCAAAGAAGCAAATAGAGGAAACAAGGCCATGATTGGAAGAAATGGATGAAGGGGAGAAGTCCACAGAAGAACCCCTACCAGAGAAACATGATAGTGGGTCTAACACTAGAAAGAGAGAAAGAGAAAGATAAGGGGAAGATGAGAAAGAAGGAGATGTTGAGAAGAGAGAAGATGAGGAATAATAAGAAGAAAGGGAAAAGGATGAAGACATTAGTTTAGGCACCAGGGGTAATGAAGAGGAAGAGTTGGGAAGATGAAGAATATGAGCATGAAATAGGGAAAGGGCATAGCAAGGGTTTAAGGAGGATGACGAATTTTACATGATGGAGTGCATGCCTTCAAGGACTGATACAACCCTGATGCACCACAAAGTTTCTTGGGTATTAGACTACTACATGGATGAGCCCAAATTTGAGGTTTTAACCAAGGTAATTCGACGTGCTAAAAATCTCAAAGAAGGGCATGCTTACAACCTTCTCAATCCTCATGATATGAAACATGTATGCTCTACAAATGCACTAACCAAGATGGCATCCTCGATGGTGTGTAAAAACATCATCAATGATGTTCGCACCAACAGCTAGAGTAAAATAAAAAAGGACATAGAGAAAGAGATTGAGGCAACAAAGTTTAAGATCAAACAACTAATATAACACATGGAAGATGTGAAGCCATCCCTCCTAGATGGTGTGGATACCTCTAGAATGAATTAAGTTGATTACATCTACGTACCCATAGAGTAGATAATACCAAGGATGAGGTCAGTGCTTGAGGGTCAAGACGACCCATATGAGGCCCTAAGAAAGGAGTTGAATAAAACTATGGATGTGGCCAAAGACCTCTTTGATAAAATTAAAAAGGGTGTCAAAGAAGCTGACATAATATTTGGCAACTTTACTGACCAATTAGCAGTCATCAGCACGTGCCTCAAGAAGTTAAAGGAAGAGAAGGATACTCTATTCTAACACTCTTTCATAGTAACCAAGACTAAATGCATGCAAGTGATAGCCAAGGTCAACTCCTTTAGCACTTAATTGAAGAACCAAGATCAATACTTGGAGGTGGTCTTTTGTGCCTTCCAAACTAAGGCCAATGAGTAGGGGGAGATTTTGGATGGTGAAGTGAAGTGAGCAAAGGAAAGGCTTGAGGCCTTTAATAAGGAATTAAAAAGCATAGATGTTCTCACTCTTGAGGCTACCTTGATTGAAGTGGATGGCACAATCAAAGAAATAAAAGGTACCATTTAGGGATTTGACAACTTCAAGGTAGATCTAGAGCAGGGTGTGCCTGAATTCTCTACACCAAAGGTGCTAAAAGACTAGTCTGGGGTAGACTAGTAATTTTATATGGGGTAATGTTTGTCCCCCTTTTGTGGTAATTACATGGACCAAACTAAGTGGACCTATCTCAGCATGAGGCAAACTTTGGAGTGGTTTCTCCATTTTTATACATTTTGGTGCCAGTTGGAGGATTCCTCATGGATCCCACACCATCTAGTAGGAAGTTGCATAACATCAAACTTTAGGAGACATCCCTACCAAGACTTGTATGTGATGGTTCCAAAAGCATGGATGTCAAAGATTGGGGTAGGTGAGAAAGTGACCCCAAGTGATAACTTGGAATGTAATGTGTGCTCGTCTAACCTGGGTAGCATAGTGGAGCTGATAAACTCATGATAACTCATCACTCAGTATGTGTCTATCTGACTTGGCAAGAAAAGCCCACTCACCTATAAAAAAGGAATCACTATTGAAGATTGAGAGAGGTGACCAAGGTAGCAAAGCTATGGTGGAATAGAGAGTGAACCTAAGCATCTACATTTTGTAAAAGATAGTTTAGACATTTATATGTATAGCCTAAGCTTTTTTGTGAGCCCTTGGGGCATGAGTAGCAATAAAAAAGAGTTATGATCTATTTTGTATCTTAGACTATATATGATGAACTGTGAGGTTAATGAAGAATATCATTAATACATTAATGTGTTGATTATTATAGTTTAGATAGCGTAGTAATATATTTATGACTTGGCAATAGTAATGATTTAGTTCCTTAAAATAATATTTTATGATATAGAGGTTCAACCCTAATCACTAATGGCATCCTTACGCTATCTAATGACTTTAACCTACCTAAAATAGACTAAGGATTGGATTATGGTTACACCAAGGCCCTAAGACCCGTGCCTAAAGTGCTCCCCTAAGGATGAACCATTGAACCCAAGCCATTCCAATAACTTGTTTAAGCAACCGAAAGACCCTATGTTAGCCCTTCTCCCAGCTTGCACCACTAAGAGCCCCACCTAGCCAGTTATGGAATCATGCCTTAGTACTTATGCCACTAAGAAGACTAATACCTATTAAACTCCCCTTAAATAACCTAGTAATGAAAGGCCACCTAAACCCCTTGTGCCAATGCTTAAGTCCCATGGAACCCCAAGTTGTACCCTATTACAACTAGCCCAATGTGGGCTTGATCCCTTTAATGTTGCACTTCAATTGAGCGCACAAGGCTTTGACCTTGTGTGAAACTAATGCTAGTGCCATAACATGATTAAATGTTGTGCACCAGACTCTGCTATGACCATTCCTAAATCCATCAAGTCTATAAATGACATGGGTTGATAGCTAAGCACATGACTAAGCACAAAAGCCAACCTAGTGTAATTTTCTACAAACACCTTCCTTTGTCACTATGGAAAACAAGTTGCCTAAGTTTGGAAACAAATGGATAGTAATATACTCAAAGAATACTAAAGAATTTCCTTTCTTATTTAACATAATCCCTTTGATCTGTAGTTGTAATCCATGGATTCTTCTCTAAAGCATAAGATAAAAGTTATAGATAGTCATGTGGCTATAGGGGCTCATAACCATTCTCAACGACATTGGTTAAAGTGGGTTTCCAAGCCTCTAAAGAGTTTATCAAATTCACTAAGTAGCCTAGGGATTAAAACAAAACTATTAAGCTTGATCAACAATGTCTTATTCTGTTACTTGAAATCTTATCGACCTGAATGTGTCATATAAAATCCCAGCAACCTCCTCAATGTGTCATATAAAATCCTCACCAAAGCCTTTGTAAATAGTCTTCCTTTCATTTTACCTACCATAATTAGACCTAAGCAAACTAGATTCATTAATAATATATACATTATAAATAATCTCATTACTATCTTGGACGGAATAAAATGGGTGTAAACATCTTGATAGCATAGAATATTCCTCAAACTATACTTTGAGAAGGCCTATGGTAGAATTGAGTGGATGTTTATATTCACCATTTTATATGCCCTAATATTTGGTAATATTTTTTATCTCAAGAGTTCATAATTTGCTTTCAAAATCCTCGACATGACTCACTATCAATGGGCTCAAAGAGGAAAACTTTGGCTTATTCTATTCCATAAAGGTAGTTTTCATTTGGATCTAACTTTATATATTTTGTTTGAAGAAACATTTGGTTTTTTGATTCCTAATAGGGAAAAGTAAAGACTCATAAGGGACATTTTTATTCTAGATCACTCTTCTCAGCTAATCAATGTCCACTTTATAGATGATACCCTTCTCACTCTTGGCGGGTGATAAGCTTCTATTAAAGAAGCATTAAACTACCTTGATATTTTATATAAAACCTCTGGCTCTAATTTATAATGGGCTAAAACCCAATGCTTCAAATAGAACATGATGCCTAAGTCATAATGGCTTAAGTAATATAACTAGAAGTAGATCTAAAAGGGTGAGAAATTCAAATTTCTTTGCATCCCAATGTATTTTGATTGTTCTTCCTCTTAACAATGACAATATGTCATTGATAAAGTGGAAAAAAGGTGGAGTATTGTATCACAAAATCTCTATCATTCGTTGGAAAATTTTAGGTTTATTCTAAGATTCTAGTGACCACCCGTGTTTACTATTCTTCCTACTAGGCCCCTTATAAATCCTCTTATAACAAGTTTTCCAAAGTTCTCATGGATTTTCTATGGGCAATGGTAAACAAAATTGTGGCTTGTTAGAGTCATCCAAGATTTCTAACAAGCCATAAATGCACAAAACCCTAGGAGTAGGTGAAAGCCAAAATTTCAAAGCAAAAAACATGAATGTCTTAAATGAGATTCTAAGTAATAGATTACAAAGACCACAGTGCTTATATAGAGAAGAGATAAAACATGACCCCATAATTATATGAAAGTGGGTCTATCTCCCTCAAAGACCTAATTTGAACTAAGTAAGCTAACTAGAATAAATGTGTAGATAAACCAAAGTAGAAAAAGCCTACATTAACACCATATGAAGCATAACTTAGGTGGGTAAAAGAATTGGATCTTGACAATGTTTCCTAATGAGGTACCCAAGCACAAAGTAACTCCCATAAGGTAGAGAAAAGGAGAAAACCTATAGGAAAAAACTCCTCCCCTAAAAGAGAGCAAAGTGAAAAATAATGCATGCTCTAAGGACATTGATCACAACTAAAAATACATCCACAAGTGAGAACAATGGAGCACATAGAGAGAAGAGCTAAGAAATCTCCATAGAATATGTTTAAGCTACCTACAAAAGAGTTCGCAAAATGATGAATGTCACTGTTGAGATCATCTACCTAAATTTTGAAGAATCTCCATTTGCATCAAATAATGTTTCTTCCTTTTACCAAAGGAAGAACCTGATGTGTGTATTGAAAGTTTGACCATTTTACAATAGAATATTAAGTCAACAATATGAATAAATTTGAGTGGGGTCCAAGAAAAGAGTGTGGCATAGGTCTGGAAATATCATGCACAATAATTGAATGTAATGCCACTGAAGTGAACCTATCAAAATTAGATGCATTGAAGAGTGGATCACCCTAAAATAGTGAATGTGTCCACTAAGTGCCTGATGGATCTCCAACCAAGGTGTGGTTCCTATACAGGGATCTATGATCCTTATGCATAATAAATGATCCAAATTCTCCATGTAATGATGGTGCATAAAAAAAAGAGGCAAAGGAATAATGTGGAATGCCCTGTAACTATGTAGTAAACTGACCAATGTCTAATGGGTCTTTGATCAATATACCTGCACCCTAAATGTTTGAAGTGGACCATAGGTAGGTGGATCAAGAACTAACTCTTCAATATCTAAAAGATGATAAAGATATGGTGTAAGTGTGTCCTCCATCACTAATGAAGTCATCTATACTAGAATAAGTGTCATCAATCTCAGAGATGTACTCAATATTAGAAGTGTTATCAAGTATAGGTGAGTCCAATGAAGAAGAATGGCATGGAACATTCATTGAAAGAATGTCCATGTGAAGTGGAGAGCATGGATCAAAAATGATATAAATTGAAAGAGAAATTGTATATGAAGCACATAGATTTGTAGAATGAATATACAGAGAAAGAGAAGAGTCAGTGATACTCTCAATAGGTGTACTCTCATTGGAAACAATAGAGTCCTCTGAAGTGCAAATATGTGATGGCTCTTGAAGAGCAACATTAAACACAAAAATGGATGTAGAATATGTAATGGGATAGCTAAGGTCTAGCAAAATCTCATCTTATAATTGTGGCTCAATAGAAGGAAGAACACAAACCACCCGTAATGTGTCGTCATAAGAAATAAAAGTAGTAGGAGAGAGTACAACAGTCTCTAAAGAGATAATAGCAAGAGGAAGACGAGTGATATAGATATCAATAAAATCTCCAAAATTTGACTGTAAAATGCTTCAAATAGTGCAGGGACACTCTTTATGCTCCACATGGTATCAAAGATCCATGGAAACATGCAACAATAAGGTACCAAGAACATTGTCACAAGAATTAGCCCACTTATGAAACTAAACAGGATCAATGGGAACAATAATATATCCTTATAGGAATGGAATATGATTCTTGCTTGTGAGCCAGTGTTCTATGTAAGCATGCCAAGAAGCATAGTTGGTATTTCCAAGAAGAATCACTGGTGTAGAATCAATTCTCCTCATCAGCTAGTATCTTTCAAGTAGAGTCAACATAACTGATAGTAGACACCAAATAAGTACACAACTACATAGTACTAACTATAATGACCCCTAGTTATAATAATAATTCAACTCATGAAGAGGACGTCAGGGATAGTCAAGAATGCATCCAAATGAGCAGTAAGTGCAAGAATAAACACAATGCAAAAAATGAAAGTGTAGAAGAGAAAAAACATAACACCACACAATACCCCCTCAAAACTATTAGTAATAAACCCCCCCAATAATGTTGTAAATACAAGAATGCTCGTATAGATGTCAAACACAGTAGAGAATGAGTATTGAGTGATTAATACGTAAGTAAAATAAACCAGAGGGACATCAAGCTTTGCCAATAATGCATCCATAAAAGAGAAGCATATTGTGAAGCAAATAAGGAAGCATTGAGAGGAAGAGAAAAGCTTGGTTTGCTTGTGAGGGGGTTTAGTCATCTATGAAACCAGGCCTCACCCTCTATCTTCAATAAGTGAAAAAGATATAGGCCAAGCAATCATCCTTTTACAATAACTCCATGTCTCCCAAATACAAAATACTATTTTTAATAAAAAACAATAAAAAAATCACCAAAGATATTATTTTATAAAAAAGTAATAAAAATTTACCCCCACACATGTTTTATTAAAAAACAATAAACTATTTTCTCCTCCCCTCTTTATAAAATCCACCTTTAAAAAAACATAGCCTAATATTCAATGTCAATAAGACATTTTGACATTAAAATGATATTAAAAATGTTAGGGTTTTCAAAAAAATGTTTCTAATTTAAAAAAGCTTTCCCACCAAGAAGAATGACCCTAATTTTAAAGAAAGGGGCATTCCCTCCTAACCCAAGGATTGCTATGGGCAAAAACTATTATAAATTAGGCAAAACCATAAATGGATAGGTGGTTTCAAGATTTATTTTTCACTAAATAAAAACTAAAATGGTGGTTTCCAAATACCACGAACAAAAAAGTGAGGGTGGGTTCAAAACTTACATGGGATTTATAAGCCATCGTTAGTGGAAGGGAACAAGCCCATTATAGGGTTAAAGATGTGTGGAGCAGACTAGAACTGCATAGCTTATTCATGCACATTTTCAATATGGAGAAGAAGGATGCCACACTACCAAAATAGGTGGAGAAGCCTTAAAGATTTTTATAATGGTGAGTTTCACTCAGTATGCAACATATATCCACCAAGAATACCTTAGCAGGCCACATGTCGGCAAGGAAATGGCAACAAATTAAAAAAACATGTAGTCAAGGTGTTGGAATCTATATTTCCTCGATAAATGCCCTTGTACAAATTTTCTTTTATGATTATTGGTTGAAGACGAGGTGGATCATCAAGAATGGTCCCTGCAAGGCAAGAAATATCTCTTTACATAGAAGGACGATGACTTGAGTAATTTGAGGATGATGAACCAACTATATACCAATGTTGAGGTCATTTATACCTTTGACCAATGAACTAAACCATATCTCCTCCATAATGAAATATGCCTTTTTGCATTGGGTGATGACAAAAAGTCCCAAAGTTTGAAAACTACTGAGGGTTTTTTTGAAGTGAATACTATAGAGAAAACACATAAGTATGTATGAGAGATCTCAAAACTAGAAAATACCCATTAGATAACTTGAAGAACCCATAAAAATCTAGAATTAGTTTTATGATTTAAGCTATTTCTATACAAATTTCAAAGGATGTTGATAAAATATGATTATACCCTAAAAAATAGCCAATAAAGAACAAAAAATAATAATACATGTAATGGAATAGGCTCACCAAGGATTTTAAATGGTGGAAATGGATGTTAGCAAAGATTTGGTACCATGTTGGAGTCATCCAATATCTCTAACTAGCCATAAATGCACATAACCCTAGGAGTAGGTGAGAGCTAAAATTGTGAAGTAAAAATATTGAATGCATTAAATGAGCTTCCAAGTTACAAATTATAAAGACCTCAGTGATTATATAGAGGAAGATAAAAAATGACCCCACAATCATATGAAAGTGGGTCTATCTCCATCAAAGACCTAATGTGACCTAAGCAACCTGACTATAATAAACATGTAGATAAACAAAAGTAGAAAAAGCCTACACTAACATGGCTACCACATAGCTACTTGGATATTTTTCATTTTCCTCATGAGAAAGGTGGTATGGGCATTATTGACATCTATAGACAAACTATTACTTTGGGTTCTAAATGGGTGGTTCAATCAATCGATGGTAATGAGGTTTGAAAACTCATCACATAACATTACATTGCCTCTGGGTTGCCATATGGTAAAGTTGATTGGAAAAATGTTGGGTTTCACACCTTAATTGTTACCATGGCTCCTATAAAAAATGAGGGATCTTTTATGGCTAAAAGTATTTGGAAATATTTTGAAGCTGTAAACCCATATCTCAAATGGGTGGGTAATTGTTTTTGAAATGTCTTGTCCTTCAATGACCACAACATGTGGTGGTCTCCTATTATGACCAATTACAATTTTCTCTTAGCATAATTTCTAGGTATGAAAGCTTTGAGGCTTTTCAAAAAAGGTATTCATAAATTTAAGGATTTGATTTCCTATCGTGATTAGGATCTTTGGCCTCTATTAAAATAAAAATAAAAGTTAATCAATTTTGACTTACCTTCCATTTTGTGCACTAAAAATGGTACTCGATGTCATGCTGCATAAAATGGGTTTATAGTCTCCACACACTTAGTGGAAAAACTAGAGATGGAACTATGATGCTAAGTTTAAGAATTAGATTCTAGGTCTCTTATATCAATTCATGAGCCCTTTCTCTCTAGTTTTGGATAAATTAAACATGTGATGGATTTTGAATTACTCATTTAGGACTTATCTTGCCAAACATAACAAAATTTGGGATGCAAACCTTGAGTCAAAGCTTGTTCACTTTCTTTGGTATCTATTTACTAACACCTTCCTCTCATGGAACGTCTCCTTCATATTGATATTGGTCAACTTGAGTGTCTTGCTTATCCAATCTAGAGTCTTTCAAATATCTCTTTTGGACTTGCTCCAAAGCCCGATTTGCTTGACACTATATCCATAACCTTTTTCGTCCCTTTCACCCAAAACCATTTTCTTGGTGAATGGTCTTCTTTAGGGATAATGCTCATTGGCCAACTTATATAGATTTTTTATGAAATTTATTCAAGGCTATCATATTATGTCAATTATGGAAAGATATAAACTTAGCTTTGTTTAACAATGAATAATCATCTTATCTCTTTTCTCTTAATGGCAGGTGGTTTCTATCTCTTTGGATTTTAGGTAGATATAATAACAAGCAAAGAAGGTGGATCTAAAATTCAAACACCTATAGGAGTTACTAAACCACTTATGGAGTACTCCTTACACCTTGAACCAAATCCACATGGACCATCCAACACACATGTATCCTCCCTTGGTACCCTATCTCAGGCAAATCCATTCACATAATAATATCCACTTCTTCTCCTCATCGAGGTGGATGGAATCTGAAACCACTATGCAAGAAGTCTACTACTAGTCCATCTTGGTGGAATTTTCCTATGTAGTAGAGTGGTCTAGTTGGTGGTGTTGTTAATACACATCCTATTTGGGGTATTATTATATATTTGGCTCCCCCATATCCTACATAGGATGGCTAGGTGGCACCATATCCTCCTTCTACTGAGCCTTCCTCTTGGAGTGCCCAACAACATAAGGATGATCCACCACCTCCTCCTTCTGGGGAACAACTTGTGCCTGGTTATTTACTTTTTATTTTGTTGTTTTGACTTGTTTAGTTCTCTCATTTTCATGCCTTATCTGATGTTTATGCTGATGTGAACTAATCCCTTTTGATAACTGTGAAATTGGACTATGACATTCTACTAGACACATTATTGTTGTAACCACTATAAATATATATATATATATATATATATATATATATATATTTGATTAGTAAAAGCTATATGGATCCATTCCATTAGTAATTATATTAATAAACATGATACGTAAGCTATTCATATAAAAAAGTGAGTGGAATAAGTCACACTCAAAAAGTGACATCAGTGAGGGCCAAGTTATTACATCAACATCTTAAATTAATCAAAGCACTTTTCAACCAAAAAGATGATGAAATAAAAGAGCTATATATCATAGCCACATATCAAAAATCATACTAAATAGTAGGATAAATGATAAAATATGGAAGATGAGGTGGGTGACTGTCAACCTTATCACTCCAACCTCCCTAGCTCCCAATAACCATAAAGTTTGTAGAATTAGGTACAACACACGAACCCTCTTATTCCCTTTATTTATCTTTATCCTTAGTTTTTCTAATCTTGATAGGATAAATAATTAAGGAAAAATGAGGGAACTTTTGTTTGAGTGGTGCAGACCACTTAGTGTGATTAGTACACCATCTCTACCATCTTAACTAGCACCACTACTTTCACCATCCCAACCACTACCACTAACATTTCCATGGCCATGATTTTGAGGTCTCATAGATGGAAAACATATCTAGGGAGAACCATTGTGGAACCTAATATGTAAATACATCCTATTTTTTTTATCCATGCCTAAAGTCCCATGGGGCAATCAACTATGGGGAGAGTCTAGAGGGGCTCTACTAACCACACAGGGGGTACTACTCCAATGATCAAGTAGGTTCTAGAGGTGGGTAAGATATAGATGAAATTTCTTAGCTTGAAATTAATTTTGAATCATAATAATAGATGACACATTAATCTTGTTAGTTGAGGAAAAATGATAATCCAAAATAACTTGGTAGAAAGTATCATCATTTAAGTTCTTCCATAATTGAAATAGAATTCCAACTTAAAATATATGCCATATTTGTGATTTTTTAAAGGAATCATGGTTGCGTTTCCTAAAAGAAGTATCTTCTAGGTAAACATCTCACTATGGAAGGTTTGTAAGAGGGTGTGAATCCACTACTAATAAGACTCGACAAGCTTTCAAAACCATAAAATATGCTTTAAAGATTCTAGGTGGTTGCACACAAAACAAACAGGGTGAGCCATGCCAAAGTGCACTAAACATGAACCATTTGAGAGACCTTGATGGAGAATACACTATAAAAAGTGTGCTTATTTTGGCTCAATTATATCCATCCACACATGATGAAACCTTCTTATCCAATCTTTTTCAACATTATTAAGTTTTCATTTAGAATTGAGAGTTTCAACTTGAAGAGACTATGGAGATAGTAATTGATAACCTAACCAGGGTTTATACTGGTGGAAGGGTGTATCAATAGTCTACTTCTATTCAATCCACCATCTAGAGGTACTTTACATGCCAAACTTGTGGAATATCAAGTATAGAATTCTATATTTCTGTGAAAGATTCTTGATTAGTAGTTTGTAATTAAAATTGGTGGTGTAAAACATAACAAGGCACTCAATCTCTAATTTTTTTACAAAATAAGTTAGCGATCACTTTGATTCCCTTTCTACATAGTTAAAGACTTTTTATCCAAGGCATAAGAACAAAAAGGACCTCATGAAAAGTAAGAAATTGAGACCACCATAAAGACTGAGAATTAAGAGATGACCTATTTATAAACCCATCACCATCCCAAACCAAATACCTTTTGAGATGTTGCTAGTCCTTCTAGATACTCTTCACCATAAATGTTTTGAAAATGGTGATATGTAATTAAGTGAACAACAAAGTTTAAAGATTCAATCCCTTCCAAGCTCCTTTCCCCATGGGGTTGCCTTGAGTGATACAATTCCTAAGGAGTATTTTCTAGTTCTTATTACCCTCAAAGCATCAATAACCCATTTAGCATACAAGGCTTGGCCTTAGATACAAATATATAAAAGACCAAGCTCTCCCAAATATCTTGGCTTATAGTAGACATCCCAAGCTACTCGTTGGAACCCTCTACTACCTTCAGAGTTTACCCACAAAAATACATCATTTTTTTCAAATTTACCATAGGTAGCCTTAGAAGGGGCCAAACAAGAGTGGTAATAAACATGAGTGATAACCAAGACCCAAGAGAAAATTTGGAATTTTCCTATTAGTAATAACATTTTGGAGATATAGAAGGAAATTTTATTCTCAACCCTTTGCACCACATACTACTACAAATCAGAGGGAGTAACTTGAAAAGTAAAGGAGATGCCCAAATATTTAAACTCTTCTTCTATGTAAATATAATTCCACTTGTACTGTAATAACCAAGCATGTAAGGGGGAGAAGGACTGTTTACAACATTTGGTTTTTTTACCACTAAGTGGAGGACCCATAAGCCAAATAAAACACCTAAATAAATTCCATAACACTAGATATGGATTGCTCTTGTTTATCCAACATAATGAAGGAGTTAACAAAAAAGTGACCATTAACAATTTGAGAGTGAGCATTGGTAAGAGAGATACCCTTGACCATACTTCTAGATGAATAATTAACTAACAATTAGCTAAAGCCTTTAACAATGATCACATTGAGGGAGGGAACTAGAGGGAAACACTAATGGATAGAATTAGAGACCAAGTTGGTTAGATTGAACACCACTAATGGTAATCCAGGTCCCTGCATATTAAAAAAGCATATGAACTATGCTAAAAAACTTGGGGCCAAACCCTAAAGCTTGAAGCATGGCCAAAATGAAAGGCCCTTCAATTATATCATAAGCTTTTTCAAAATAAATCTTGACAAATAAAACCTTCTAGTTAGACTATCAAGTCCCTTCCATTCCTTCCCAAACTACAATGATATTGTCCAAGATGTATCTATTATAAATGAACCTTGCCTATTCAAGGTGAACAATGAGAAAAAGATATATATCTATAAGAGTAAGAGCTTTATCAATAATATTATAGGAAATATTAAGAAGAGTATTTGGATACCAATTGGTTATGAGCTCCAAATCCCCTAGTTTAAAATGAATTTTATATTACCTTGATTGATGAGATAGATAATGGAATGTGTTTTGATGGATTCAAGATAAAAGTTTTCCAAATCTGAACCCATTGTATCCTAAATAGTTTGATATAATTCATAGGGAAACCCATCAATACATGTGGCTTTATCAATATCCATCTATATGAACGTCTCATGAAGATCCTCAATATAAATAAGCCTATCACATGCCACCCTTTGTGATTCTGTCAACTTGTAAGGAACCAATTGGAGGAATTTGTTGAGAGAAATTTCCCATTCAGGTGTGGATGCTTGAGCCAAAAACACACAATGATAATGAGACATGAAGGATTGAATAATATCAAGAAGATGTGTAAGCTGAGATACAACATCTTAGATGGCTTACACATGATTATTTACTTACCTAGATCAAAGGAGAGCAAAAAATTCTTTCGAAGTTTTATTCCCTATTTTAAAGAAGTGCATCCGAGCATGAATTTTAGCTCTTTGAGCTTGATAGTGTTCCTCTACTTTTATTTTATTCCACCACAAGGTAGGTTGCTTTTGAAATCTTCATTGAAAGGTGATAGTTCTAGCTCTTTTGAAAGCTAGTTGAATTCACAATGTGAGGCCATGTGGCCTCTATGTCAGAATGTAGTAGCTTTTTAACCATAAATGTGGAAAAAGGCCATAGTCTTATTGGTGGCATTTTACCAAACTCAACCCAACCAGAAGCTCTGAAGGGCCAAGGAGAATTATTCCAAGTTCTGATAATGAGCTTCTAAATCTAGGAGTGATGAAGGCACGTGGTATTGAGGTAAAATTAAGATTTAGAATTATTAATTTGATGACTAGACCATTCAATTTCCAATTTGATGGGAAGGTGGTTTGAGAGTAAAAAATCATGAATGACTACCAGAAGGTGACCCAAATTATTAAGAAGAGAGAAAGTTTTATTCTAAAATAAAAGCATGATATAAATGTTTCGCCACTCTATCAAAGCCTTAGTATAAGTTAGAGTATGAAAACCAAGGTGAGATTATAGTAAGATGGTGGTGATGGTTGGGATCGAATAAACCAAGTTTATTGTGCATGTAAAACCATACCTCTCTTTTATTGGTGCACCATCACATGGAGAATAACCCCTACTCATCCTTTGGAAATTTAATCATGTTAAAGTTACCATATAAGATATAGTTGACATATGATAGTGAATTAGTGAGCCAACACCAAAAAATTATCCTTTTAATTGCATCATTATAGGTATAATATTGGCAATACCGAGTCTCCCATACTATTTCAACTATATATAAATAAGTTAGAAGAATAAATTAATTAATACATAAATTCATTTAGTTAGATATGTTTTAAAGTTTCTTCTCTACACAAAAGAGCTCATCTTAATGTTAAAATACAACACATAGTCCAAGGGAACCTCTAAAAGTTTTAGAGATATTTTGCAAAGAAGTAGGGATGCGTATAAAAATTAACAAGTCTAAAATCATGTTTTTTCCTATTTGAAGGACAAAAAAAAGACAAACTTCCTCTATGAAGGGAACCCATAATAAAATATAAATGTTTTCACCTTGACTTACATAATAATCCTAGTTGGGAACTATGTAGGTCGAAAAACATTCAGTGGGGTTAGAAATCAATATAAGCGTTATATATTAGGTAAAGAAATGTTGAGCCATGGGATTGGAAAACCACAAGCACCTTGTTTTTGTTACTTGTCTCATTGGTGATACTTTTTGAATGTGAGGTTTGGATTAAAAACACATCAAACATAAGATGGATACATATAAAAATAATTCAAAATTATTGAATCACAAGCAACCTAAAAATCAAAACATTGATTCTTTATGAGATACTAATAACTAAGATAGGCACTTTTAATTTGGAGGCAATGATATGAATTGATTACTAAGCTATCTAAAATTGGGAAGAAACAGGTGGCCAAGAAATCAATTGAAGAAATGTTAATTAAGAGGAAAAAAACTTAGATAAAATAAAACACTAAGTGGATGAGCAAGTGGGATATTAGTCTGCCCAAATGTAGAGGTACTAATCAAGAAATTAAAATATATACAAGAGAAAAATCTAGACTAAACATTTGGACAAAGAAGCTAAGAAAGAATAGAGAATATTCATCAAGAAATTCAACCTTAGGAACATTATCAACAAACCTTGAAAAAATATAGATAGCATGATTGAGAACTAGCTCTCATCAGTGCAGGTGTGAGATAGGTAGATAGAAAATGGAAAAGTGAGTGTGGAAAGATAGAATATGCATATAGTTTTTACTTATGAATAATAGAGATAAAGTAACACTTACTATGGAATGCTCAGCCTATAGGGACATTATAATCAACTACATGGACATGCTGGTGGTTAACTTATTGACCACCCTTTTCCAAAGAAGATATATTAATAAAAATAATGAAACTTCTCATAAAAATTAATAGTCTAAGGTCCAACCTCAAAATAAATTGCTTTGTAATATAATAGAAATAAACATTATACCTACATAACTAGGAAATATATTATGTTTGATTCCTCTCAGTTGCTACAAAGTAGTGCCATAAGTAAGTGAAGGATACATTAGCCAAAGGGTTGTTCCTCATGGGTGATGATGAGGAGGAATGAGATACCCTCTTAGATTTGGTTCTTCAATGGCATTATTATAATTAATTGTAATCATTGGGTTAATTTTAATTTTAATATTGTCCTTATGTGTACCATATTATAATCTCAAAGTCATTGATATAATTTTATCATGAAAGACAAAGTTGTAGGGGAGAGGAGCCAATACTTTCACACCTAACTTGGCATTCATAGGGAACTTAAATTCCTTCACACTAATACTTGAAATTTACCACATAATTTTTTTTTATTATATAAATGAGGGAAGAACCCTCAGTTGGGTATATTAAGATGAAACATGAAGAACCAGGGTAGTACAAACACCATAGAAACATTAACTAGTAACAAAAGAACCAAAACTAAGCTTAAATGAAAGTTTAAGATGCAACCACCAACACAAAAATAGTTCAACCAAATTGAGTGGCCAATAACCAAAAAAACAAATTTAAAAAAAACCACCCAAGTAGACATAACCATATCTCAAGCCCATCCTCCACAAAATTTAACAGGGAAATACCTAGTAGAAGTGTTTGAGAGTCACCCATGTCAGAAGATTTTCAGCTAATAAGCCCATGAGGTCCATCACACCAATGTCCATAGGATCGAATTTACTTAAAAAAAATAAATTGCATGGATACCTTTAACCATATTAGCTTGAGTACCTTTCAACCCTTATAGAACCAATATATTTAAAATAATCCATTTGAGAATGGACACACCAAACTTTTCAATATTAATTAAATCCCTAGGGTTCCCTATGCTATTCACACAACTAGGAGCCACTTCTATGAGCAAAGAAGAAACATGGATATAATTGGTAGCCTTCAAAATTGAATTAAATTTATCTCATAGTCGACTATGCTTATGTTTAATATATATTAATTATTTCATGTGTTTAAGTGGAGGGAATGCCACACTTCAAATTGATTTAAAATTTAAAATTTGATATGCATCACAAAGTAGGTTGTTCCTAAAGATGTGTGTTGAGTACCTAATAGTTTTAAATATGATGTGTCATGTTGTGATTGGATATTTTACATAATAATAGTGTATAATTTATACAATGATGTGTAAATTATACAACTAGGTTTTATTTAAGTTGGTTCAAACATTGGGTACTCCCTACTCATGTAACCTCACAAGTAATAGTATATGCTCAAGTATTGATTCCTCTCCTATGGATCTATAATATTGTGATATTTTAACCTAAATAAGGTGGGGGTATACACAATCCAATTGCCATTATGGTTATATTCACAAAGAGACAACAAAAAAGAAACAATGTCATAGTCCTTATCGATTTATGGGCTCATGACAATTTTTGGTTATCATATTTTTTTGGTAAATTATATGATGCATGATAGTAAAATATTTACTATTCATATAGTATTTTAGAGTGTTTTGGAGGTGACATTGGCATAAAAAAATAATACCCATTATTTCCCACATTATTTGGGCTAAAGAAAAACAAGTTAGAAGAATATATTAATGAACTAAAAAATTTACCTTTTTTAATGGAACACATCATTATATTTATTAATTATAAAAAATATATATAAAGTACATGGAATGTTTACAATAAAAATATGTCCACCAAAAATTCATGAGATGATATCAACACTAGAAAAAACAACAACAATAAACCAAAGTACTAAAAGCATTGCTAGCTGAAAAAAAGGCTATACACCAAGAATCTCAAAATAATGCAACAGCAAAACACAATAACAAGTGGAACATAAATTAAAAGTAGTAACACCAAAAATAGAAGGTGGTAAATTATCCTTGGGAAGCAAATAAACCTAAGATGAGGGCTCTCTCGATAGTGGATCTAGAGCCACCCAACCATATGATAACTATTTGGTGAAGCCATAGGCAAGAGCACTCCACACCCAGGAAGTAGAGGCAAAATAATCCTAATTTACTCACCACCATGCACTGAGGAAGTTCAAGAATATGACCCAATAGAAGCTTTATCATGCAGTTGAGGACTCCATCTCTTCTATTAGGGAGGAGGAATGGAGAAATAACTACATGAGTGGATCCATTGATGTCTAGGAGCCAATGGTAGAGAATCCTTGGGTGGGTCATTTGGAAGTAAGCTATTCATATTGTATATAGCACTCCTCCAATGGTTGAGAATGCTGAAAAATGTTGAAACTCCAAGGCCACTTTTTCAACATATGTTTGGATCTATAAAAAAAAGATGAGAGCCCATAAATTTTATTATTAATGGAAAATCACTAAGAAGGAGCCTCATTACTGAATATAGTAGAAATCCTATATTTCCAAAGCTAAAAGGGATATAATGCTCCAAAAAAAATTCAAATAAATGTAATGTATAGTGGATACTAAGAAGGATATGCAAATAAAGCCATTCTCTAGTTGATGAGATCTAGGTGGAAAGGAATAAACAAAATGTGTGTCCATTACCAAGCCTCATAGGGTTTAGGGAAAGTCCATAATAAATGTTTAGAGGTACTGTATCTACAACATGTAGGGAAATTTATATGAGGATTAGTCAAATGTCAAGGAAATTTAATGTTTCTTTGAAATAATCTTCATTTTATACAAGATTAGGGAAAAAATCATTTGCAAAGTGGCCATTAATAAGTTGAATCTTCCTATGAAGAAGCACAATACCTCTAATAATCCCTTGCTCTAAATTAAGGGCAAAAAGATAACCAAAATCTTCAACAAATAAAACATAGAGTATATGAGTAAGCATGTATCCCTGTGAAAGAGCAAAAGAAGCCAAAGCTCTCAATCTTGTGGCCATTAATGGTTAAATGAGGTAATGCATTAGAGAATATAGTTCATACTATCGAGAATTTTTTTATCCAAACCCTAAAGCCTCTAACATGGAAAGGATATGATAAAGGGACATTCAATATGGTCATATGATTTTTAAAAAACAAGTTTAGAAAATAACGTTTGCTATTGAGAGCCACATGTCCATTTCATACCTTCCTAGACTGTGACTATGTTATCCAAGATTTATCAAATTTTTATAAATCCCATTTTCTTTGGTAAAAAAATTGTAAGAAAGATATGCTACTTCATGGTAAACTTGAAGCAAGTCTAGTCTGACAAACTACCATGTGGCTTTGTAATATTCACAAGGAAAACCCTCCAATACTGATGCTTTATCATTGGCCATGTTCTACATTGCTAAAAGAAAGCTCATCTAAAGAGAGGAGAGCATCACAAAGACATTAAGTTTAAGGGATAAGATTGAGAGGAATGCTATCCACACATCATAAATTTACTTAGGTAAATTTAACTTTCTTCATTAGACTAATGAATGCATCTTAATGGTCAACTCATAGTCTGATAGAGCATTGAAAATTTTAGAGCTCTTTTGTAATGAAGTAGGAATGTACATAAAATCTATCGAGACTAAAGTAATGATTTTTTTCTCCAAAGAAAAAACACATAAACTTTCTTGATGAGGGAAATTCATTGGAGACCATAATCTTGGCCTTAAATTTGACAACAAAATTAATTGGGAACTATGCAAATTGAAGAAAAATTCAAGGGGGTTGGAAAATGATAAACACACTACAAATTATGTGTAGAATAACTGAACTATAGGAATAGGAAATAACATGTACCTCATAATTGTTACTTATATTTTTAGTGATACTTTACAGAAGTGAGGTTTGGGTCAGTAATGCATCAAATATATTATGGAGATAGATAAAGAGAATTTAGAGGCATTAAATCATGAGCAACCTAAAAATGAAACCTCAGTCCCTTATGAGATACTATTCGATGAGACAAACACATTTCCTTAAGAGGAAACAATGTGTTTGGACCACTAATCCATCTAAATAAAATATAAAAAATGGATAATATAGGCGGCCCAAGAGTGATTGAAAAAATGTTAAGTAAGAGATAAAGAACTTGGATTTAAAAAACACCAAGTCGATGAGCAAGTGGGTCATTAGTCTTCATAAATGTTGAGGCACTAGTCAATTAATTTAAAGATATGTGAGAGAAAAAATTAGACTAAACACATGGATAAAAAACATAATCAAGAAGAGAGAATGATACATCAATAAATTCAACCTTATAGGTGAAAAATATAAATAACCCATAAAAATAAAATGGAAAACAAAAATGTTGATAGCTTAATTGAGAATAACTCTCAACAACTAAAGTGAAATACATGTAGGTAGAAAATTTTAGAAAAAGAGCAAGAAGAGTGATTATGTAGATTTTGTAGCCTAGAAATAGTGGAGATAAAGTGACACTATATTATGAAATGCTTAGCCTACAAAGACATTAGAATAAATTACATGGACATGTTGACCTCTCTCTTTAAGGATAATAAAATAACAATAACAGTGAAATTCTCACCAAAATCAATAGTAATAAGTCCAACTTAATAATAAAAGAAATAACTTTGTGCTATATGGGAGCTTGGAATTTTACACATATGGAAAGGAATATATAGTGTTTGCTTCCTCTTAGTTACCATATAAGGTCTCTTAGTTAAATGAAGGATGTATTAATGCAAAGGGTTGGTCCTCATTGGGTGATGATGCAATGTAATAAGATACCCTCTAATATTTGTGTCTTCAAAGGTTTTTTTGGGGATTAAGTGTAAGTTTTGGGGTACTTTTAATTTTCATACTATCTTGTAGCGTAACATACTATAAGTTTATATTTGCTAATAGAGATTTTTTTTACGAAAGACAAAGTTATAGTTATATAATATTGTGATAATCAAGAATTTATGTTACTATATGTTTGACATGAAAACACTTTTTTTGATGAAATATTGCTATATTACTTTATAAAAAAATGTAGGTGGGTAGTTTGAAAGTACTCCCCAAAGTCTAACACATTAAGTCAAACAACAAAAAGGCCTAGGACAACATAAAAAAATATAAGTAGTCCATAGGACCAATTTCTAGATCAATTTAGTATTATACAATAATAAATTAGGATATGATAGCAAAGAGTCTAATGGAAGGTGGAGGATCTTGGTCAATTGGTTTTCCCCAACCAACATATGATATGACATCTCCCTCAGGTAATTAATCCCACTTGATGTTTGCATTCTTTATTGCCTTCATGTTTTCTTCAATACCTATTTGAGTGCCATTTTGAGTGGATCTAATGGGAAATATTTATAGAGCTAACTGTGGCAAATTTTCAGGGCAAGGAGAAGTCCAAATGTCATGCTATGACAAAAAAGGTGGGAACATTTGAGGTAAAAACCAACTAGATTGGCTATGAGAGAAAAAATAATATGTGGTTCTAGGGGTGAGATTGCCAAAACATTGTGTGGGAACCTTTTAAGGCAAGGAAGAGGATCCCAATCATCACATTTATTCATAGGAGGTGAGTGAATTTGAGGTAGAAACCAACTAGACTAGTTGTCAGAGTAGTGATGAGAGTGAATTCTTTTATACCCCCCTAGGATTCAATGCCTTAGAGGTGAAGAGGGAGGTAATTGAGTAAAATTGCAATGTGCATTCCCTGATCTTGTAAGGTTTGGAGACAGGTCACTTCAAGATCCATCTTGTTAGCTTGCACTTATATTTGTGTAAACGCATTTGCAATAACTATAGCCTTGTTATAAGTAGAGAACTGAATATCAACTTTAGAGTTAGAAAAAATTACTACATTTGTTTCTTCCAAATAAAAATAAAAATTTCTACTAAAAAATTATGCCAAATTTGTGTGGATCTTATAGGTATTATAATCTAATCACCCAACATAATCTTCTAATAGATGAAAGGATCTGACCAAAAAGGTTTGAAAAAAACATGGATCCATGTCCATGCCAACTGAGCTTTATTACAAAATTAAAACAAATGCTTAATAGTCTTAGTATGGTTGCATAAAATAAAATTAGGATACATAATGCCTAAATACATAAGGCGACAATCCAAAGGTAATCCATAATAGAATAAGCACTATGAAAAGTGTATAATCTTGGGCTCAAGGATGACATTCTAAATAGTTTAAAATTTTCTTCTCTAGGTGTGAGAAACAAACTAGAGAGACCATTGATAATTGAACTAGTCAATTATTGGTAGACGAGGTGAGATCTAGTCATATCCATTACTGGGACTATAATATAGATAGGGGATTTCAACATACAACTTCTAGTCCCTCCAACATCAACTGGTGGAGATAATTAAAATTTTGTGTAATATCTCAACAAGCACCACATTAATAACCTTTTGATAATATTCTTAGACATTATTTTTCAAATGAAATTTAGATTTAGCTTAAATCCAAGATAACCAAGCTCTAGTGGGATTGGAGAAAATGTCTTTCACTTTATACATACTTCTTCTGAAATCTTAAGAGCGTGGACTTAGGGCACCTTCATATAGGGAACATCATGAAAATTTATGATTGGAGACCACCAAAGAGAATTATGGTTTATAAAAATATCAACACTGAACTAATCCCCATTCAAAATAAATAATGGCTCAATAACCTACCATGCTTTCCAAATGATATTGACAAAAAATAACTAAACAATCTTGACAAGGCAATGCATTATAATAAGGTTTTAAAATACTAAGCCCGTCCAAGCTGGTCATCCATAATGAGAACCACAAAAGATGCAATTTCATAGCATAAATATCATATACCTTTTCAATGGCACAAATAACTTATTTCACACACAAAGAAGTGCCTTGATAGTGAATGGCAAGAAGACCTAGACCCCTTGTTTCCATGGGGAAATAATAATTCTCTAAAGATACACAATGAGAATCTTTCCCATTCTCAAAAATGGTCCAAATAAAGTATTTGAGTAGTTTCTCAATATTTTGGTAAGAAGATTTGAATGGAATCCAACATGATGTGTAGTAAACATGAGTTCTAGTGAGAGCCTTGTAGGAACCTCCTAGTCAAATACCAGAAAAACATATTATTTTTTAAATTAAATTTGAGTTATAAAAAAATAATTACAAACCAAATAAAGGTCTTAATTCCACATCGATTTGTAGTCCTACATTCCCAACCAAATCTAATTAAGTAAAATTCATAAAAGACTACATCAGTGTAAGCATTATTATTGATTTCAATAATCATCGAAGTACAATATCCATTACACCTATTAAAATTATGTTATGAAATACTATAGAAATTTCTCTATGGATAGATGTACAATAATTTTTTCTCAAATAGATATTGCCTAATCATTTACATTGACATAGTAAAGTGATATTCATCTAAATAATACATAATCATTATTATTCATATTGGCCATAAGTTTTCCATTTTCCTTTCTTGGGTACAAACAAAATAAAGATACAACATTATTTACAGTTTATACAATTATGGTAACTCCACCATATATGTCTAATGATACAATAAATACATGGATATCATCTAATGATTACATTCATATGCCCAAATTGGTAGGAATGAAAATTATCATAATAAAGAGTGCTACTCACTGGAGTGCTACACACTTGTAGAATTCCATGTTGATAAAAGAATCAAATAGAAATGGACAAGGGAGAGCATCATTTGAGGGATTTTACTCCATCTACAGAGCCTTTAGATCCCCCACACACATCTTATCCTCTTAAAGTGGCACCACCCTTCTATGAAGTTAGAAGGCACAAAGAACTAATATATTGAGAGAGAATCCATGGACATAAAACAAGTCATTAAAACAACATGAAAATACTTGCATTAATGTAGTGTATGGAAATGGATCAGAACCAACATGATATAACATTCCTAATATTTACTAAGATAAATGCATGCATCCCAAATCTAGTACTAAGGAATGTTTGGTCACTGTAGACATTGGGTAGACTTTAGTGACCACAAAGACAACTCCAACCCTTACCAAGTTTCCAATATCCTTTACACATTTCTCAAGTTATCCAATCATAGAATGGGCACATAATCTCACCAATACACTTTGTGTGCATTAATATGATGTCACTTTTAATCACCTACAAGTTCAAAATCACTCTATTTTATATTGACTGTGTAAAATAAAATAATCACCATAAGTTATCTACTGAAAATGAAACACAAGCTTTACTGTAAGGTGTCCAAATACTGAATGTGTTTTTTCATCCAAAAGTGTCAGACTTATGACAACATGTTTTGCATCTATAAATAAAGTTTCATTTTCCAAAAGTGTAAATCCATTGAACATTGGTTTAACATTCACCATCTAGGGTTTCTTTTTCCAAGATGGGATCAACATACAAATGTGTGAATATTGTTCCAAAAAGGGATATATTTTGATATGTGTTTGTAATCAATAGATGAATAAATTACATAGTTAATTAATGAATGATCTTAATGATCCAATCACATAGTTTCAAGGTGTCATGCTTTGCTTTCCACGTAAATGTAAGATCTCCTTTCCTTAAGATACAATGATTATCAATAAATAAAGCAAAGGTAAATTCTTCCCAAATCTAAAACCCATATCTCCAACCTAGGATTCATGAAGGTTAATAATCCAATGTCGATATACTCCCAAAAATTATCTAAGATCAATATTTATGGGTTTCCATAACTTAGAACTTCAAGAAAATGCATTCAACAAAAAAAGTGTCCTTTTATATATGTATAGTACACAAATGATAACACAACTCGTAAGCATCCCATATCATATAAGAAAAGTGTTATCACAAGGTACCAATAATTGAGAGCTGGTATTTTTATTGATATTTTAGTTGTGAATGACCTGATAGACAAATATGTAGAATTTATAAACATATTGAAGGTGAGAGCACTAACTGTTTGACAAGAGCCTAAATATATTAAAATTTAACCCTAAAATGAATTACTAAAAATAATCCAAAATAGATTACTAAAAATAGCCTGAATATTTTAATTGGTGCCTTCATACAACTGACTCAGGCCTAAAATGAATTACTAAAAATAACCCGTGTGTCGTGAAAGCTATCTGAATACGTATGACCTATCAGCTTACACTAGATGTAGTCACATAATTATACACAAATATTAGCAACATAAAACCATCAAATGCAGTCATCTAGCCATCAAATATTCCCAAAATATACTTATAAAAAAAAGTATGTTATTATCTAAAATAATAATTAGCATAGCAAAGATATGTATAGATAGTATATCAAGCTTGAATTAGATGCGTATGCATCGAAGAGTAGATTTAAGAGCTGTAATTAGGCATGCCTAGGCATCTTTAGACATTATCTGAAATGGGAGGAGTTCTTAATACACAATTGGGATCTCTGTGTCTAAATCCCACTTCTTCTCATATCTATCTCTGATTATTTTTTAGATAATTGTTATTCACCGATTTTATTTTGATTTCTTTCTTCAATTTTTATATGAAATATGGTATGCATTCAATGTTTCTTCTCAATGGAGATTTAGATAAGTCGATGATGAACAGTCAATTCAAACACCTTGCAGACAACGATGAAGACTTTTGCAAAAAATAAATTAAAAAAATTCATTAATTATATGACAACCTTCTAATTGAACATTTAGGTATTTATTTTTTTTAAATAACGGCTATAATTTTATATGCGTATTCAATCTCTTTTAATTATTCTTACTCTTTAAGGGTGATTGTATCTTACCACTGTATTTCTTTTTTAAAGACAGTTACTATATATAATCAATTTCTTTTAATTATTCTCATCTTTTAAAGTCGGTTAAATCTTGTTAATGTAATTTTTTTCTCATTCTTCAATATATATATAAATGAATCCATCTCAATTTTAAACAGTGTTCTCCATAATAAGCACTGAATTTGCAGTCCGATCCATCTTATCCAAATAGACAACTCCAATGGTAGATAGAAGGCCCTCAAAGATGTCCCTTCCATGCAATCCACCTTACCATGACGCCTCTATCTCAAAACTAAATTTCTTATAAACTTTTATGCATTTTCTAAGTTCATTCCATATCATATATTGTCGTTATCCTTTGTTCATGCACACCTTTGTGCATTTATAACTTTATGTCACGCAAATTTAGGTGATCAAGAAGGATGGTGGGTGCCGTTGTAGGACGGGGATACGTGAATACAATCTGCATGATTAGTTGGTTTTTAAATGGCTCTACTACTGAATCCCACTGCTTCTCATTAACTTATTCATTGTACAAAATCCAGATGGTATGATGGTAAAATTATCGATGATGAAATCTTGACCACACGGCCTAATTAAGGTTGCTACCACAGAGCCTTGAGAGGGATAGGTGGTTTCTTAAGCATACACATATTAAATGAATTATCTGATGGTGAGTTTAATCTATTAAAATATAATTGATAAATATCTTAATAATTTAATTTTTATATTTTCATCCACTCTTTACATGTTCTTATTTGAGAAAATATTTTCCTTGTAGTCTTATTAACTTGTTATGGTTACTATTAGACATGATTAAGATGTAACTATATTACATATTTATTTTAAAATAAGTATAAGCATTATTTTAAAATATATGTTTAAAAGATTAAAGTCATAACGATTACTCAAATAATTCAATTTTAACAATTTTGATTGATGACATGGTTGAATAATCGTATGAGAACTAAATGGTCTTTATCATTTACTGAGATAATTTGTATAGGTATATTTAGTTTCTAATCCAATAATCTATTACAAATGGGTAATATAACTGAAAAATCAAACATGATAATATCTTATCAACAATCACACACATTTGATTGTTAATTAGAGGAAAAACATTATATGCATTCAACCTGATATGATTGTTTATTAGGGAAAAAACATTCTATGCATTCAACCTGATAATAATTATTGACTTGTCATTTGTCATGTTCTATAAAAATTCTTAGATTCAATTTTATCTAATACATCAATTAAAACAAAAATATAAGAGTAGTACAAAACATGCAATTTTATCATCCAATTCATATCGTCACTACCCATGCCAAAATAAATAAAAGTAAATGTTCATATCTAGAATGAAACTAAAATGAATGTAAACCAATCCATATGATTTTCTATCCACATCCCATAATTTATATATAGTTCCTTATCTTCAATGATAATTTTATTTGTATAGAGGGGATAGTCATTGATATCAAATCTACGTGATATAAAATATTAAAATCATGATAACATACAATAAAAATTATTCCTCATAATTACATAACATCCATTTATCTGAATAACAATTAATTCTCTTAATTGAAGTTCATAAATATAAAAGTAGAATAACAATAATTAACTTAATCATAATATATAAAATAATTAATAAAAATCAACATCCTTAATTGCATAATAACAAATCAATAATTTAATTGCACAAAAACAAATCAATATTCTCATTAATAATTATAATGGTACTATATAATGCTAATGAAAAGCAAGTGTCTTCAAAATATGACACTGGGTAAAACGGGATGTAATAAACTTGGATGAAACCCAACATAAAAAAACATTCATAACCAATTTGATTCAATAAGTTTTCATAAAAATACATTTAAGAAACATAAGATCTCGTATCTCGTTGAGAAATTATGTATAGTAAAGAATGCTTAGAATAGTAATGTTTACATCCATAAGAATAATATTTTCTTGTCATTAATATTCAATTGATAGTTGAGGAATATAAAGGTACGAAGATATGGGTCCATATTATTATTTATGTCAAAAACAAAACTAACTTGTTCAAAACTCTCTGCATTGCATAGACATTTAGAAATGTCTTCTCGGAATTTATTTCTAATTATTTTATATAATTGATATATACTTGTCTATGTATGGGTGAATGGTCCAAATTTGATATCATTAAATTGTTATGATGACTATCAAAACATGAAAACTATTTTAAGCATCTTCATATAACCCCAAAATCTATCTTGTGCTTATCATGTCCCATGTCAAGGACATTCGTATAACATTGATACATGTTAAGACTGTTTGCACAATCTTGACATGTTTACTCAACCTTCTTTTAATAGTAGGTGCACTTGTCCAACACTTCCTTTGTTTTCACTCCTAGCCATTAGAAATTAGTCATATATACCAATTTTTCCAAGTTTGGTTTCATTAATTTATAATTATACAAGTCATGTAGCTCATTTGATCATTTAAGACATATCTAACATGTGGAGCCTCAATATTGGATATATGTGATGCATATAATTTATTTTGGTGACTCTTTGTTAAATTTTAGGAGTTGGATAAATTAGAAGGGCTTAACTAACACTATCTACACATACTTCAAAACCAAACCTTTATCCAATTTCTTCTTGCAAGATTTGTTGATTTTAGAGGGTAGAAGTTGAGGCACACAATTAGAACAGAACTCAACAATTGGTGAGCATGATCAGAATCCTATTTCATATTTCATAAATACTGACGAAGACCATGAAGGTTGACCAAGTTCATTTTTTACAGTCTTGGCATTTCCCCCTGCTCAAAGTCAAGCTCAATTATGACATGTCAAACAATCTCAAATTCATGTGGACATGTTTAGATTGCAACAATAGATTAAAAAAAAAATGTATAATTAAGATAAGATTTCCCTACCTCATTTATGTTAAAGTATGAAAATTAATTAAGCATTATTTACTACAATTTTGTGTGTTTTATGATTCTTAATTTGAGACAAACATATTTTATGTATACTTTTTGGTATACCCATTTTAACATGTATTCTTGGGTTTCATGTTTTGGTGAACCCCTCCATCTTATGCTTCTTGGTACTTATCTTTAGTTGAATTTATTTTTTATGTATGCGTGTACACGTGCGCATGTATGTGTGTGATTTTTATATGCTAGATCCCTAGGGTTTTAATGTATAATTTCAAATTTATTATTTTAAATCCCATGCATTGGTCATTGGAATATATATTTTATTTGTCTCTTTTGCACATGTAATTGAATTGTTTAGAAATTTTCTTTGTAATAGATAAGCAAAACCCTTTGGATAATAGAGATTTGAGATCTACTTATGATGTCAATTTTTTATTCTCTCAAATTGATAATTATTTAGTGCATTATCCTAACATTATAATATAGATTATTTCCAATTATGCCAAATCCTAGAGCCTGTTTGCAAACACACTAAATACATTATGTCTTATTTATAAGATCTCCAAAATATTTAATCCCATTCCAAACACATTTCTAACTCCATGAATCTTAGTTGGCTCATGACATTACTCCTATAAATTAGCAATTACAGAAGAGCAACATCCATTTTGGCCACTAATGCTTGCCCTTCCATAATTGCCTTTGATTTTTAGACATTTTTATGTCATCATTGATTTATTTGAAGGCATCATAGAGCTAAGCTTTCCAATCAAACAATTGTCATGGAAATTTATTTTGCCTGCATCATAGCTACATCCATGACTTGCTCATACTCAAAAAACTCAAATATGGCATCAAATTCATTATGAAACTTGGGCATTTGTGTTTTAATCTCTTCCAACCATTATTCCATTACCCAATCTATTGATATTATGTTAATGAGAGATATAAAATGATTTGATTTAGACATCACCTAGCTACCTATTTTTTTGATACTAAAGTCAAGCATGTGTCAGTAATTATCTTTCTAGACTTGTTGGTCATTATTTTTCTCTCTATGTTGGTCATTTTCCTATTATATTTGGTTGGCTGATTATGATATGAAAGCATACAAAGTGTTGGTGCTATTAATTTTCTTATTCAAAGGGACCTGTTCAACATTTAAGGCCACTTACCGAGGTGGGCCATGTACCATGGGATGAGTTAATGATTTTTAAGGTGTCATTGGTGCTTATAGCAGTTGTGTCATATGTAAGATAAAATTTATGTGCTTGATAGTTAGGGCCTAGATATCCATCTATCATGACCCCCACGTATCACCTATGGTTGTGGTTGAATATCTTCATCTCCCTCTGAGGATGATGATGAGTATTCTTCCCTTGTCATCAAGCCCCCTCTTAATTCCTTATCATATACATTTATTATATCTTTTACTGTTGAAAACACCCATGACTCTTCCAATCACTCTAGTTGTGTATCTATATCCTGCATTAACCTTTTCATTAGGAGGCGAAAAATTCTTTATTGTTTCCCAAAACTATCTTTAGGATATTACTATTTAGGTAGATATAATTATTACTAGTTTTGATATGTATTAGATTACCCTCTAGTAGTTTTAATAGATTATTTAACCATGTGGGTTGTTCTTCATCATTACCGTAGAGATCCTAAGAGGGATCCAAAATGTATAACCCATTTTCTAAAATTTAACATGAATAGATCTACAATATTCACAACCATAGCTGCATGGAGTATGATAGAATCCCATGGTATGGTCATTCAAGAAGAGGTTACTTTCTATAGTCAGACCCATATAGATAGAGGGGACACCTCTAACCCAAATCTATCTAGGGGTTTGGGCCCAATTCTTGGCAAGAGTTAGAGAAGCATTGGAGGGTGAAGGATTTTATCCATATCATAGCCTCCTACCTACACTCTTCCATCCATTAATCAAGTTGGATTTGGAGCTTTCTTATTCCAAATTCATAATTATCAAACTAGAACCCACATAAGTTCACGAGGATGGTTTCTAGGCTTCAACCACTTTTGTTTCCTTTATCTCTGCTCCTTTTTGTTTCTCCAACTCTTGTGTACCTTTGCCTAATGTTGGTTGTGCTTGGACCAAGGTTTCTTGCATGATTTGAATGCACTGTATAGAATCCTCCTCCTCCTCCTCCTCCTCCTCTTCCACTTTATTCTTCTACTCTACATATTTTGACTCCTCCTTATCATGTTCTTCTTTCTGCTTCTTTTCTTCCCCTTCTTTGTCTCTTGTAGTTTTTTAACCTATGGCATTTCATGATACTTCTTGTTATTCTATGACCTTTTTATTCACATCCACCTACTTGTGGAGGTCCTCAATCCTTTTATATTTAGCCTCTTTAGTTTCTTGATCCATTGTGACCTTCTTCCACTACTGTGCTTTTTAAGATTTATATTTCTCTGCCCCATCAACAATTTACTTTTACTACTTTGGTAAGTCTTCCTTCTTTTTATGGGCCTTCTCATCCATTTTGTCTTTTTCTATGTGCACCCTTTTCGTATCCATGACTTGTTGCTATTTTAATTGGATTTATGGTTATAATAGATCTTGGTGGGCTTGGTGAGGATGATGATTGATGTATGCATGTTACTATTATACACTAGTTTCTAGAAAGGAGTTAGCGACTAGACCTCTTGATTGTTGTAAAAAGAATACATTATGGATGAATGACTAGCCTAGATGAGTCCATTTTATATTTGTATGCACTAAATTATGCTTTCCCTGCTAATAATACTAATCTCATGCTAATTTAGTCTAATTCATATATTTCCTAGCTTAAACTAGTTAGTAGCCTAAAAATCCCCATGTCATTCCTATATCCCATAAACCTTTTCCCCATTATAAAACCAATTAATCTCCCCATTAAGCCTCTAATTAAGCATATTACAGACTAACCTAGTCCCTAAACTAAGCATATTTATTCACCTACCACCCTAGCCACCCTACCACCCTAGCCATTCCTACATCCCTATGAGCCCTAAACCTCATTAATTCCTATCTAATCCCCTAATTATCCCCTAAATTAATGTAGAAGTCTCTATAACTATAGAACCTCCTCTAAGACTCTAGAAGTCTATAAACTAGAGACTTCTAAATAATTTAAAATTCCTCCAAAATTCCCTCCATTTTCCTATAAAAGGCCATGCTTGGGCCATGGCCAAGATAACTAGAAAGACATTAAGCCATCACTTTTACAATATCATTAAAATCCATAACAACACTCTAGCACTTATCCAAGCCATTATCCACTTCACACAAGCATTTAGAAGCCATTGACAAATCCTCAAGCAATCCAATAGTTTAATTCCCTCCATTTTATTATAAAAGGCCATGTTTGGGCCATGGCCAAGATAACTAGAAAAACATTAATCCATAAATTTTACACTATAATTAACATCCATAAGATCACTCTAGCACTTATCCAAGCCATTATCCACTTCACACAAGCATTTAGAAGCCATAGACAAGTCCTCAAGCAATCCAATAGTTTAATTTTTTTTGACATCAAATCATCCAAGTGAAATTCATAGAATGGAGCTCTAAAGATGTAAAAATGATGGTAGGCTTACTCTATTCATTCTAATTTGCCTCTTTTATCCATTTCTATTGGTGTTATTAATTTGTAGGTTGTATTTCTAAATTTAGTAATATTGCATAAATCTAAAATTTGGTGCACATTTTGGTGACCACGGTGGGACTAACCTCCCTTATTTAGTCTAATACCATTGATGGAAGTGATTTAAGTGATTTTAGGACCAGCTGGATGTAGATCTAATCCTGAATAATCAATTTGGTGACACGTATAAGTGAATCATGACTTTACCCTGGTATTCACGGTATTATAGTCATGATTTTGTAGATACTAGTTATGATATTTCTAGTTAGTCAGTAAAGGTTAGGGGTTTTTGTAGGGTTTTATCCATCGATAAAACCATGACTTTGATATTCATGACTTTGTCCTACAAGTTGTAGTATTGTAAGTTGCAGTAGCGATATTGTCAAAAGTAGTACTTGGGGTCAGGTTATAACCTATTTCTACTAAACTTCCTTTTCTATAGGTATCTTGTTTATTGGTATTATTTCTATGTGCAAGAAAGAAAGGAAACCCACCTAGGATCTAGCTATTTGTACATTTTTGACAAAATTGTGACTCTTTTAGTAGTGATATTGAACTGATAATCATGGTATTATAGATCCAAGTTGTGATATTGTCAAATGTAATACTTAGTGGTAATTTTGTCACCTATACCTTACTATCACTTAATAATAGATAATTTTGATCTCTATTCCTTACTTTCTCTATTTGGAAGGATATCCTAGATCTGTGGTTGTAGGGAAGAAGATATTAAACTAAGACCTTAACCTTTTGACCATCTCTCACAAAGTCATAACTCCCTCAGTAGTGGGCTTACTCTGATAATCATAGGTTTGTAGTCAGTAGTCACGATATTATCTTCTTTCCTAAAATTGGTAAAAATTTGACACCTTTTACTTTCTGTTTTACTTTCTGTGTCATCAACAAAGGTATCTCCACATTAGAAAGATAAGTTTATATGATTCTGTGAGTCAAGTTAAAATATTTTTTGTCAAAACCTTAATCATTCTTCCATCTAAATATTTTGGTTTAAAAAATCCTTTCACCTATAGGAAGACCTTAACAAGTGTTGGTTTCTATTTGCAAGGATCATAAGAGGCAAGGGAATGATAGAAAAACATCTCAAATCCCATCACATAGATTGTTTTAATCCCTTTTACAATATCACAACTTGTAACTTGTGGTTTTGTCTGACAAGTTCCAACTTTATCATTTTCAGTCACAGTTTTGTAGCTTAAGTTTATAGCATTAGGTTTAAACTTTAGGAAGATAGCATTCTATCATAAAAAAATTGTATTTAATTATTTTCACTATAATTAATTTATTAGCACTTAGGATATATGTTTCTACTGTCATATGGAATATCATAGATTGTGATTTAACTATAATTGTAATTTTATTAGTTTGAGTAGCAGTATTGTTAGCTAACCATATCAGTCTATTAACCTTCTACAAAATTGTGACTTAGGACTTGCAATTTTGTTAAGCTAGTTACAATATTGTCCTTTTTGGTTATGATATTACTTTGTTTACTCATGATTTTATAGGGGCTTGTGGGATTGTAAAAACTTTAAACAACTAACCACTTTGGTTGCAGGACCCTTCAATATTTTGTCACCCCAATCAGATTTCTAACCTTTGTGCTTGCAAGGAGGGGTGTTATTTCATAAATTTGTCTAGTTTTCATTGTTATCATAGTTGTTACTGCATACATCTTTTGTAGTAGAAATTGTTTCTTTGTATATACTTGTGTGTGTGTGTGTGTTATCTCATAGATAATTTGCCATATCATGCCCATCACACATAAGCAATTAAATTGGTTAATTAATTGTATCATGTGTTTGCTTATTTTTTAACCCCCTCTAGGATAGCACATGATGTGGAATTGATACCCACACATGGGCTTAATATATATGGGTTAGTGTCATAGATTTCACAATCACACTCTAATAAAACTCTATTTTTTGGTGGAGTCTAAATATTAGGAGAGCTATCGCTATGGCCAAAGAAAAATTCCCCATAAAAGGTTTTGTGGAGTGAGGGGCGGTGAAGCTCCAACACCTAAGATAATCAGGCAACCTCCTACATGGACTTGGGACTCAATGTACCATCATGTATATTAGGGATGCACCTAGATCCTTTTGTGTACCTTAGATTAGTGGACCTCGACCGTAACATGTGTTCCACTATAGGAGTCAATATGAGCTCTAAAGTAGCCATCAAGTACAAGTGGGGTTGAGAGGGTTTGATAGATTCTATAATGGGTCACTAGCCTAGAACCTCACCTATGAAGCTGTTGGATGGTACAGGCATCATGTTACACACCCATTATAATTTACTAATTTAGGATCATGTTTTATATCTATTGTTTGAGTGTTGTGACTAGACCCATATTGTTTGTCAGCTGATTCAGCCATGCCCATATTTTGTGTGATACCTGAGAGACCCATACATTAATGTTCATCATCCTATGATCGTATCACATCCTAAATCCTCTGTTACTCACCCATCACTCATGCACATTTGACATTCGGTTATTTACACCTAGTCTTCATATAGTACCCATCCTCTTGGTATCCATTTTACAACTTGACCATTATATTTTGTTCATCATTGTACCCCATCCTAGTGCTCATATCATTTACCCATATATATTAGTCATCTACCTCCTGTTTGTCCTTTCTCCTCCACACCCAACACCCATATAGTATTCATCTCAGATATCCATTTTCTATACCTCCTCCATCTCATATTTATTTTATTTGACCACTATATTCATCCTATTATCTAATATTCATACCATTTAGTCCATCTTATACATCCATTATTTACCAACCCATCCCATTTGTCCTATAACATCTTTAGGCAGTAATCATCCCCTTTCATAACTAGTTTGTATATAATATCCTATTTCTTATTTATTTGTGCATTTTGATAAAATTTTGCCTATCATACCACCCTATATTCATTTCATACTATCTTTGACCATTATAATTTCAATCTACATCTACTTTATCATCTCATATTCAACTTATAGTGCCCATCTTCTATCTACTACCCATACAATCTATATCCATCCTATAACACTTGCATATAGTATCCATCCCCTTTTCACATCTTTTCTTGTTCATTATTCTATATCCATTCCCTCTACTATCCATCTCATCTATACCTTTAATTTCCCTCTTCATGTCCTTTTTGATTATATATATCATATCCCATATCCATTTTATCCATCCCTTTTATAGCTTAGTTGCTATTCACCCACATCATATTGAACATAGTATCTATCCTCATCACACCTTCATATAGTAATCACCTCTCACATCTTTATAGACTATATTGAATATATCCTCTTACCTCATATCCATTTGTATACCCATCCTTTTTTGACCCATTATCCATCATATTATCCCATATCCATCTCTCTTGTACTTGAATTACCCTATCCCCTCATAATTTCCCTATCCACATAGCCCATATTCCACATCCTCTATCCACTAATTCACCCCACTTATGTTATAACATCTTCATATAGTAATATCTCTCTTTCACTAATTTATTTGAATATACCATTCTATTTCCTACCCATTCAAATATTTTTGGCTATCATACCCATTTCATACTATGTTTTACCATTGTCTTTTAACTCTTTACTCACTTTATAGTGACCATATTTTTATCTACTACCCATTTTACCCATATCTATCCCACAACACTTTCATATAGTATGCATCCTCCTTCACATCTTCACAAGCTAGCTTTTATATATATATATATATATATATATATATATATATATATATATATATATATATATATATATATATATATATATATATATATATATATATATATGTATGTATGTATGTATGTATGTATGTATGTATGTATCATCTTATCTCCTATCCTTTTGTGAATTTTGGCTAGTTTTTGTCTATCATACCATTCCATATCCACCTCATACCATCTTTGACCATTATTTAATATTTCATATCCATCCTATCCACCCTATGAAAAATTTATATAATAAAGACCTATTTTAATGTCTTCCTTTATAGCCTAATATCCTTTTATGTATCCATCCTTTTGACCAATCTTATATCACACCACCTTGTATATAAATCACCTATAATCACTATTCACCCATCACATTTTTACATTAACATCTAACCACCACCCATTTCACACTCATCTTTATTTGATAACTAGTTCATCCACATACATTTATATATAATCTATCTTGAGTAGTTATTCTTATCCAATCCTTCAATCATCACATATCACACCCTATATATATCACACATCTCTTGTCTTCTACCCATCTCATTCTCTTTAAATACTAGATTTCATCTTAAAATCAAGATTTTAGTAGTCACACATCTTCTTTGAATCATTATTCATCATATCCTCTTGACTTTAGATTATCACTATACATAGTCTTGTAAGATCCTAATCTATCACGCATCATTATCTTCATCTCTATCAGGTACCTTTATCCTTTATCACCCATAAACTTATCCATTTACTGGTAGACAAGGATATTTAATCCCATCACTCCTCCTTCATCCTTGCTAGATTGGTTTCTTAAAAAGACTTTGTCTCTTGGTAATTCTTGGTCATCTCATCTTCTTACATCATCAAATTTTGACCACTAGTAATTCAATTTATAGACATAAGTAGTATTTGAAGACATCCATCTCATCCATCACATTTCATCACATCCCTCTTTCATAATGGTTATCCACACCCAATCCCAACTCAGGATTAGATAGGGATCCAACCAAGATAATAATCCAATGGGACATATGATTGACCCAATTCAAGAATATGAAAAAAATCATAGTGATATACACACACCTAGGGAAGATAATGAAAGATTCAATCCCCTCCATAATGATGAAGTAATAAACCTCATTGACCTCTATTTATATGAAAATTGTGATCATGTCCTGGCATGTGCCATAGAAATAAGGGGCACATTACATTCCACTTTTGATCGTACCCTCTTGCACAACCTAGACTTCCCTCCATCATGTCCAAACACCCCATGTTAACATGTTAATCACATACCCCAAGTAGAAGAAGGCATGAAATATGGATTTTCCAAAGAAGAACACCCACAACCCTTCTTAATAATTGCACTAAGGATAATCAGAGATAAGATGTCATTGAGGATCACCTCGACCAATTAACACAATAAATTAACTTTATACTCTACAATCAATGCCCATCATCTCCTAGACAAAATAATACCAATAATAATAATACCAATACTACTAACACTGCCAATAACACCAACACTAACAATACCAATAATGCCAATAATACCCCTAGTACCCATATCTGTCAAGGTAGTCAAAATCAAACTACCAATCCTCTTGGGAGACTCTGCCTTTACCCAAGAATGGAAAATGTTGAAAGAGACCCTTTAATAGATAGATGCATGATCTCAAGCTCTTAAATACAAATATGAAGACTTTTGTTCATCACCATTGGGCATGAGTATTTTTTAGATCCCATTTGCTCCACACTTTTAAGTACCCAAATTTGAGAAATATCAGGGAAAGGGGGGACCTTGGAGATCATGTCCAAGAGTTTTATGTAGCTTACCATGAGATAGCCTAGGAGGATGCTTATTTGTTGAAACTATTTACCAAAAGTCTTATAGGACCCACTTTGGAATGGTTCATGCACTTGCCTAAAGGTTCAATATCAAGTTTTGGGGAATTAATAGAGAAATTTGTTAGACATTTCTCATTCAACATAGAGCATGATATCTCCATTATTGACCTCTACAACACAAAATAACAAAGCAGGGAAAGTCTAGTATATTTCCTACAAAGATGGTAGAGCCTGGAAAGCTGATTAAGGTGCACTATACTTGAAAAGGAATTAGCCAATATCTTTGTAGATAATCTTAATACAAAGCTTAAATATCAATTAAAATTATATCATGCCAAGACCTTCAATGAAGTCATAGAAAAAGGAATGCAAATAGAGAAATCTCTTATCGAAAAGGGAAATATCAAGTCATATTTTTAGAATGAGCACAATTAAAATCAGGATAATCCTTTTTTAAGAAAACCCAAAGTCTTCAATAAGAATAAAAATGGCATGGGTGATGGGGTAATGGATTCCAAATAACATGTACAAATAATTCAAAATAAAGGCCCCACACAACACCCTAATGTCTCTTCCATCAGGGTTCTTTGAGGCAAGCCTAAGCCTTGTACAGGAAAATAACCACTTACAAGCTTGGGAGTCTCGATTGAAAAAGTATTGGATCAAATGATTACCACCAACATGATTATTTTGCCTGAGATTAGACCTATGGATGATCATCAACCAGAACTAGATTGGTATTATGAGGATGAGTTTTGCAAGTACCATAGGGTTAAATAACATGACACTAAGTGGTGTATGCAATTAAAACATTATATCCAAGATTTAATTAAAATGGGTGATATTGAGATTGGAGGAGAAGCTCCCTCGAATCAATTATCAAATGGTTAACTTGGGATTTATATGGATCTGCTTGCAAAGCATGATCATAGAAATTAGAGACCCCAAAGAGACTAGGGTCAAGCCTCTTCATCTAACTACATAGACTACCATAATGTCCCCTATCATTACATTAACACCATCAAAATTTGAAATATCCAAGAGCCCACTTCATCCACATCCCACATCCTAAAAATTAATAGTGCCACTACTGATATCATAGTAATCACCTAACGCAATAAGATAATAATCCCCACGGCACCTCCTCAAAATCCTCGTACCTCATCTATTGCCTAAAAGGGGAATATTTCTAAGAAAGCTTCAAGCTCTTCAGATAAATCCTATGATATCATTCAATAATTGGAAAAAACTATATCCCAAATTTCCTTGATGGAGATTTTTAAAACATTGGCCTTACACTGAGAAATATTAAATCAAGTGATGAATGATTTACAAGTACCTAGTGACCTGGATACTAATCAATTTTAGGCACTAGTAGCACACCTATCCCCCTCACAACAAATTAATTTTAGTGCCTAGGATATGCTTCTTATTGGCCCACATCATAATTACCCATTATACATTAAAGTCACCATCTCTCACCATCGAGTTTCTTGAGTCGTCATAGATGGAGGATCAACACTCAATTTATGTGATCTAGAATTTTTTAAGAATTTGGGATACTCCAAAACATCACTAGGGCCCACTTTGATAATGACTAAAAAGTATGATGAAAATGAGAGACCTTTAGTTGGGACCATTTATCTTCATATTGCCATGGGACCTGTAGTACATCAGACTTTAGTCCATGTTGTGGATGTGAATTTTACATATAACATGTTGCTTGGAAGATTATGGATTCATGAAATGCAAGCTATTCCATCCACTCTCCATCAGTGCCTAAAATTCCCTCATTCAAGAATGGAGGTTACCATTCCTAGAGTCATAGACCATCTCCACAATTATTAGATGGATCAGTCATTATCACCATCACCCTCATTAGTGCCTAAAATTCCCTCATTCAAGAATGGTTATCATCATTCCTAAAGTCATAGACCATCTCCATAGTTTTTAGATGGATCAGTCATTATCACCATCACTCTATCTTGGCACTGATAACACTATCCTGAGCCCAACAACTATTAAATATATCTCCCCTAACCAACTTGAGTCCACATCTAATCCAACATTTGATGTCACCTGACTAAAGATTACATCTATAAGGTGTGGAGAATATGAGTATAAAACATTTTGCATCAGAGATTTACCCCTATCTCTATGTAGCTATGGGTCCCCAACCATGAAGAAGGATAATCCCATCAAGTACCAGTTTGGATCCATAGCCTTTTCTAGTGTTGGATTCTTGTGTGACACATACATTAAGATAGAGATGATTCTTGGCTTATTTTGAATGATGAGGCCCTCATCTCTCCTAAACAACACTATCCTAGAGTCCAGAGAATGATGGAAAAGATGCAATATAAAGGAAAGGGATTAGGTAAGCAAGAAAATGTCTAACTTAAACCTATCATGGTTTAAGAACATACATAATATTTTGGATTAGGGTATAAACTATATGATGATAACCCATCCAATATTATTATGGATTCTCTTTTGACCACTGAGACATCTCTCCCCAATGAGGACATTATAACAGATTCTATCTGTAGCTACTTCAAGGAGCTCACTACCACTAACCTTTTCCCTAATACCAACATCTCCATCATTATCATTTCCTTTCATTATCCATCTCTTATAGTCTAGGATTCAAAACATGAGCCTTTCTTTGACAGGTTCCAAAATGATAAGGCTATCTTAGAATATATGAGAGCCAGAGATTTTATGCCATCCAGTGATCATAAAAAGGACTTTTCTATTAATCTTTGTCAATTTGCATATTTTGGGGAATAAAAAAAATCCTATGATCAAAGTGATGAAGAACACTTCAAAGAAGCAGAGCCTTCCAAAGAGTTGAATGAACTCCCATGTGGCTCATTCACATCAAAATTTTATTTTGACACTGATACTACACTTCTAGACTACTTTTCTTTTGACAATTCAAAAATATCAATACCCCCTTACTTGCAAGATCAATCACTCTCACTTATTAAGGATGTCATAGAAGTCAATATTAGGATCAATAAGCATCCCAAAATGGTGAAATTGGGGGCATCTCTCACCACAGAGGAACACAAAGTTATTATTAATCTACTAAAAGAATTTATTGACATATTCACATGGAGCTACACTCATATGCCAGGGTTAGACCCCTCATTGTTAGTACACCACCTAGTTTTGCATCCAAATGTGAAACCCATTAAATAGAAACTATGAAAGATGAATCCCAAGGTGGCATTATTAGTCAAAGAGGAATTGTAAAAAATCTTGGAATCTAGATATATCTGCCTAATAGATTACTCAATTAGATTTATAACATTGTCCCTATGTCGAAACCGTAAGCTAGAATAAAAATATGTATAGACTTTCATGATATCAAAAAGGCATGTCCAAAAAATGACTTCCCACTCCCAAACATTGACATGATTGTAGACTCGACAATAGGATATGAAATGCTCTCCCTCATGGATGGATTCTCAGGTTATAATCAAATAAAAATTGCCCCTAAAGACCAACATAAAATGGCTTTTATTACTCCAAGGGGAATATTTTGTTATCAAGTCATGCCATTCAGTCTTAAAAATGTAGGGTCAACCTATCAATGGGCTATGACCATCATCTTTCATGACATGATGCATGACATTATTGAGGATTATGTAGATGATATTTTGGGGAAGTCGTATTTAAGATCAAAACACCATGTGGTTCTAAGAAGGATTTTTGAAAGATTATGGGAGTATAAAGTCAGGTTAAATCATATGAAATGTGTATTTGGAGTCACTTCAAGAAAACTATTGGGATTCATAGTCTCAAGAAGAGGCATATAAGTAGATCCAACAAAGGTCAAATCAATCACATAAATGCCTCCACCTCATAATATTAAGCATCTCTAAAATATTTAGGGTAAGCTCCAAGCCATATGATGTTTCATCTCATAGCTTGCAGATAAGTGCCACCCCTTTACTCATCTTCTAAAGAAGGGGACCACCTTCCATTGGAATTTAGAATGCCAGCTAGCCTTTAAAAATATCAAAAAATATCTGGCTAATATACCTATATTGTTACCACCCATCTAGGGAAGACCTTTACTCCTATACATTTTAGCAACACCATGTGCCATTGGTGCTCTTCTAGCACAACATAATGATCAGAATAAAGAGCAGGCCATATACTATCTTAGTCGCATGCTGATATCCTACAAGCTGAATTATACTCCCATTGAAAAATCATGCTTAGCCATGGTTTTTGCATCATAAAATCTTTGACACTACATGCTTAATAATCAAGTACAACTCATTTCCAAAGTTGATCCCTTGAAATATTTATTGTCCAAATCAGCACTTACTAGCAGAAGTGCAAAATGGATAATGTTGCTTAGTGAATTTGACATAGAATATGTCAATTAGAAAGCTATAAAAGGATAGGTTATCATATATCAATTAGCAAAGCCACCATTGGAAGTGATGGAGCCCCTTGTAACTAACTTCTTAGATGAATCCATAATGAATACTTCATAATTAGATAGCTAAAAATTATACTTTGATGGCTCATTTACCACACATGGGCCAGGGGAAGACATCCTCCTTGTCACTCCACAAGGTGATCTCATCCTAAAAATTTTTCACCTTGCCTTCCCATGTACCAACAACATATCATAATATGAAGCCTTAATAGTTGGCCTTCATCTAGATATTCAATGGAACATCTAGCACCTATAAGTATTTGGTGACTTGAAACTAATTATCAAACAAGTCAATGATGAATTTTAAACAAAATATGAAAAGTTGTTTCCTTACAAACAACTAGTGGATCATTTAAAGTCAAAATTTCAATCCATAACATTTGAACAAGTTACACAAGGAAGCAATAAAGCAATTGATTCCATGGATACTATTGGCTCACTTATTGATCTCCTTAAAGATGTTTTGGAAGGAAATTTCATAATTGAGCATTTGATCATTCCAGCCCATTAGTCCATGGCTCCATTTCAAATTTGTGTTGTTAATGATCCCAGTCTTCCATGGTACCATGATATTTATAGGTACCTTAATGACAACATCCTCCCTCCTAACCTCAACCATCACCAACATAAATCCTTCATTCATCGCACCTCCCACTACACCATCCTTGGCATCAACTTTATTAATGAGGATTTGATGGAGCCTTGTTGAGGTGATTGACATCAAAAGAGGCTTCTCAGGGCATAAAATAAGTTCATGATTTATCTATGGTGGGCACATCAGTGGAATGTCCCTAGCCAAAAAACTCCTCTAAACTGGCTATTATTGGCCTACGATGGAACCAAATTCTTGCCAAGATGTGTGAAAATGTGTGGCCTATCAAAAAAATGGAAATCTCATCCATGCTCTTGCACAAGAATTATAGCCTATCATGAGTCTATGGCCCTTTTTCATAGAGGGCCTTGATTTAATTGGAAAGATCAATCCTACTTCATCAAATGGTCATGAATTCATTATCACAGCTACAAATTATTTTACCAAATGGGTAGAGGCAGTGCCACTTACTTATATAATAGGTCTCTAGATATCTAAGTTTATTCTCAATCAGATCATTTGCCATTTTGGTATACCTACCAACATAATTTTAGATAATAGAATATCATTTAAGAATCAAGAAGTTGAGGTCTTATGATAAAGATATCATATTATGTAGCATTTTCCTCCCCTTATTATCCCCAGGGCAACAAACAAATAGCGGCAACCAACAAGACCCTCATCAATATTCTGAAAAAGATAGTTAATTAGGCAGGAAAAAATTTAAACATTCATTTGTATCCAACATTTTGGTCTTATTAAACAAGTGTTCCTACACCTATTGGGGAAACTCTGTATAACTTGGTTTATGGGATCAAAGCAATTTTGTTAGTAGAAGTGAAACTTCCCTCCCTTTGAATCTCACTAAGGGGTATTATTATGGATCATAATCTTAGGTAGAAATGTTTGCAAGAATTGGAACTCCTTGAAAAGAAGCGTCAGAAGACCTTGGATCACATACAAGCATATCAAAATAAACTTAGAGGCTAATACCATAAGAAGATCTAGACCATGGAGTTCAAAGTTGGAGATTGTTTTAAAGGAGAATAAAAAAAATACCAATGCAAAATGAGATAAGAAGGGGAAGTTTGAAGCTAATTGGTTAGGTCCCTATATCATATTTGCCAAGTTTAGATAAAGTGCATACAAATTGGCCATGCTTGATGGATAATAACTAGATGATCCAATGAATATCGTGCATGTAAAGCACTTCTATACCTAAATAAGTTTCATCATCCTTTATCTATGGGACATCCCATATCCATCCCAACCACCCATCACATCTCCTCACTAGTCCAAAAATAAAATAAAAAATCATCCAATGGTGAAAACTAGTTTGTTGGTGCCTTGGGAAAGTACCATGATGAAATCAATTCCCAACGTCATGGTAAAATAACCCTGACCCTGGTCTCACTAGTGGGAATCCATCATAAGGTCTTGAACAACAATGCGACATAACTACTTCAACAAGAGGACATGATACTACTTGTCAAAACTATTTGTTGGAGGTTTTTCTAAAATCAGTTATCCATACTTGGTCTACATAACCCCAAGTCTTATCCATATCCACATCATTCCTATCATACCTTCACAAATCTTCTTTGACATGTGTGTCTCCTTTTAGCCTCAACTCAACATCCCATCACTGCTCATTGATGTCACTAAGCCTCAGGTCCACACCTTCCCACTATTCATCATCATTATGGAGGGTCATAATAAAATTAAGTTCTCTTTCCTAGGACTTTTAGCATAACTATGTCACCGATTCCTAAAGGGTCATCATGACCCCCATCTCGTAACTTGGTTGGAATCTCATCATAGACAAAATTTTGGGAACTACATATCTTGTATATAGCCTCATTTTCATCACTATATCCACTGTATATCACCATCCATAATCAACTCATCACTCATGAAAATAAACTCTAATAAGTGTTGTCATTATTTGGCCTATGCTATCTTTGTTTGTCTTGTGTGATTGTGTGAACATGTATGTGGGAACGATCTTTATGCACATGCTAATGTGTTTTAATAGTTAATTTTTTTGCATGGCACTTTATGTTTTATTTTATTAACCTTATGGGAACAAGCATGGTATGAGTAACCATTGAATGTTTATTTGGGAAAGGTCATCTCTTAAACAAAGTTCCCCCACACATCTACATTCGCATGCCTTAGACCTATCATGTCCTTTGCACATAGCTAAAGGATGAAATATTCAAATGGATTTCATACATTTTGATGGATTCTAGAACCATTCCCCCTTTCTATCCTACCCATTCCCATCCACCCTTACCCAAGGCTTAAACCTATCCCATCCCATCACCACCTTACCTTCATGTGTAGGAGGATTTCTACCATTTTACTAAGGATGAAATGAACCAATAAGGGATTAATTTATTCATGACATATCTACACCATAAGGGAAAATCATGTTATCAGCTAAGCATAAACCATAAGAAGGCCATGCCATCACATCTAAATGACAATCATATCCTACACATTTATACCATGGCATCCATAAACATCTCAATCCACATCATGTAATAACATCTATCAAATTAAAGCAATATCCCATATACATTACATTTACCATCATCCATGATAATCACAATCATCTAAAACATATCTATCCATCATCAAAATCATCAAAAAAATGCTAAACCCATCCATCATAACATAAAAACATGCTTAAAAGGAAATCACATCATACACATACATCATGACATCAGTATAAATAAAGTCTATAACATCTAAAATTATAAACCATATCATGTCTCTCAATAATGTCTATATCATCATCACATCAAAGTCAATGCATCTCATATCTATACACATAAAAGTAATAGAGCAATGTACATGCATCCATCAACATCAAATCACCTCATAAATATATATACATCAAAGTAGAGTAATACAATATCCACATGGAATCCATGTCAAAATATATTATGCAATCACATGAAGCCCATGGGAAAATAATGAGCTAATAATCCAAAACTCTCCTATACATGCATACAATCCAAAAATCATGGTTGCAACTATGGTGGCCCTAGAGGTCCTTCATCACCCCTAAAAGGCTACTAAACTGATGACTGGCTAGCATGAAAGGATGTTGCATGCTGACCTATTGGTATTACTACCTCATAAAAAGTCCTGTAATACTGGGCCTCACATGTGAGTAACATGATAATATGCATCACATCCATCATACCCTAACCCCTCATCACCACATCAACCACATCCCTAGCCCTCTTGACCACCTTATCCTGTCAAAGTCTAGATGCATCCCTGTAATCGAGACACTTGTCCTTGAAAATTTACAACTTGACCCTGCAAGGTAGTGATCTATGTCTGTACACAGGTGAGCTACCCATCTCTTTATATTACCTATGACTATAAACTAGTAACTTGTGTCTATAGCTAGGCCAACTACCCATCTTCTATGCAATTGAGGCCTAAAATGTAGTGATCTACCCCTATGCCTGTGCCAACTAACCATCCCTTTCTGCAGTCATATTATTAAGATGGGCATGTACATGGTCCTACTCATGTGTGATCCCAGTAATCTCTAATAAATGTGCCTGAATCTCACCCTGTAGTTGGGTAATCAAGGACTCATCCTCCTCTATCCTCAGTGGTTGAGATAAACTTGCATCACCACTCCCACTAGCCTATGTCCCAGCCTATACCAATGGCTTGATTGGTCCCTATACTTGTGCCTAGGCATGAGGTCCCACCTATCCTACTACTAATTGGATGCCATCATCTACATCCATAACATTATGACCACCACCTCCATCCTACCCCTCATGCACTAGCATCTATCTCTTCTTTTTCATTTGAATCCTCACCCATGCCTATAGTACCCTCCTCATAATACCTCACCTCACCATCACTCGAGGCCATGTCAACCTAATTGATATATAAGGCTGCCACCATACTATGTATGCCACTATAATACCAAGATCTAGAATAGGTGTGTAAACTTCCCACTGAATGGGCACAATACTCTCATACTTTTGTGAGTGTTTACCCTATTTATAGGTCTCCCTCATTATATCCTCTCTTGCTCACTACATGCAAACAAATGCTCTATGCTAGGCACATCCTACATGAAACCCAACTACCTTTCCCCTCAATCTAGTTGATATCTTTCTATAATAAAATCATGTCAGCTCATCACATAACACTCCAAAATAATAAATTGGGTCACGACTTCATCATTCTAAGAAAATCTAATGCCTTTATAAGGAAACCATGTAATGTGCTCAAGGTGCAAGCTGTCAAAAACCTCCCTATAAAAATGCAGCTTACCAGCATGCTCCAGCTGCACTCTAAAGATCACACACCAATGAAAGACCATCAATTACCTAGGCTCATGAATGATAAGTGTACCCAATGGCTACTAGATAACAATATGCTCCTAGATCCATATCTATAGCAATAATAAAGGATAAAAACTATGAGCTCTCTTATATGCACCTAGATGCAACTCTCTATAAAAAGTTGCTAACAGAATGGGTCCCCAAGAAAACATGTGATGATCATGAATCATGTCAGTAATAACATCTCTTAGGCCAAGGTGGAACCATTATCTGCTTTTGTCTAGTAAAATAATGTCAAACACAAGAGACATAACTACCAGTGTCAATCGATCTAAAGTCCCCTCATGTAGGCACCTATCGATATCAATGCATTAGTCCCACAACCCTATCTATAAACTCATGCATAGCTACTATAGTGTCCAAGCTAACACATGCAAATGCCAATATATCCTAGCCCCTTACATGGGTAGGTAGGATATCCTATATACATCCTAAAGTGTCATATTCATCTCTCTAATAATAAAATGAATAGTTTTGGTCTCTAAATGCTGATGCTCTATCAAGGCTGTGATCAAAGATTAGTCAATATGAATAGCAGGCATAGTCACCATGTCATATAATCTAACTAGCTTCAACACCCCAAACTCGATTGGCATCAGATACCATATCTTATGCAGCACCTCAGGCTATTATAGTCATGATTCCATCATGCCTAGATCCCCTTACACCAATCATCATCCACCTATCACTATCCTCATCATCAAAACTCTATCCTTACACATATAGCCTCACTCTCTAAATCACTACCAACCCTAGCTAATCCCTAATCCTTAAATCCTTATCACTTATTTAACCCATCCAAAACACCCCTATCCTAACCTTATTACTTCTATCACCCTATTTTAACCCCCTATCTCATCAATCCTACTCTAACTACCCATAACCTTGGTAACCCTAAACATTAATATCCACTTAAACCTAAGCTACCTAGCTAACTAATCTTAATACCTTGACTCACCTACTTAACTCATCCCAATCATCTACATGCCCCCCAACTCACTCATATAACATCCTACATCTTATTTCTCTAACTTACCCAATCCATCTAACCAACCTATCCAACATCTCACACCATCTAAACTAACCCCTTTAGTATAACACTTACCCATTTTCCCAGTCTTGACAATCTCATAACTTAAAAAATGCCCCCAAAAGTGATTTTGGTAATATCGTTATTCACTAATAGTGGTATTGTAATATTTCAACTCTATAATTGCAATATTTTAATATCATTAATCCCTTCTTGTAGTATTACAATACCGAAGATGAGGAGTTGTGATATTGCAATACCATAAGTCAAACTTACAAACCCATAACTCACGATGACAATATCGTGACTGAGTTCAAAATTTTTAGTCATGGTATTACCAAGCCAAGTTAGACAACATCTCTCTATGCTAAATCTAGCTCAAAAATTTATTAAAACTAACCAAAACCACTAAAATCATAGAGATAGGGTCCTTTTACTCATCACAGGTCTAACATCAACATCTCTGTTGTCCTCTTGGAGACTCTCACCATGATGGGAAGCTTGGGGTAGATGGTCCATGGTTTCATCTCAAAACTCACATCTCAAAAGTCAATGAGTGCAAATGACCCTGTTTTGGTTTTTTTGCCTACACCCCTAACAACCCATTATTAACATCCATTCTCCCAAGTTTCATTCAATTAACCCTTTATCCCAATTTGATCACTCTGGGTCACCTTCTAACATCATCTGAGACACATAATGCCTAATCCCTTATCATCCATATTATCCCATGTCAAGAACTACATTGGTCTGAGGTCTTTATAGGACTATGTAGGCCATACTTGGTCTCACTTTTCATACCCAGGGATAGCTCGGCCACCATTACCCATTATCATCATCCCATGTTTGGCTTGGTCATTTGGTAATTATACATCACTTTTAATCCCCAAATCCTATGGGAAGTATCTCATTGTTTCCAATCAATAATCTTTATCACTAATATCCCCTTTTCGATCTTCCCCTAGTATGTATCCTTGCTACGAGACTTATCATCAAGCTCAAACCCATCCTATTTAACCAATGTCCATCTATCAATCAAGACACTTTCTAGACATTCATCATTTGTCTAGAACCCATCACTTGAGCTATTTTATTATCATCACTCTCGGGGCATCTATTTGGTCAATTGGGGCATCTCAACCCCATCTAGATATGAGTCGTATCCCACCCCAGGATTCTTATTCGAGTGATCATCTGAGTTGATTTCTCCTTGCATACTCCCTTGAGGGGGCATCATATCCCACTAATAATTAACATCATCTAACATCAAGGTTTTTCTTTGAAAGACCATTACTCATTCCACTCACAACACCCTTTCAAATAGGGGAAAATTGTATTCACTAAATTATGCTCACCCTATTAATAATACTAATCTCTTACTAATTTAATCTAATTCCTATATTTCCTAGCTTAAACTAGTTAATATCTTAAAAATTCCCATCTCATTCCTATATCCCATAAACCTTTACCCCATTCTAAAATAAATTAATCTCCCCATTTAGCCTCTAATAAAGCCTATCACCTACTAACCTAGTCCCTAAACCAACTTGACAATTTAAAATTCATATGTATTCACCTACCAGCCTAGCCACCCTACCACCCTAGCCATTCCTACATCCCTATGAGCCCTAAACCTCATTAATTCCTATCTAATCCCCTCATTATCCCTTGAATTAATGGATAAGTCTCTAGAACTAGAGAACCTCCTCTAAGACTCTAGAAGTCTCTAAACTAGAGACTTCTAAATAATTTAAAATTCCTCCAAAATTCCCTCCATTTTTGTATAAAAGGCCATGCTTGGGCCATGGCTAAGGCAACTAGAAAGCTATTAATCCATCACTTTTCCACTATCATCATCATCTATAACAACACTCTAGCACTTATCCAAGCCATTATCCACTTCACGCAAGCATTTGGAAGCCATTGACAAGTCCTCAGGCAATCCAATAGTTCAATTTTTTTTGACATCAAATCATCCAAGTGCAAGTCCTGGAATAAATCTCTAAAGAGGTAAAAATGATGGTAAGATCACTCTATTCATTCTTATTTACCTCTTTTATCCATTCCTATTGGTGTTATTAGGTTTTAGGTTGTATTGCTAAGTTTAGTAATATTTCATAAATCTAAAATTTAGTGCACAGTATTTTTTGGGAATAAGGTGAGATGGGTCTACTTTCATGTGGGGAAGATGAAGGGGTGTATTGTGAAAGTGAGGTGGAGAATATGATTGAGTGGATTGCACTGATGATGTAGTCTAGTGTTTGGGCATGATAGACTTAGTACACGAGGCTAGTAGAACCAAATGTTGCTGCTTATGAGGGTTCAAGTGGGTTTCCATTTTTGAAGCTTCCTATTATGGTTTTCAGGCTATGATCTTAGGTGTTGTGAATGTTTCCATTCACTCAATAACTCTTATGTATGGTCATTCAACACCTGATTTCCATAGTTTCTTGCTCAGTGGTTTGAAGGGAGTAATGGTGACATATACTTATTCCTCATTACTTTCTATATGAGAGGCACACCTAGGTCATTTAGCTTATTATTGAAAATTTTGTTTTTCTCTTTGCCTCTGCTCATATCCTATGTAACACTAGCCATGAGCTCAATGCCTCTATGGAGAATAGGGCTTGTACACTTCATTGGGTTTTTTAATCTTGAGAAATTGTAACCACCCTCATTGGCTCTGGTGAAGTGGGAGGTTGAAAATAAGGAAATGAAAAACAATTTCACACACCTGAGTTATTTTGATAGTCTTCAATTAAAACCATTCAATCTCCTCATGTTCATCATGTTTCTCATTTTTCACATCCCGTTGGGATATGTTTAACCCTAAATTTTATTTAGTTGGGGTATAGGGTTTATAATATAGAATTAGTTCAAGCACAAGGGTGATAAAACTAATCTATAGCAGGCTAATTATTAGAAAACTTAGACAAATAATATTATGAATTTATACAAGTAAGATTGCTAAAAATAGTAAAGTAAAAATATTGAAAGATATTGTAATAAATAATAAAAAATGGTGCTTAGCTAGTTTATTGTGCACATATAAATCTAGATTAGAAATAGGTATAAATTATGTAGGATTAGTATTTTGAATTAGTCTTCAGATTCTGTAAATTGTAATTTTATTCCATGGGCACTATTATTAATACTAGTGTTTGACCATGATGCAGATGTCTAGTATAGAATAATCACTAGATCTAGATGAGACCAACTTCACTATTCTAAGTTTTCTATCACCTTTCTTCTTGTGTATTCAAATATAGGATACAAGTTATCTCTCTTTGTTGATTGATCAAACCCTAATTTTTTACCCTTCTTCACCATTGAATGAGTTTAATAAAAAATAGGTTAGTGGGCTCATGGTGTTGAGCTACCCCAAGGACCCCTCTATCAATAGGTGCTACCTAGATAATAAGTAATCTAAGGAGGGCCTTAGACTTATGTAGTTCTCCTCTATGTGTGGGAAAGTGTGTTCATAAGGGTGAAATATACTATATGAAGATGCATGCAGTGATATAGCTTATAATTTCATAAATACCACTCATAGATTGAGCTCTTTGAAAGCTTCAAACCTGTAATATGATTGTTCCTATGATTGATATGAAAATAGGGATGAATAGAGTGCTTGATTAATTGATTAATTTAGCTTTAGTAGGTGTTTCTTGGTATTTTCTAGATGAGTAATGAGAAGGCTTAGACTTATATTTACACCATACATTTTGAAAAAATATCACTGTAGGGTTCAATAAGACAATCAGGTCAACCCATGGGTTTTGAACATTTTTAATTTGGATGACTTTTGCTAATTGACACTAGATAAGGATATAGAAACTACCATCAATGATAATGTCCATTTATGGTTGGTAGTGTCTAGAAGGATAGAAAATAGGTATGGATATAAAATAGATAATGAATGGTTTTTATCAAGTTTTAAGCTTTCTGTGTAGTGCATGATCCATTTGTCATTAGAATGATATGGATTAGACTAAGATATAAAAATTTAGGCATAATGAGATGGAAAATGTGAGCCTTTCAATAATAGGGAGGTCTAAAACTAAAGGGTAGAGCCTTAATTGATAGTTGTCAAATATACAAGATTGAGATGCTATAAATATTCAATTTTAGTATTTACATGATGATAGCCATTCGAGGCTTACACTTTTTTGTATATGTTAGTTGTAAGGATGTGTTCATGTTCTATTCCTATTGTGGATATTATTTCGATAAGGTTAAGGTTTTTTCTAATATAGTTTGAATATAATGGAAGGGTGAGGGACCTAAGAACCTTCAATTATCAATTAAAAAAATAATAATATATTATCTAATCTTTGTTGACGTGACCTCGTTGATGGATTAATTTTTATTATAATGAGTAATGTGTGACAAATCAGAATTTAAAGGCATTTAGACCATAAGACAATTGTATTGTTGAAGATTTTTTTGGCTATATTTAGTGTCATTGAATGAGTTAAGTAGTCGGAGTAGGGACTAAATTTGATGTTTGACTATGCTTGACATGAATTTTTATGAAGATGGTTATTTATTCAACATTTCCCTTCAAATGGTTATATAATTCATGGTAGAAGAAGAAAACATTAGATACAATAAATAAATTTATTATTATCCATACAATAAATTATGAAACATTAGATACAAAACATTAGATACAATAAATTATGAAACATGTATCTGTTTTGTAACAAACTCACACTTTTTAGATTCTTTTCCATCTTTTACTTAATAAGTCACATATTTGTATTTAATCAAACCAACTAATTCTTATCCAATTGTACTTATACTTTCCTCATGGATTAATTTTTACAATTTTGGTAATCCACCACAATTGTGATAATTTCATCTAAACATGCTTTGTTATAAAAGAATTGTCCATCTAGTCTTTCATAAAAAATGGTTTGAATAAATTCCCTAGATAATTTTGGAAAAAATTCTAAGCCACACTCCTACAAAATGTTTTCAGTATAAAAATTACAATGTATATGGTGAAAAACATCATAGTGCATTGAAAACTTAACATGTCACCTACAAGAACAAGTGGTGCATATGTGATTTATTTTTAAATAAAAGGGTTTGTCCATTTTAAAATATCTTTTACTAATAGATATTTGTGGATGTTTTCTCAAAAACTTAGAGTACAGTTATGTTTGTCTCATATCCAAAAAAGAATTTAGATGTGGTTCACAGTTGCGAGAACCAACTCTTATTTTCACTACATCTCTTGTATTAGGTGAAACTCTTGTATTGTCTTTCTAAAATTGTGCAAGTAAATTTTTGAGAGCATTGGATATAGCCTTGTCCATGCATGGAAGAATACTATAGAATGTCCAAAGCTCATTGATATTGGCATAATTAAGTCTTTGGTGTATTCTAATTATTTTCATTAATGTTTTTCTATTTATGCTTAGTGCTCAACTAGTTTTTGGACTAAAGCATTTTTTCCCTATTTGACCACTTACTGCATAAGTTATTTATACATCGGGTAGTATTACAATATTTGTTGCATGATATTATGCCTAAAATATGATATGCATTATGTAGATTTTCAAAATTTTCATTATTTTCACCATCCATATTAGAAGTTCTTAGTCTTAGAATGTACATTGTAGGCCTCATCTTAATCAAGTTCATTAATGAAACATGCAATTGACATTTTTGGCTATCAAAATCTAATTTTCCAAAGAAGTTATCTCAAAAATTTTTAGCTAGTCTTCTTGAATGGTGGTCAAGCATTTTGTTATGGATTGGTTTCAAAATATTTTCATCAACTTCAATTACGTACTTGCCTTTTCTATGCACAATCCTTGGAGGTGTTGTTAATGGTGGAATTTTTTAGAGGCTATTTCAAAATTGTTATGTTCACTACTAGTTTATTCATTATTACTTTCATTGTTTAGTGTTTCCATAGAATTTTATTCATTGTTACTTTCATTGTTATGTGTTTCCATGAAATTTTCCTCATTATTAAGGAGTAAAACAACATGCTTAGATTCATCATCAACAAAATCTATAACTTTATACTTTGAATGTGGGCTCGCAACATAATTTGAACTTTTAGGTAAACATTCATCATTTCTATTCAATTCATCATTATCAATTTAAGCATTACCTATGACATTTAGTTCATTAGTGATAGTGTTTGTACCTTGTCTTGAGTGAAATGTTTGAATTCATACCTTTTCTTTTTCTCTCAACTATTATAATTGCTCTGGTGTTTTGTGCTTTAAGTACTTCCTATTCCTTGAACGAGAACCATAACCCATGATTAGACAAAGAAAAATTTGATTCCTTTTGATGGTGGGGTCCCAAAGAATAATTTGATTCCTTTTGTCTTCATCATTTAAAACACATAATGATGCAAAGAATGTAAGTGGGGTTAGAATTCTTGAAATGCCTTAAAAACAAACATTGGATAAATAGTTTTTATCTATTATGCCAATAATGCATACACATTATAGTGCGTATATGTTACAACTATTATAAGTACACTATGTAATCCAGTTTATGTAATATTATTATGTCATGCAATCCTATGTAGTTACCTATGTATATTTATGATACAATTCTTTGGTTGATTTAACCATATGTGGCATCCTATACAATTGATTGAGCCATAATTTAGGTTCACATGGCTTAATTTGGCCTAAATCATGTCTCTAATTGCACCAATTAACTAATTATATCAATCCATGCCTAAATTAAGCTCAAATCATGTCTCTAATTACACCAATTGACTAATTAGATCGATTCACGACTAATTTAGCCCCAAATCACAGCATGCTCTTGTTTACTTAGGTTGAAAGGGCTCAAATTGGTCCCAATTTATTTCATGACAAAATTGATAGACTATTTGATTTATTTTGTTATGATATTATTGGTGTAAAAATAGGCACTTTTGTTATTTCTTGATTTGTGACTCATCCAATGTGAAGTGACACCAATTCACCAACAGTTGGAGATATCTTCGTAGAGAATGGTGATTCTTGTCTACAATTGAGAGGGATAATTCCCTCGTATGGTATGAAAAATTTGGGGGTTCTTGTGTACTTTTTACTTGAAAGCAAGAAAAGAAACAAAACAAAAAATAAAAAGAGAAAAAGGGACAACGGGATAAATATGGAGAACCACTGGGATAACTCAAGAACAAATAGAAGAAATGGAATTTTTTCCTCTTATACAATAATGACTATAGAATCAACAGGGGTTTTTGGAACAAAATCCATGCTTGGAAGCATAATTCACAAACCCAATTTTACACACTTGGTATGAAGTTCCATTGAGATCAAACATGTAGAAACTCATGGACATCAATGAAGCTCATATATGGGGGCTCTCAACACAAAGTTTAGGAAACACCATTATTGCACATAATCAAATAAATTAAATTTTTTAATGGAGTTCTTATTCACAAATAGGAAATCAAAATTTATAAATAAAAGACATTAAAATCCACAAACACTTAAAAGAGTCTCACTTGCTTGCTTGCATTTCATTGCTCCAATATGGAAATAACATGGCCCTTCACAAAGTTATAGCTTGCTCTCTCTAATAGATTGATAAAAAAAAGAAGAACCTCTAAAAATTTCAAATGTTTTCCTTTTGTACAATTATTTTCCTTTGGAAGATGAAAATCCCTTCGTTTACTTCTATTATGATTTTTTTTATTTAGGCAGATTCACAATATAAAAATGGGCTTTTCAATTTACACTTGCACACAAATATTAATCTTAAAAATAATTAATATGTATATAATGAATAAAAAGAATATAGTCATTTAATGACCTTAATTAATGTTAATTAATTATGAAATAATTAATAACATAACTAAGCTATTAGTTTCCTATCAAGCCCATAACAATAAATATACAACTAACTCCCTGTGAGCCAATCAATGATGATGCATTGTCCATTAGGCATGGAATCGTGCAAAATATTATGGAAAACAAGAAAATATACAAAAATGACTAGAAAAAAATAAAATGATGTAGTGAAATTTGGATGACCAAATTTCACCATAACAGATATCGAGGTCGTTTGACCCCCAAATTACATATTATATAGTTAAACTTAGGTTTAGAGGGTTCAAGTTCATTCAAATTGCATCAACTAATTGTAACCCTAAGCCATAATTTAGGTTCACTGGGCTCAAAATGTCCCAAATCATGTCTCTAATTACACCAATTGATTAATTAGATCAATTCATGACATAATCAAAGCTAATTTAGCCCCAAATCATGTCTTACTCTTGTAATTAGGTTGAAGGGGCTCAAATTGGACCTAATTTCCTTCGTGATTAAATAGATAGACTATTTGGTTTAGGGTGTTATCACATTAAAGTTGGTTAATTCCAAAATTACATCTTATATATTCAAAACAAGATTCACGAGGTTGAATGTCATCCAACTTGCATCACTGATTGTAACAATTGACTAATTAGCTCAATATGTGAGGAAATATGAGGTAATTTATAGCCCTAAATCACATCTTATATTTATATTTAGGTTTAACAGGTTCATATTGGCCCTAATTACATATGTATTTGCATTTGTGATATAATTAAAGGGTTGATTAAGCCATATGTTGCATCTTATATAATCAATTGAGCCATAATCCAGGTTTACATTGCTCAATTTGGCCCAAATCATATCTTTAATTGCACTAATTTATTAATTGGATTAATTAATGATTAATTTAGACTCAAATCATGTCCTCCTCTTGTAGTTAGGTTGAAAGGGCTCAAATTAGCACCAATTTCCTTCTTAATTTAATTGGTGGACTATTTCCTTTATTTTTTTATGATATTGGGGTCAATTGACCCCCAAATTACATCCTATAGAGTCAAAATTAGGTTCATGGAGTTCAATTTCATGCAACTTACATTGAATCATTGTAACCCTAAACTATAACTCATAATTTAGGTCCAAAAGGCTTAATTTGGCCCATACCACCTCTGTAATTATACCAATTGGCTAACTGGATCAATTAATGATAAAATGAAATCTAATTTAACCCCAAATCACATCTTGCTCTTGTAATTAGGTTGAAGGGCTAAAATTGGCCTTAATTACCTCCTTTATTGAATGAATCAACTATTTGGTTCATTATATGATGACATTAGGGTCAATTTCACTCGAAATCACATCATGTACAATTCAAACTATGTTTGAATGTGGCTCATTTTTTCCAGAATCATGTCATTGATTGCATACTTGGCTTAATCTATGATGAAATCCAAGCCAATTTAACCTCAAATCACATTGTATACTCATAATTAGGTTCAAGGGGCTCATATTGACCCTAATTGCCTTCATAGTTAGACTAATCATCTATTTCATTCATTACCTGATGACATTGGAGTTTATTAAGCCTCAAACCACATCATATACATGTCAAAGTTACACTTATCATTAAACCAAATGATTATTTACTTCATTATATGATGAAATTAGAGCTGATTAAGGCCCAAATCACATTTTATAGTCACAATTAAGTTTAAGGGGCTCAAATTACCCCTGATTTCCTTTGAATTGAACTGATGGACTATTGGGTTTATTTTGTTATGGTATTGGGGTTGAGAGCCCCAAATTGCATCCTTTATAGTCAAAATGAGGTTCACAAGGCTCAATTTCACTCAAATCACATCAATGATTACACCAACTCACCCATTCGCTACATATATTAGAAAATCTAAGCTAATTAAGCCCCAAATCACATCCTATAGTCACAATTACATGCAAAGGGTTCCAATTAGCTCTGATTGCCTCCACTGTTGAAACAATTGACTCTTTCATTCGTTTTTAATGAAACTAGGCCTGGTTAAACCATAAATCATATTATATATAGTCAAAATTACATTCATAGGTGCAAACACACCAAAATTGCATCATTATATCAATTATATCTTTTTTTTGGTAGTATATATATTGACACATTCCACTTTAAAATTAAAAATATTAAATTATGAATGTGAATAGATATAAATGTATGTTGGGTCAGTTGATCCAATTTCATTTACTTTATGTTTGTGTGTTAATAACAATGTTAATGCTAGTAAATAAATGTTAGTTTCGAGTGATTGAACCCATTACGATGTCTCATAGAATAAACACTTTGAGAAAGCTTTTTAAAGGTCTTTTTCCTTTATAAATAAATAATCCAAAATAATACATTTTTACCTTTGAGTAATATATTGTCAAAATTATATAATGTAATCATCTATTTACCCATTGCCCAGTCCAATAATGGTATATGAGTCTAGTTTATACATGCATGGAATATTGAAGCCTTGTCACAACTTGAGGGAAGGAGAGAGAAAGCCAAGTTTGTGACACAAGGTATGAAGCTTTGAAGATTTGACTTTTTGTTTACTCTCTCAAATTCACTTTAGATTCCCTGCACAAACTATATGGCCTCCACCTATTTCAAACTCCATTTGGAAGCCCTATTTGTTTTTTACTGGAAAACATATTTGTATGGCCCAATACTTCATTTAAATCCCTATTTTTTTATCTATATGATCAAACCATAATTTTTACAGCCCAAGTAATTCAAATTTTCATTTGTACGACTTTTCAGTGTTCAAAACAATAAATACTTTCAATATGGCATCCATGTCAAACTCTATATGTTGTTGCTATCCATTTTTGGTTATTGTGTGGCCTAGATCGCTTTAAAAACTCTTCTTGTGTGTATTTTTGGTGTTCCTGAGCATCCTTGTAGAACTTATACGACTTTCGGCCTATGAAAAGTGAATATATAGTTTTTTTGAATGGATTTCTACAAAAAATAGTCAACCCTAACTCATTTTTGAAATCACCACAAGCATAAATGTATGGATTTTCTTCAATTTGAGAGATTCCAACATATAATTTATAATAATATGACCTTTATATCGCTTAGAAGCATTGTCAGCCAAACTATGGTGCATAAGCAATATGCATGGTTTATTTGATATAAAATTTTGCTTTTCCAAAGTTTTCTATGTTTTTGGACCCCACAAGGGAAGCAAGGCACAGTTTGATTTTACATGCAGGTGAAAACATCGAGTGAATCAATTTCACATTGATTTTACATGCAAATTTATTTTTTTAATTTCTCCACATAGAAAAATCAAGTTTAAATAGTAAATCTTCCATTTTGGACTTGTAAATGCTTATAGAGTAATTGGTAAAACATATTTTGTGAGGTCCTTGACAAGTTAGTGGTAAAGAGTTCAAAACCTCCAAAGCATTTATTTTGGTCACATTTCATTTTGTTGCATTTTTCATTGTGAACATTGTATTACAACATTTTTCTCGACTAGTCACTATTTTGTGTAAAGGTGGTCATGTGACCAATCAATTTATATGTTTTTAGATGTTTTAGACACACCATAATGGTCAATTTTATATTTTAAAGCTTATATATATGATATTTGTAACAAATGTATAAAGGTGCATTTTTAGTGAAAATCGACACTTTATAAATGCAAATTTTCATTATGTCCTCTCATGCTTTTAATATCAAAGAACATGTCATCCATTATAGGTCCATCAGGGTCCTTTTGATTGACAAAGTACAAGTGTCAAAATGGATGTTGGAGTATTTATTGGAGGCTTGAGGACAATTCCACTTCTCTAGTTAGTTGTTCGCTTAAAATTTAGGTCAAATGTTTGAATAGAAATTTTGGTAGTAGTAGTATGATTTTTTCAATTTCGATTTTGGTTTTCTTCACTTCATTGATATTCATGATAAGGAGTAGACATAGTATATTTGATTTAGTTTTTTGTTGTAAATGGCTTATCACCTCTCACCTGATAGGGGCAAGATATTGCATGGCCTTTGATCAATCATCAGTGATTGTATGAGTTGCCATAGGAGTTGCTAACACCATATAGTTGAGTAAAGGTCTGTTAACATTTGTTGGAGATTAGAGAGATGTGCCATACACAATATTGAATAGTCACTTGGATGGGTTTATGTGTGAGACCTTATGTGGATCAATGTGGTTGAACAAGCCTTGATTGTGTTTTACTACAGTACATTACATATGATCTTAGGGGATGAGCATGGCTTGATCATATTTATTAGCTTTTATACCACAACTCATAGGGTAGGCTTTTGTATGAAGCAACATCAATTTTGATCAGTACCATGATGTAAAGCATACTAGTTGTAGATGTGATAGATAATTTTGATGACTTCATAGTCATAGCTCTAGATCATCTTTTATACCCCTTTTTGGATTGGGGGTTTATTGGGTCGATTGATTCAATTTCACTTAATTTATGTTTGTGTGTTAGTAACAATGTTAGTATTATTATTAATACTAGTAAATAAATGTTAGTTTTGGGTGGTTGAACCCATTGGACTATCTCGTAGAACAACCACCTTGAGAAATATTTTTAAAGGTTTCTCTCCATTGTAAATAAATATATTTTTACCTTTGAGTAATTTATTGCCAATATTATACAATGTAATCATCTATCTACCTGTGCATTGCCCAATCCAAACATAAACACGTATAAATAGATGTTTTTTGTTTTTGTGTGCAATGTTAACATAACGTGCATGTGCTATAATGTGTACACACTATGTTATGTTTGAGTTCAAAAACTAAGACTTTTAGCTCAGAAATGGCTTAGATTCCCGAGCCAGATGCTTGGACCTGTCAACACATAATCAAATCCGAAATCTTTAAAAAAATAAGAAAAATTAAATTTTATTGCCAAATACACTATGAATTTCAATGAGCCAATTCATAAAATTATTATCATAATGATGAGCACACTCCTCTTTATAAATATATGATTTTTTAAAATTTTAGACTATTTTAAGATTTTTATCTATGTTGATTTCTATGGTTTTTTATGGAACTACATGCCACAAATATACAAGCCGATATATGTTTATGTATTTTTATTTTCATTGATCCAAATGCAAAAAAATTATATGGTCATAAACTAGGATTAATTCTATACATATCAAAAAAAACTAATTTTAATTTTTTTGAAGTAGTTATAAAGGTTATTCGACCATCTATCTATTTTTTTTAGTTTTTAAGATCTATTTACTCATAAAATTAATAAAAATATATATACATTCATTAATTTTTTTTAATAAAATATAGGTCACAAACTAAATAATCTTATATAAATTTCCACAAAAGTGTTTCAAAAAATACTAAACTTTGATATAAAAACGTTACATCATACGAAAGACTATCTACTTTATTTTTCTTAAAAAACTAAGAGTTCCTCTTCAAATTTGAAATGTTTGACCTATTATACTTAAACCATTAAAAAAAAAATAGTATCTTAAAAACTAGACTGAAATATTGTAATTCGTGTTCTTGTACCTTATTCAAATTTTGAGTGTAACCATCTCAAATAATCTATAGAAGTTGAGATTTTTTATTTTATAGAAAAAATATGTCTAGAAGTAAACCACTTTTTATCTACCATCTTTTTGCACTCAGTTTTCTATGAAAGTTAAAACCCAAAATCAATTAATAACCACTTAGTTATTATGAGAATAACAACCTTAAAATAATATTTATTTTACTAAACTAATCTACTAAGTGATTAGTTTTATAACAACCACCACCTCACTTTTACACATATCTAAAGAGGAATTAATTAACTAAAACTATTGTAACATTGGTTTCAAATCTCGATTTTATTTGGGAGGATATTACTTGGTAAAAACAAAAACTTGACACATACACGTCTACATGTCAAACACCTAACATAACCACTTGTAAAAGATCCAAGAAAGTAGTAGTTGAAAAAAAAAGGAAGGAATGTCTCACAAAAAATACCCTCTACCGCCTCCCCCTCCTACCTCACTTTTACATATATCTAAAGATGAATTAATTAATTAAAACTATTGTAACATATTATTTGGTAAAAACAAAAACTTAACACACACACATGTCCACATCTCAAACACCTAAGAGAACCACTCATAAAATATCCAAGGGAGAAGTAGATGAAAAAAATAGGAAGGGATGTTTTAGAGAAAACACCCCCCCCACTAATTATTTCATAATTTATTCGATATATATTTATTATATATTTGCACTATATAGGTAGCACTCAATAAAAAAAATGGGGAGCTAAAAAATATAAAGGAAATCAAGGACCAAGGTTTCATACTCTTATCATGTTAAATAACATGCTGCAAACATATGAATATGAACATTATAAACCATCACAATCCAAAAAAACTTTTATTGGAGAGAGATTTACTTATGATAGGGCACTAAAAATGCTTCCTCATCTTTTGTATTTTTGTGAAATCCCATTAATCAAATTCTTAAGCACTAGATTAACTTTTGAATTTAAAACTATTATAAAAAAAATTCCATTTTAGTACCATAATTTGTTAGATGAGACTTAAAAAATGTTTCAATCGAAACAAGGAGAATGCCTACACGAATCATATCCATTCAAGAAGATTGAATCTATTTAACTGTATTGCTCATGTTAAATCGTACCACATTGCTTCAGATCAACATAATTATTACCAACGTTCGCGATCAACATGATTGTTCTCAGCGTTCACCTCCAAAACCAAAAAAAAAAATTGTAATAAATTTTTTTGGTTCATCTACAACATAAAAAAAAGTTTGCTTCAATCTAGATTCTAAAGCATTGTAGGTACCAAGAATCATGGAAGAATATGGTTGAAACTGCACAAAAGATGTAATAAAAAACAAAAAACAAAGCCCTGATGTCAATTCAAAACGTCGCACCTGTAAATACAAAACCCTAATATGAATTAAAGGGCATATGCTTTACCAAAGGTTTGGCTCCATCGTTGACATCATGAGTAACAAGCCCATTGAAAAAAAGAAAAAAATCCTTGAAAAAAAGAAAAAAATCCTTCAACATGCTTCTGCACTGATCTCCGACTTGAAGGGTCTACTAGTACCCCATAGGAGAGAAAATGGGGTAAAAGTCATATATATATTTTTTTGCAAGAGAGTTAACCTACTGTTCCCCTACAGAATGGGTCCTCCACCCCACGACTCCTCAACTTACCCCGATGACGATGACGATGACGAGAGGAAATTCCCTCGCCGAGAAGGAAGGGATGCCTCCCGTCCGTATTAATCAATAATTAAACTTCAAGTTATTCCATTTACATTTTCGTGGACGGCACAGAAGGACCTACTGAGAGATACGGACAGAGACGAACAGAGCGGATCTAGAAGCCATTTCAATCCACCATTGGGCGTGGCGTTCGAATCTGTCAACATTTGGTTTGGATCCTCTCCAAATTCGTCTTGTTCTGCGGCCTCTTCCGCTTTAATTTACGGTAGAAAACTCTGAAAAAAATCATTATTAAAAGATCACCTGAATTGGCCACTTCGTATATCTATTAGAAAAAATCGTCCAGAATTGCTGTTTGGAGGTAAATTTTAGTTTTCGAGGAGGATTCGGCAGCATTTTACGTATACCCGATGGGTATTTGGGATACTTTCTTGAATTGGCTTCGCAGGTAAACATTTTCAATACCACCATTGATTTTAGGGTTACATTCTTTTTTTTTTCCAAGAATTTAGTAAACAGTATAGCGCCCAAATTTGAATGAAAACATAATAGATGCTGGTCGATTTTTCAGTAGATGGGTTGTCGTGATATTAGGTTTTAGTTCATTGCATTATTATTATGCTTTTGATAAATCAATGCTTAAAATTGTGATATGGATGGAGTGCTCTGAGTTTGGAGGCCCTAAGGAAATTACACCCAATTTCACCCTTGGGCTTTCCTGATTTTACCTTGTGTGCTCTGCTTAAGTAATTTTTTTGGAATCATAATAGTCTAAATTGAAAATGTGGTTGATAAAATTCCAATGGGTTTGCAGAGAATATAGCATCTAAAATGTGATCATGGTCAATTAAACCATTTCCTGGATTTTATTTTCTCTGGTTTGCAGCAATTATTCAATCTGGGGGGCATATTAATATTTCCTTTGTTCTTTTGTATGAAGTTAAGCCTTGGATGTAAGTACTGCATCCGTTTGTAGTGTAGATTGTCCGCAGTGTGTCAAAGCATTAGAATCTTCTGGTTAAACCTGAGTAAATATTATCTTTTGTGAACACTGAAAATACATGTGGTTTGCCTTCAATACTTGTAATTTTGGCAAACATAATGAATTCAAGTAATTTTGGCCAATGTTTTACAATTTGGAAAATCTAATTTTTCGAAAAAATGGTATGGAATTAGCCAATTGGAAAAGAGAAGCATAGCCATAAGGTTTTCCTTTGTGTGTGTTTTATGTTCCTTTTTTGTCTTGTAGTTTCATAAAAGTTGAACAGTGGGTGTATTATATATTATGTCTGCAATTCTGTGGAAATGCTTGATGAAAATGAATGCTGTTGAAATTTGTTTTCTTTTTCCTGCGCTCATATGTTAGGTGAGGAGTGTTCAAAATAATGGCAACCCACGTTAAGAGATGATATTAATTTAGAAGTAAAAAAATTAATTAAATTTCACTTAACTAAGGGAAAGGAAGAGGCTTACATCATTTATAGGTAATGTTTTTTAATTATTTATTTTAGATATTTATAAATAAATTTTTTTTGGGGTGTTTATGTACTTGTTAATTATTAGTTTAAATTAAATATTTTTAATGTATTTAATAAATTTTGATATTTTCAATGTTTTATCTTAATCATTCAAGATTAAATTTTATTTTTTTTATTAATTGTTATTCATTTCGAGGTTTTTATTCGAAGCGTCATTAATGCTTATAGACTTATTATGAATATAATGGCACTTTTGAATTTGTTGGTGTGTTCCCTTAGAGGTATTGAACACATGGCTCTTGTCTTGTTTTTTTAAAGTTTTCAACCATTTGATGTCAATTTGAGTACTAATAGGGTCGTAATATTTTTAATTGAATTTTGTTTCAAATTACATTAATAGAACAATATGATACAGAGTTTATTCATATAAGAAAGTGAAATAAGTCATACTCAAAGATTCACATTGGCTAAGATCAAAAAGTTACATCATCAACTTAATAAAATTCGAGATAATTGTCAACCAAAAAAGGTGAAACAAGGAGCTATAAATACGAGCCATTAAACACAAATCATACCAAGCAATAGGAGTAATGATGAAATATAGAGGAGGCGGCAGTGAAGGATCATTAGGATTATTCGCCCCAGTCACCCTAGCCACTACCAGTCGAAGGGTCTACAATATCATGTAGAAGGCCGCGAGGAAGGACTTAGTCACACAATAGATGCCACAGTGTCTGTCCTTAGAAACGTATCCCATCTTTGGGTTAAGGGCCTCAAATTTATGAATAGAGTCAAGTATTTTGAATTCAATTTGTCTATAAATATACAAGTATTATAGTTCATTTACATCTAGAAAGAAATCATAAAACATATATTTATTGTTCACATGAATCTATTAAATATTTAAAAATATTCTAAAAGAATTGAGTAATCTTTGGAACATTTATTGAAGTACACAAGTTTATGTTTGAAACATTATACTATAGTGGGCTTTGCATGCTATTAAAACTATTCCAATTATGAGGTTTATGTTTTCTATATTTTTTTTGTTTAGGGACTTCAAAAATATCAAGACATTTTTGTTGGTCTTTGATTTACTATAAGAACTAAAACACATACTTTTCTTAAGCTTTTAGGGGTTGTTGCTCATTTAGGGCAATGAGATTTTTTTTGGCAAGTGATTTGAGTCTCTATATAGATAATTGAATGAGGTTATTGGAGATTAGGATTATACAAACACAGTTGTCTAATAAATCTTGACATGTATATCAATAAAAACGTCATTAATATTTTTAACATCACCAATAGCAAATATCACTTTTTAAAAGACATCTCTATTCATCATCAAAATTTTAAATTAAACCTTTGTCACCTTTTTAATGCACATTTTCATTATCAAATTTTAATAATTGTTAGTAAATTTCATTAAAAAAAATAAAAATAAAAAATTAAACCTTTCACTTTATCTTAATTTTAAAATTAATTAATTAAACTTATTTTACTTTTTAACATATAATATTTGACCCAATAAAAAAATAATATCTTAGATATTATGCCATAATCTAGTTTTAATCCATTTACCATGTAAAATGTATTTGAAATTTTTTGATGAAGAGTTTGTAAGTTAGCATATTTCACATAAAAATAAGTTCAAAGAGGATGCACGAGACATGACACCACAAAGACTCAAAATATTGAAGAATTTATCCGAAAACTTCGTTCAGAATTGTAATTGCTTTAAATAGTACGACAGTGTTTTATATTTATTTATATATATATATATATATATATATATATATATATGAAGTTATTGTAAATGTTATTAGGTTTTTTAATTTTAAATTTAGATATGTATGGATTATTTAGAAATAAGGGGTATTCGATTAGTTTTTACATAATAATGGTAAATTAATTTAATGAGTTGAAAAATTAATATAAATTTAAATAAATAATATTATGAAGTTAAAATAACTGAGATGGTTAAAAATAGTAAAATATATTTATTGATAGATATTATAATAAATAAGGAATAATGATAGTTTGTTTATTGTATTCATGTAAGTTTGATTTAAAAAAAGTTAGAAGTGGATTGGAAGATGATCTTGTAATATTCATCATATTCTAGGAATATTCTTTCTATGGTTTTGGATTCTTGCATCAGATCTAGACGATTGTATCGATGCAAGTATCTTGTACATAATACTAACTGGATCTAGATGTGATTAGCTAGAGTATTTTGGATTTTCTATCACCTTTCTTCTAATGTATTCAGATCACGTATACAAGGTGTCGCTCTTTGCCAAATGATCAAACCCTAGCTTCCTTACCCTTGGAGCAATTATCGCAAAAATATGTTAGTGGGCTCACGATGTCGATCTGCCCCAAGGACTCCTCTGTCAATGGGCAATGCCAACATTACGTTGCTGCAATAGGTTAGTGGGCTCATGGTGTCGATATTATTTTTGAAAATGATGGACTCGTGTAATGGGAAAGTAAACTTTGCTTGAAGATGTCTTGAAGCTCTTTATCTACCATTTGGTTTGTCATTTTTTCCAACATTGTCTTGTATCTTAAGACATATTCATTGATAGGTTCATTGGTTCCTTGTATGATTTTTGTAATTTAGGCATAGGATACCTTTTCAATAATATTGATAGAGAAGTGTGCCAAAAACTGATCCACAAGAGGTTTGAATGCTTTTACAGATTAGATTGGTAAATCATAGAACCACCTTAGAGTATAGTCCTTGAGGCTCCTTGGAAATAATTTGGTCAAAAAATTATCATTGGAGGCTTAATCAAGGCATGCCACATAGAAATATCAAAGTTGTTGTTCAGGATCACCCTTACCATCATAAAATGTGAACTTAGATGCAACAAAATAAGTTGGAAATGGGTGCAAAGATGTTTTAGGTGGAAGAGGGTTATGCAACACCTCTTGTGAATCAATAATATAAGGCAAATTCATAGAATTATGATCAATATTTTTTAACCTTAGCTTGCAAAAGTTGTATAGTTTGGACAAGATCTTGCACATTTTGATAACTAAGGTTTGAAGTTTGAGAAGTCACCAAAGGAGGTACACCCATAGTTTGAGTTGATATTGGCATTGAAATTGGTAATTGGGTTGAAGTGATAGTGTTCCCCATGGAGGATATAACAATAGTAGGATTTGTTTCAGAAAACAATGGTGTAAACACATAACCGATGCCTTCATTATAAATATGAAGCAATGAGGTACTCAAATAGAGGGTTGTTGGAATATGGGAATATCCCATAGTCCTAATAACATGATCAATAGATGCCCCTGGTTGTTCCTCTATGTTTTTTTGATTTTTTAGTTTCCAATATGGTTTATAGGATCTCATCAAGATCTTAAAGGTTTTGACGAATTTGTTCTCGAAACATAACAAGAGCTTGTACTTGCTCTTGATCTATTTGGTCACGTTCATTGTTTGCATTAGGTTCATTGTTTTCATGATCATAATCATCTTCTACAATAACTTCATCAATATTTTGTTCAATTTCATTATTGATATTTTCATTAGGCATAGGATTTGTTACTTCATTGGTTTTAGCCATCTTAGGTGGACAATGCAAAAGCTCCAAGTGTTCGATAGAAACAACTAGTCTAGGGCTACGCCTAGGTTGCATACAAATAATAGAGCAAGTCTGAGAAAAAATAACAATGAAAAACCTCAGAAGGTTGAATACCTTAGGGTAAGCTAGGGTTTGCATAAAGAGACGTGTTCACCAAATGTTTAACCTTAAATTTAGATACGTGTGGACTATCTAGGGTTAAGGGGTATTAGATTAGCTTTTACAAAAGGATGGTGAACTAACTTCAATTAATCAAAACTCATAAATAATATTATGAAGTTGTACCACTGAAATTGTTAAAAATAATAAAGTACAACTATTGATAGATATTGAAATAAATAGGGAACAATGATCCTTCGTTGGTTTACTATGCTCATGCAGCAGGTCTGACCTGGAACACGTTGGAAGTGGATTGAAAGATGATCCTGGGATAGTTGTTAGATTTTGAAAAATATTCTTTTTGTTGCCTTAGATGCTTGTATTGATGCATGTGCCTTGTATAGAATACTGACTGGGTCTAGATGTGACCAACTAGAGCCTTTTGGGTTTTTTTGTTGCATTTCTTATAATATCTTCAGATGGCGTACACATGATGTCGGTATTTGCCAAATGATTAGATCCTAACTTTCTCACCCTTGGAGTGAATGTGGAAAAAATGGATTAACAGACTCATAGTGTCGAGCTATTCGAAGTCGTCTTTGTCAATGGACATTGTCCATATAACCAATACTCTAAAAAGAGCTTTAGACTTATGTAGTTCTCCCCTATATATTAATTTGTGCATACAAATTTGTATAACTTTTTTAGTCAATATTTCAAATCACGTTTCATAAGCCATCATTAAAATAAAAAAATATATAGAATAATAAATTAGGAGACTTAAATTTCCGTAATTTCTTACACCCTAACCACCAACAAAATTGTGTTTTGGAGAATAAGGTGGGCCATGGTCCCACGAGGGGCCAAAAAAGAACTCAGGTTGACCTTTAACTTCTGTTATTATAAAAACCGCAAAGATTGACAAGCGGGGGCAACATGTAACGTTTACGTGAATGTGACGCAAACATGGGTTGACGGGGGAGGAGGGGTCCAAATGATATATCCACATCGTTAATTTAAGTGCGTGGACTAACTCACATGTAAGTGGAAGCAGGGTTTTGTCAATGTGTGAGAGAGAGTTTTCGAGATTTGGTGGAATTCGCAACCCAAACCCAGACCCAAACCAAATGCTTTTTAACGGCAGCAGTTGAAGTCTTCGAGTTTGGGATTCCATTCTGAACAATATCGCAATATAGTTGTCAGTTGACAGAAAGTAGACGGCAATATCGCGTTGTAACAATCCACATGCTCGGTAATCTACAGCTGGATGTAACTATAGCGATTAAGATTTTTTTTCATTGAAATAGTATTGATACATATTACCATCCTTCATATTACCTCACAGCCTGCGCACATGAATGCTTTGGAATTGATGTGCGCTCTGAGGGTCTGTACTTGATGATGTATTGATGATGTCAGAGTGTATTTTTAAAAGTAGAATTTATTAAATTTTTTGTTGTGGGTTGTAGTTTAAAAATGGGGATGATAGCATAAAAGGCGTTGTCTAATTAAAAGATAAAAAAATGGATGATGTTGAGATTGTGTCTCACGTGAATTTAATAGAATAAATACTCTTTTTTCGTAAAGTATTCTATACATTTAATCTCAAAAAAGATTTCAATTAAAAAAATTACATAAAATACTCTTGGGAATTTCAAACACCACAACAAAATGTATATGAAGGAGAAGAAATATGACATCAAACACGTTGAAGTGCACCTCAACGCGTCATATATACAACACAACATAAACAATGAGTGGTTTGGAATCACACTTTATTCTCCCTACCAACAAAAGTGACTATTTGTATCATCCAAGCTAAATGAGTTGTTTGTATTTAGCAATGATTATAATTTAACATTTCCATATGATTTTTTGAAATGTTGACTATTTATTCTACCATTATTTAACAAATTTTATAACCTATCAATCTTCATTGTATTATTAAATGACAATGATAACATATTGAATAAAAATGAAGATTATGTAGTAATTAGTCTTTGCATTTAATGAATGGTATTTATGTACGAATATGATTAATTAAAGTGAAAATATTATTAATTAGGTGAAAATTATTAGATCTAATTTATAAAAAAAAAATTATATATGTATTAAACTAAAGTGACAATAACTATTATATTTGAAAATGATAGAAGTGTATGTAGGCCTCACACTAAGATATGATACAAATTTAAATAGTTGCTAGTTAAGAAGTGTATGTAGGCCTCACATTAGTTGAGGTAAGATTGGACGTCAAATGTGGCGAGGGAGGGCGACGTCAAAATGTCGGCGCGTAGGAATATTGGCATATGGTAACTTTTGTCTCAAAATTTCTCATACCCTTTTTCTTGCATTGACGGCGCCGTCGTCACTTGGCATGTGAATGGGTTTGACATTGGGGAGGGAGAGAGAGAGATGTGACTTGCAAGCGTCGCAAAATTGGTGGGTGGGGTCTCGTTTTGGATATGCCACTCACACTATCCGTTGAGTTCGGGTGACGGGTCCAAATCTATGCTATATCAACCTTCCCTTGTGTCGACATAATCAACCCTGCATTTGTCAACATGATAGAATGTCTCTACGCCTTTTTATTCAAAACGTTTTTAATTTTGTATAGGATGTAGATATTTTTGGAATAAATCATGTGATTTATTTTGCATTTGTCAACATGATAGAATGTTTTTACGCCTTTTTATTCAAAACGTCTTTAACTTTGTATAGGATGTAGATATTTTTGGAATAAATCATGTGATTTATTCTAAAAATATCTACATCTAACATCTCTATAATAGATTTGAAACTTCTTGGCTCGAGATAGTGGTTTAGTAATTTAGTAAGAGTTTTTTTCTCAACTTGATCATTAATATACTACCACATATGGGAGAGTTTAGCTTGTAACATAAATGGGATCCCTAAAAATTAAAAATATCAACATGTTGGATCCATTTGTAATTGTACTTGTCCAATGAAGGATGCAGAGGTAGAAAGGATTATTTGTAACCTCAATGATTTTGCCATTAAATACTAACGCTGAAAGCAAGATGAAAAGTATCAGAACGCCACATAACATTATTGATATTAACCTCATCCTTGATCAAAATAAGAAACGAGTCATTAGTAAAATGGCCATTGAGTAATCAAGCAAGTTCACCTAAGGGAAGAGATATGCCTTTAACAAACCTTGTGATTTAGCATTTGATAAAAGATAACTAAAACCCCCAGTAACAACAAATAAAGAGATGGAGTTAATGAGCATCTTTGTTTGATGGAGCAGAATAACCCAAACTACTCAGAACTAATGATGTTCATTGAGAGAAAATTCAAGGCATCTATAGACAACATCTGAACTAATTGTAGAAAATTAGGACTAAATCTCAAGGCTATTAACATAACTAAGAGCAATGGCCATTCCATGTGACCATAGGCTTTCTATAAGTCTATCTTAACGAACAACACTTGTTGATTATACCATGAGCCCACTCCACGCCTTCCCAAATATCTATGATGTTATCAAGAATATATCTATTCTAAATAAATCTAGTTTGTTCAGGACTAACAACCAATGGTAAGAGATGATGAATGCACAACGTGAGGGCTTTGTCTATGATTTTGTACAAAAAATAAATAGGTATAAACTTAACATGCCCTTTGGATTTGAAAGATTCAAAATATACTATAAAAATATATTTTCCTATTGTAGCCCACAAAACTTTGTATAAATTGTAAGGAAAGCTATCACAACTTGGAGGTTTATCATTTTTCATTTGCATAATAGCTTCATACAAATCCTTGAGAGAGAGAGGCCTATCTTTGGCAACTAGTTTGGATTGAGTGAGATTACACGGGAACACTACAAAGCATTACATAAGTGCTCATTGTTTCTTATTGGAAGGTTCTTGAGCTTTTGAACACTTGTTGATAATGGCAAACAAAAACTTGAACCATTCTAGGCACCTAAACTAACCTCTAGTCAACTTCTTTAATGGCTTGAATTCTTTGAGTTGAGTGTTTGGCCTTGAGCATTTTAAAAATATATATTTAGAGACTTGGTCACCTAATTCAAGCCAATGTAGCTTAGATTAATTTTGTGTGACTCACTCATTGTAGGCGTTTGAAATTTGAATGAATTGACAAAGTATCGCTACTTACAATTGCAAAGGTTTATGAAATGGAGACTGCTCTAATGCAAACATCACATGACTCAACTCTGAGGTGGTGGCATAGTATGAGTGTTGGTGGATGCATGTTAGATGATGCTTGTAGATTCAAATAAATGTAACAATGCATGTGAGAGCATCTGATTACTGTACAATCCAATTGAAATTTCTTGTAGGCCGAGGTATAAGGTTCCAAACTCACAAACATGTGCCAATGTGGGCCATGACTCAAAATTGTTATATTGAGAAAAATTGCACTTTTAATATTTTTAGACACTTAAATTTTTAATTAATGTGAGAAATGAATGAAAGGGTGATTAGAAAGGACAAAGTCCAACAATGTCTCCACCGATAAAGGAAAATAATTGTCAAATGAAAAATACGGTTGTGTAGAGATCATGGCTTTATCAATCCACTTTAATCTTTGATATATCCATGGTAGAAGTTGCCCCAAGTGTGCCATATGACAAACATGGGATCTAGAAAATAAATTGGGTCATAAAACCCAAATTTGTTTTTACATATAGACAACTATGTCTCTTGTTTGCTAGTTATGTACCACATAGGGAGGTGGCCAAGTTTATCTTTTGGTAATTTTATCGTATTAAAGTCTCTACACATACCCAATGGACATTTGGCAACTCATCAACAATCCACCACCAAATCTAATGCCACACTCTCATTGGTAGCCTTGACATTTATTTTTATTTGGGCATTTCATGTGATCGGTGGTTTCCAAAAAGTATTAATAGTTTATATTAATAAAATTTGGAGGTTAGTAAAATTGTGTCTAGAGGCTTCGAGAGGTGATGACCAACACGCACATCAATAACCCCGGGGAAGTTGGTGGGGACCATACACGCACATTAATAGATAAGGTGGTGGAGATGGATGTCTCTGATTGTAATCCAGCGGAATTAGAAACAGGTGGAGGGGGGCTGGTTAAGCGGCCCCAGAATGGTGAGAAAGAGTTCCGTGATTGTGCAAAGGATTTGAGTATGGAACAAATGTTTGAGAGCAAAAGCGTGCTTCCCTGGTGGGAGCAAACCACATTTAGAGGAATGTTGGTGAGCATGATGTTGGGTATCATGTTATGTGTAATTGTCTGTGGTATGTCAGAAGTAGTGGAAGTTTTTTAATTTCTGGTTATGCTATGTATTCATTTTTCCAATGATCAAGTGTCTGATTTTGATTTTATATAACGTTTTTTTTTTGGGGTTAAATGTGTAGTATTTAATTCTCCACTCGTTCTTTCGATGGCACATTTTTCATCAGTAATCATTTCTTGTATGTTGCAGGAAGATTTAGTTCTCACGTCATTGCTTTTTTGAATTATTCTGCTCACAAAACTGCTTTCGACGTGTTTATAAATCACCGTGGAGTGGATACAAAGGAATCTGTAGCGAGCCTCATTTATCTTAATCTTCAGAACAAGGGATTGAAAGTTTTCTTTGACACGAACTCGATCGAAATTGGGGACAGCATAGTTGAATCCATAAAACATGCAATACGCACAGCTTCAGTTCAAGTTGTGATTCTCTCGCCAAACTACGCGCAGTCTGAGTGGTGTTTGGAAGAGCTCCATTTGATCCTCGAATCCGATGCTCGAATCATTCCTGTGTTCTGGGAAATTAAACCGTCTGTGGTTCGGATGGAGGACGAGGATGGAGTGTATGCAAAAACTTTCCAGATGCATAAACAAAATGGGAGGTTCAAGACTCGACAGCTGATGAAATGGAAGGAGGCTCTGCGCAGGGTTTCAGATATAAAAGGCTATATTTATAAAGGGTACGATACACTTTTAACTACGTTTGTTTGTTTGATTGATTGGGCCTACACCTGATTCTTTAAAAGGTGAAGTACCAAAACTTCAACAGGGATCACTCTTCCCATTACATTTATTTTATTTTCTGTTATAAGAGATATTAATTTGTGTCCAGTTTCAGGGACCAAGGAGAGATGCTGGAAAAAATCGTAATGTCTGTAACTAAAAACATTGACGTCGCCAAATCCCAGCCAAAACATTCAAAGCGGGTCCGTTAGCCATGATACCGTGCTGCCGCAGGTGTTAACAGATCCGAAATAGTTCACATGACTATTTCTGTGAGGTTGATGTATTATTAAAAAAATATTATGTTTCCTTGATTATCGATAATTGTGAGGTTGGTGGGCCATATCTAATTTGGAATATAAGTGGAATATTATTTTTCTTATTTTCATTATGTCAATTTGTTAATATGTATTTTGTTTTTTTGTTTGGTGGTTGTCTTTGAAAATTTACGAATAGATAAAACAATATTTAGTTTGAGAGTCTCCATCTCTTGGAATATTTTGGGGATGAAGTTTTGAGGTCTCTTGAGCTAGGGCGCCATATTTAACAACTCCACAATCATCCTTCACAGTTTCAACAATTGGAATGGTGATTCGAGAGGCAATTAATAAGTCAAAATTAACTTGATGTGAGACTTCCAAAATGCAAAATACATGGTCCAAATCCCGATTATCCCAAAAATAAGTGTTGTTTGAAAATGAAAACTAAATAACAAAAAATAATTGTGACACACATTAAACCCTAGCAGAGTTCATTCCTCCTCCAAAATGATAAATATTTCAAAAATAATAAGACAATTTTTTAGTAAATATATATTAAATACATCTTTTTGAAAAATATCAGGGAATATCAATATTAAAATTGACTATTTTTATTGACATCTCACACTATCACAATCTCTCACCATCCCTAATTTCTATTATAAATTATAATTATCGTTCCACTAAATTACCATTTTCATTTGACATGTTCAATTAAAAATAAATAAAAGTTTTTGATATTTTATTGAACATTGAATAACATGATGCACGTGCTTCCCGAATTCCCACCTACCTAAAATCAAAACCCTAATTAATATAATATAATATAATATAGTCTACAAAAGTTGCTTTTCAGAGAATTGTGACGCGTGGAAACGAGTATGAAGTGAATGGATGAGAAATGCCGGCCTGATCCGATCTAATGCCACACTCTCATTGGTGCCCTTCCTTTATCATGTGATCGGTGTTTTGAAAGAATGGAGTATCGAATACTTTAGTTTATATTAATATAATTTGTGTGGGGAGGCCATGGACCACACGCACATCAAAATCCAACGCCCATTTGGACCTAGTTTTTATTGCTTCTAATATCCCTAATGCTTAGATCCTTCTTCTCAAAGTGCTATGATTGCTTATAAAATTCCTAAAAATCCTCAACATGCTCCATTACTTCTTAATTTATTTAAAAAAATTAATATATTTCTCATATTCCTCTTGTTCAACCATTTGTTTCTTATAATACTTCTAAAATTGATTTGCATTTTTCCAATCCTTTTAATTTGAAAAATGCTTTAGTCTAACTTGTTCTGCCTCTACTTCTACTCCAAATATCAATATGAATAGTATGATGCACATATAAACATCCGTGATTTGTAAAATTAGGTTGAGGTTCTTTCTTAAGGGTCTCTAAAGCCAAAGAGTAGGGTTATTTCTAGTGATATTTTTCGTAATCCCTTGGCTTATGATGTGCTTGATTGTCCATTTCTAATGGGATTTAGTGCTCCAATGTTTGAATTATTTAATTGGAAATGGAGATGATTTTGATTATATTATAGCTTTTTATGCCTCGTGCCTAGATTTTCCTATGGTGATAACTTTTTAACGAAGTTATTTCTAAGAAGCTGGAAATATTATGCCCTTGTTTTATTTTATGTTTTAACGTGTTGATATATACATTCCTTACAATCTTCGTTGATGACTTCATAGCTCATTTATCAAACAATATTGACACAAATGTTACATTTACATAAATAGTTCAAATTAAACAAAGATTAAATATGATCATTAATGAGTATGTACTTATATTTAAGACTATGTTCACCAACATGACTCATCAATTACGTGATAGTGAACTTTAAAGTATCTTTGATCATAGCTTGCTTCCAATGCTTAAGGACAAAGTGGTCTTCAACATTTACCATTCTTTTGATTTTATTTGTTGTGCAGTTAGGCACTTTGATGTCGAGCTTTTATATGCAAATGTGCTTAATTATGGGTCTAATGCACCACCTTCTAATGGGGCCAAACTTCTAAATAAGACATATTTCAAGGCTAGAAGTAATGGGGATGATTTTAAACCTAAGATTAATGGTAAGAATGTGGTTAATGTTGTATAACAACTATCCAAAAGGCCCATATTATCTCAGCAAAGGGAGTGTAGTAAATTTATAAGGTTAAATGATTCTCCAAAAATGCATTGAGGATATTATTTATGTATATGTGATTATTTATACTCCTATTAAAAAATTTGATCCTTACAGGCCCATTTCCTAAAACTATGATGCAAACGCATTTTGTGATTACCATTGAAATACATGACACTCTTCAAATATGTGTTTCACCTTGAAGCATGAGATACAAGATCTCATTAATAACAACCAAATTCAAATGTATAAAACACACAATAATTTGAATAAATCAATGGCTCTCCCAAATAAACACTTAAAAATCCTTACTAACCCTCTTCTAGAAAACATCATACTCTACTCAACGATTAAGGAAATGTTTATATAATAGATTGAAAATATCAAAGGGAAACACCACTAACTTGTAATGCTTGTTTGTTTGATGGATTTATTAGTGTGCTTAGTAAAATTACAAGGAAGAGGGCACCTCCTTCGATTGGGTTTCATGATAGTGATATCTTGAATGATACCTCATACAATGACCATTTATTCATATGAATTTCTTATGTGAAATTAAACATGAACAAGACAAAATTATGGTTGATAATGGTTCAAGTATCAATGTATGTATTGATAATATCATCAGTGGATCTACAATTTATACAATAGATTTAAAAAATACTACAATAATTATTATGGACTATGATGGCATGAATAGAGATCCACTCGGTTGTATTCTCTTACCTATCCAAGTTGGCCTTAAGAGAGTCTTAAATTTATATCATGTGGCACCCAATAATGAATCTTATAATGTTTTGCTTGGGAAACCATGGATACATCAAATGGTAGCAATTCCATGTACGTTACAGTCATTCAAATTGGAAGAGATGTTTATTATCCACCACAACAATAAGTTCAATAAGATCACTTGCATAAGGAAATACCTGAACAATGACCAAAATTTATTCCTTAAGAAAGAAAACAAAACATTTAATAATATTAAACTACACCTAAAAGGATATTTTTATCACATCCTATTGATACTATAAAAATACAAGAGCTTAAAAAATATCCAATTATTTAGAGCAACATAAATACAAAAAATCATATTCTACTCTCATCCTGATGATGATTCACTGAGTGTGACCCAAAACAACATCCAAAAATCTTCACACAGTTGCATCTAGAATCAATTTCACAACAATAATATTGTTGTGCAAGAAGGTAGAGTATATAATGGATGTGGTGAAAATGATGATATTGTTATATCTTTCTTAAATTCATAGGTACCTTAACATAACAATCTGATTCATGATGATACATGTGCTTCAAGTTATATATCTTACGATGATTTCTATAACTCACTTGATTATGATCATATTATTGGTTATCTTCACCTAACTAATTACTTACATTTGCAAATGAACACTCTCCATTTATTTTTTCCATGTTTTTTGGTGTTTATTATTTATTTCTTCATCTGATTCTTTCAATATTCTTTTTATTTGCTTCCCCTTCATATGATTAACATGTGGATTGTGGGAATCCTTTCTTCTTTTTTAACTTTCTCATATGTTAGGTTAACCAATAGGGTCCTCTTTTTCTATCGTGTTTTTTTATTCTAGTTTCTTCCTCGTTTGCTTATGTTTCTTGGGTTTACTTCATCATCATTTTGTTAATTCTTTCACTTGATTTATTTGTTTGAGTATAATTTAATATGTTCTCTTCATCTTGATTTGCATTATTTGTATCTTCAAGATGTATTGCTTTCATTTCCTTTTGATTTTGATTCTTATCCTCTCAATTTTACTTTTCAATTTTATTCTTCTATTTTTCTCAACTTGCTTCTTTCCCCCCCCCTCTTTATTACTTGTCACCCTTGATTTTTTCTTATTTTTCTCCATACCAAAAGCCCATGCTAATTTCCAAATGATGAAGGCACAACTCTGTTGGTAATATTCTTATAAGCATAAATACTTTTTATGGAAGTTGTGGATTTATAGGGACCCCATTAATCATTGCCTTTGCTTCTATCTCTTCATGTACATGTATGTCATTGTTTGTTTTCATTAATTTATTTTATGTCTCTCAAAATTGTTATGGCTTGAATTCTTATTGTGTTCAAAAAGTCATTTTCCTTTATCTTGTTAAGTGATGATTCACCAAAGTTCATAATATTATAACTATGCTAGATTACACTCTGTATGTTCATGATTATTTACTAATCAAAATATGTTATACTACAAGGGTAAGTGCACAAAGTTGGGGGACAAAAATTGGCCTATTCGTGGAAATGATTTTCCTAAAATTTGAAAAATTTGAACTTTTGTAGATAATTTTAGATATTTACACTCTAAATTTGAAGATGGTGTAAGAATATAAAATGTAGCATTTCGAGTCTAGTTTCCAAAAAACTAAAGTTTGTTAAAAATGGTTAATATAAATATATCTAAAATTTAAAGAGGAACTCCTATTTTTTTTAAAGAAAACAAAGTAGATAGACGGTCATGCAGCGCATCATTTTTTGAGCAGTGTTTAATATGTTTTGAAACCCTTTGGGAAAAATTTAGATAAGATATTCTAGTTTGTGACCTATATTTTTAATATTTTTTCAATGAATACATTTTTTAATGAATTTTAAAAGTAAATAGATTCAAAAAATTGACAAAAATATGGATAATCATCTGTGTGGTGTGCCTAACTACCTCAAAAAAAATGAAAATCAGATTTTTTTGAATGTGTGTAGAATTAGGTCTAGTTTGTGACCATATATCTTTTTTTGTTCTTGGATAAATGAAAAATAAATTAAATGAAGATGTATAGGCATGCATATTTGTAGCATGTAATGGCATAAAAAAGGTATAACTAGAAATCAACATAGTTTGAAACCTTAAATTAGTAAAAAAATTATAAAAAACATATTTTTGTAAAGAGGAGAGTGTGTTCCTCATGAGGGTATTAAGTTTTTGAATTTTACCATTAAAATTTATAGTGTATTTGGTGATCAAATTTGAATTTTGTTGTTCTTATTAGAACTCTCAGACTTGGTTGTAGATTGACAGGTCCAAGCCTTTGGCTCGAGAATCCAATCCATTCCCAAGCCAAAAGGCACAGTTTTTGAATTAAAATTCAAATAGTGTGATCATGTTAATAATGCAATCATATTTTTAATGTGATTGCATTATTAACTATGTTAGTAACACGATCATGTTACTTAATAATGTGATCACATTATATATTCATAACACCCAAAAACCCAAATTTGCTCTTTACCTCAAAATTTTTATATTATTTTATATGTTCTTGAGCTCCCTAATAATTGTGTTATTTCATGTGATACATGAAAGGTCTCTAAACTTGGATTGTGAATTAAGGTGTCGTGGTATCACATTAGACTTCAGAAAATTTATGGGCATTTTAATATGTTGACTTGACTACTTATAATTACTTGGTTTTAAGGTGTAACTCATTATACATTTTACAATATAACTTATTTTATCACGGTATGTCTTAAAATGTATTTTTTAAACCTATGACCAAAACTTAGCCTTTGGATTACCAATCTAGCTGTGCATATGAAGTAAATTGGGGCTATTTTGAACCCCTTCAATCTAATTATATGAATATAAAATGAGATTTTGGGGTTAATCAGTGCCAATTTCATTAGCTGAATTAAAGCAAAGAAACATTATTTATTTATATGCAAGTTCTACATGTATAAAATGTGGTTTTGAGCTCAATAAACTTGAAATCATCAGCTAATGAATGCAAATGTCGATTAGTTTAATTGTGGAGGTAATAAAGGTCAAGATGAGCCACATGAATGTATTTTAAATTATATTTTCAATGTGATTTGAAGTGAAATTAACCCTAATGTCATGTCATATATAATTAACCAAAGAGTTGATTCATTTAATGAGGAGGCATTTGAGGCCAATTTGAACCCCTTCAAGAGCAAGATATGATTTGGGGTAAAATTATGTTTGATTCTATCATGAATTGATCCAATTATTCAAATTGTGCAATTAGGGGCATGATTTGGGCAAAATTGAGCCCCTAAACCAATTTTATGGCTCAATCAATTGTATAACATGTATGCAACATGTATGGCATAACTAACCCTACTTTTATCCAAAATGCAAACATGAAGGTAATTGTCATAAATAGGTGAAAAAAAACTCAAATTTTCATCAATTACCTTAATAATTAGACCCTATATATGACATCTTAAACCCTAAACCCTGTACCATTTAACTTAAATGCTAAACCCTGTACCGTTTACCTTAAACCCTAATTCATAAGCCCTAAACCCAAAACCCTTTAAATTGTAGACCCTAAAACCTAAACCAATAAATTTAACCCCAATTAATATCCTTTTTATATAGTAAAAATTAGGTTCATAAGGAAGAACTTGGTCAAAATTACATCATTCATTACCATAATTGACTTAATTGGCTCAATTTGTGATGATGTGGGAGCCAATTGGGCCCAAAATCACATTCTTTACTCACATATCTAGGTTTAAGGAGCTCAAATTTACCCCAATCACCATCATGATTATATATTATATACCCTAAAACTTATAACCTAATCCCTAATCCCTAAAATTCCTAACACCTAAACTCCAAACTAGAAATATAAACTCTTTAAACCCTGAACCAATCATTTTAGCCCAAATTAACATCATTTAGACTAAAAATTAAGTTCACAAGGCTAAGTTTGGCCTAAATCACATGAATGATTGCCCCATTTGACTAGTTCACTCAATCTAAAAAATGACATGGGGTATAATGACAATCCAAAAACACATTATATAGTAACAAATGGTTCCAAGTGATTCAAATTATTCTCAATTATATTTATAATTGACCTTGTGTACCGTAAACCATATATACATTAAAACCTAAGCCCTAAACCACAAACCCTAAACACTATATCATAAATTATAAACCATAAACTTTCCCTATTTACCAATCGATTTAGTCCCAATTAACATCATTTGTAGTAAGAATTAGGTTCATATGGCATAAAGCGATTATACATTATATGCACCCTTAAACCTTAACCCTGTGACTTAATCCCTAATACCTAAAACATAAATTGTAATCCCTATACCCTAATGCCCACTACATGCCACAAACATACATGCCTTACAATATAACTGATTTTATCATGAGATGTCATAAAATGCATTTTTTAAACATAGAACTTAGCCTTTGGAGTACCAATCTAGCTATGCATCTAAAGTAAATTGGGGCTATTTAAAGCCCCTTAAAATTAATTACATGACTATAAAATTTAATTTGGGGGTTGATCATCTCCAATTTCATTAGCTTGATTGAATCAAAAAAACATTATTTACTTATATGCAAGTTCTACATGTATAGAATGTGGTTTTGAGCTCAATAAACTTGAAGTCATTAGCTAATGAATGCAAATTTTTGATTAATTAAATTATGAAGGTAATTAGGGCCAAAATGAACCACATGAACCTATTTTAAATTATATATGATGTGATTTGGAGTGAAATTAACCTTATTTTTATATAATTAACCAAAGATTTGATTCATTTAATCGAGGAGGCATTTGAGGCCAATTTGAACCCCTTCAAGAGCAAGATATGATTTGGGGCAAAATTAAAAGTTTGATTTTATCATGAATTGATCCAATTAGTCAATTTGTGCAATTAGAGGCATGATTTGGGCAAAAATGAACCCATAAATTAAATTTATGGCTCAATTGATTGTATAACATGTATGGCTTAACTGACCCTACTTTTATCAGAAATGCAAACATGAAGGTAATTGTCATAAATAGGTGAATAAGAAATTCAAATGTTCTTTAATTACCTCAGTGATTGGACCCTATAATTGATATCTTAAACCCTAAACCCTTCACCATTTAACTTTAACCCTAAACCATGTACCATTTACCTTAAACCCTAAGACATAAGCCCTAAAACCTAAACCCTTTAAATTATAGACCCTAAACCCTAAACTAATAAATTTAGCCCCAATTAACATCTTTTATATATAGTAAGAATTAGGTTCACGGGGATGAACTTTGTCAAAATCGTATCACTCATTAAACCATAATTGACTTAATTGGCTCAATCTATGATGATGTAGGGGCCAATTGAGCCTAAAATCACATTCTTTAGTCACAAATATAGGTTTAAGGAGCTCAAATTTTCCCCAATCACCTTCATGATTGTACCTTATATACCCTAAAACCTATACCGTAAGCCCTAATCCTTAAAGTTCCTAATCCCTAAACTCTAAACCTAAATATAAACTCTTTAAACGCTAAACCAATCATTTTAGCGTAAATTAACATCATTTAGACTAAGAATTATCTTTGTGATTGACCATGTGTACCCTAAACCTAAACCCTATATCTTAAACCCTAAACACTATACCCTAAATTATAAACCATAAACTTTTCCTATTTACCAATTAATTTAGTCCGAATTAACATCCTTTGTAGTAAAAATTAGGTTCACATGGCATATAGCAGTTAGACCTTATATACACCCTTAAATCTAAACCTTACATGCCCTAATCCCTAATACCAAAACCCTAAAACATAAATTTTAAGCCCTAAGCCCTAATGCCCTAATCCCAAAACCCTATGAAGTAATGCTTTAATCCCTAATCCATAATCCCTAATTTATATTAAGTATAAAATGATATTGTTATTAAATAAAGTGATCACATTATTGTTAATATAGACAAAACTCACTTATTAATGTCTATGTTTAACCCTAACTAAGTATTAATAAAAATGCAATCATGTTATTTTTAATATACATAAAGCTCACTTCTCAATGTGTATGTTGAATCAGAACCTAGTATCAAAAATAACGTGATTGTGTTATTGAACAACGTTATCACATTATATAACATGATCACATTATCTTTATTATTATAGACTAATCTCACTTTTCAACATCTATTTTTAACCCAAATCGATAATTTTGTCCCTATAAACATTCTTTCCATACTTTTATGGGACCTATGGTACTTGTGTACTTTTGACACCACCTTTAAAAAGTTATCAATTTCCTTGATGGGTGATGGATCAAGTTCAAGGAAGAGTGAGATGTTGAAGAATAAAACACCAAAGGAATTATAATATTTGAGAGAGAAAAAAAAGATACAAATGTAATAACTTTGTGGTAAATAAGGTACAAACCCTAATCTCGATGAACCAAATGCCATAGATAATGAGCCAACTGACAACAATGAATTAAACAATGATGAAATTGACCACAATGAATTTAATAATGATGAATTTGACCATAATGAAATTAATGATAATGAAATTGATAATAATGAATTAGATAATGTTGACAACTTACATTCAAAGTTCCAAGTTTTTGATTTTGTTGATGATGAGTCTATATATGATGCTTCACCCCCCATGAATGAAGAAAATTTGATAGAAACAAATAATGGTGAAATTAAAAATCAAGAAAATTTCATGGAAACATATAATGAAGAAATAAACAATGAAGAATACGTCGTCCCACCTCTAAATAATGAAAGTAATAACGATTTTGAAACACCCTCTCAACAAATTCCACCATTAATAACATATCCAAGAATTATGTGTAGAAAAGACAAGTTCTTAATTGAAGTTGATGAAAATATTTTAAAATCAATGTAGAACAAAATATCTAATCACCATTCAAGAAGATTGGCTCAACAAATTTGGCATAGTTTCTTTCATATTTTGAATTATGATAGTCAAAGATGTCAATTATTTATTTTATTGATAAAATTGATTAAGATGAGACCTATAATGTACACATTAGGACTAAGAACATTCAACATAGATGATTAAAATACTAAAATTGTTAAAAATCTACATGATGCATATTATACTGTAGGCCCAAAATCATGCACCCAAGATTGTAATGCTACCCGACATATACTTACAACTTGTGCAGTAAGTGACCAAACAAGTAAAAAATGAATGGTTTTAAAAACAAGCCGAACACTTAATATAAACATAAAAACATTAATGAAATTAATTGAAAGACATGAAAGACTTAAAGAACCTAATACCAATGAGCTATGGGCATTCTATGGTAGACTTTCACAAAAGGACAAGGCTATAGCTGATACTATTAAGGAGTTGCTTGATCAATTTGGGAAAGACAATATAAGAGTTTTGCCCAATGCAAGAGATGTAGTGAAAAGAAGAGATGGTTCTTGTAACCGTGAACCGCATCCAAAATATTTATTGCATATGAATCAAACATAATTATACTCAATTTTTTTGAAAAAATATCAACAAATTTTTATTTGTCAAAGATATTTTGAGATGGCCAAACCTTTTTATGTAAAAATAAATTACACATGCACCACTTGTTGTTGTAGGCAACATGTTGAATTTTCAATGCACTATGATGTTTTTCATCATATTCATTGTACTTTGCACACTAACAATATTCTATAGGAGTGTGGCATTTAATTGCCACCAAAATTAGCTAGGGAATTTATTCTAAATATCTTTTACAAAAGATCAGATGGACAATTATTTTATAACGAATCATGTTTAAATGAAAATTGCAACATTTGTGGTGGATTTCCAAAATTTTAAAAATGTATCCATGAGGAGATTACAAGTGTAAATGGACATGAATTAGTTGGTTTAAACAAATATAAATCAGTGACTTATCAAGTAAAAGATGGCAAATAACCTAAAAGGTGTCAGCGTGTTATAAAAAAGATACCAATTTTCAATTTTTTGGTAAAATTTAGGGAGAAAATTATTTATGAGTATGCAAGGCATACATATAGGGCTAGATGGTTGGATGAAGATTTAAAGATAAGAAAGGATACATTTCTACTTGGTTTGATTGTTTCTATAGTTGAATTCACTAAAAATTACACATTTAAAACCTAAATGGAAGTTCAATCGTAGTATTACAACTCATCACAAGTTGCCATATTCGTGCATATAGCATCCATGCATGAACTTGATAGTACAAATCAACAATGAAAAATATTAAGAGAGTGCCATTTCTATATCAGTGATGATTGATCACATTATTTAGAGTGCTTGTAAGGTTATTTTTAGAAGTTATATAAATAGTTGAGTAAGAGGAAGATTACTTACAATCAACATTACATTTGGTCAGACAATTACACATCATAATTTAAAAATGCATGGATGTTTTATTAGTTGAGTAGGATGCACGTTACCACTGGTGTAGAACACATTTAGAGTTTCATTGAGGCTAACCATGGAAAATGGGAGCATGTGTAAAAAGAGCTATTACAAGGGAGGAGTTGAAATTTGAAGAGGGTGTTCATTTGACAAATGCAAAAACCATGGTTGAATGGTGTAATGAGAGCATGTGTCATGATGCACAACCAAATTCTACCATTCATAGACATTTATAGTTAATTGAGGAAGAACACTTATCAAAGTATGAGGGTTGTATGACTCTAATCAATTCAAGAGACTTCCACTCATTTCATAGCTCAAATACAAGTTCTTGGACTATTCATACGAGATACTTGGCATGTTTCTATTATGCATGCATGGACTCTATTTGGAGTGAGTGTGAGTCAAAAGAATGGGTGGATGATTGGAGTTGCAAAACTTTAATTTCAATCAACACATATCAGGTTCCCACAACATTACAACTTATAAATATGACATCATCAAATGACATTGACCATGTATTTGATCTAGTACAACCAGGTAGAATATTTTTCATTGTGTATAATTTATTCTTATTATATATCTTCATATTATCATTAAAAATAGTTGTTTTTGATACAAGGCATGTTTTTGTAGTTATTTCAAATGAGGATAATGAAGAGGGCACTAATTACTACTTGTGTCAGTGTGTAAAGAGAAAGAAAAAAGTGACTACCCCAACTATAGATGGAGAAAACATTGACTATCCCATTAGGTCAGTGGTAGTCACTAAAACTTGGTTTCGACTGTATCCTATAAAATATTCAGATCAAAGGTTGTTTGAAGAGTTTAAAATGCACAAGAAGATACTACAATATTTAAGTTTGATTCTTGAATAAATATTTAATTATAAAGATATCATGGAAGGCCATTAAACAAGAAACTATAGAAAGTTCAAGAGTCAAACTATGAATTTATTCTTGATACTATCAAGGTTAGAGCAGATCCTAGTGGTTCATTGGATTGAAATACATAGGTATGTTAACTTTTCAATTGTAGATGTAATCAGTTTTACCAAATGTTTTTTATTTTCTAGGTAGTACATATGAATTTCATTTTTTAATTACTTACTAACAATTTTTTTTAGGTTGTGGTACCAAATAAGCTTCCACCTTTACATGGTTAGCATTGTCAATATAGAATTATATATTATTCAAGCTAAGAGAATCTTAGGTTGGATGTGATTAAAGAGTTATATTCTCAGGTGGTGGTCCCAAAGGTAGAAATGGCAGTTGGAGCTCAAGAAGTTGCTTGTTTAATGCCAAAAAGTTGCATTTTTGGACCCATCATTGCAACTTTGGACCCATCATTGCAACTTGTAAGGTTCCACCTGAGTGATATAGGGTGAGATTATAGGGCTTAGATAGGTAGGGGTGGGATCTAATGGTTCATGAAAATGACTTACAGGTTTCATTTTATGTGTGTTTGAACTTAAGCTAAAAAAATGTAGTTTTTTGTATTGTGAAGGGCATTCTTAAGGCCAGAGTGGGTGATGGGTTTATAGATTAGGCCTTATAAGAGGCAAAGAAATTGATATTAGACATTATCTACCCCTCATATGTGTTGGAAGTGTTAGTTTTAAATCAAAAAGCATCAGAACCATAGTTATGCAACTGCGACTTAAACTTTGACAACATTTGTTGTTAGTGTTTCCACACTCCTGAATGGTAGTGAAAATGCACTTTGGTGGATTTGAACATTATGGTGGTGTGATAACATGTAATTTACCTATCTAGATGTGATCTAAGTGATATATTCTCAATTTGAGTTCCCAGAGGTAGAAATGGCAATTGGAGCTCAAGAAGTTGTTCAATGCCAAAAATTTGCATTTTTGGACCCATCACTACAACTTGTTTAATGGATTGCTCTCAAAGATTCTACTTGAGGGCTTTGGGTGAAATTATAGGGCTTAGATAGGTATGGGAAGGATCTAATGATTCATATAAATGACTTACAAGTTTTGTTTTATGGATGTTTAAATTTAGGCTAAAAATTTGCATTTTTCTTATATTGAGAAGGGCGTTCTTGAGGCCAAAATGGGTGGTGGGTTTGTCGATCAAGCTTGATGGGGGTCGTGAACTTGGTCCTAGATGTTATCCCCTTGGAGGTGTTGAAAGTGTCAATTTTTGGTTAGGAAGCATCAAAACAATAGTTTTGCAAATCATGATTTAAACTTAGACAACATTTGTTGTCAGTGTTTCTGTGCTCTTGAATGGTAGTGAAAATGCACTTTTAGGTGGATTTTGTAATATCCCAAATGGGATATTTATGAAAACATACTAAATTACTAAAAATTTGGATTTAAATTTTTTGGAAAGACTAACTAAGATGAATATAGAAACACACACCAACTGATATTTTTTATTTTTTATGATAGAAATGACAAATACATAACAATAAGCTCTCACACACATAGAGATACAAACCACACAGAAGTAACAAACTCTCTTAATATTAGATATAATCTCCGAATGGTCACTATAGGATTTTTTTCCTTTAATTCTATAAGCAACTAAGGGGTTTCGTCCTTGAATTCTAAGTTGAGCACCCAAGGGGTTTCATCCTTAAATCCTGAGATCCAACCCATACTTTAATAAATTACAATGAGATTCATTAAAATGAGATCCAACCCATACTTAAATAAATTAAAAATGGGAGAAAACAAATGGAGGAATAGTGAGGAGAGAGAAAATAGGTGTATCATTCCACAGGGGAGAACAAATGGTCAAGATGATAAGCCTTGACCATGTGCAACATTGATTACAATTCATAGGCTTTCATAATTGAGTCTTCCACTCCATGTGAAGGAATAAAATGATGGAGACTATACCCATGTGCTCACATGTTTCCAATATCCTTTCAAACATTGACTTTTGACCATTTCACATGCTTAATCATGAAGTCAGAAGACAAATGCACCAACCTCTCCTTTTCCTATCAAGGACACCGATGTGAAAGAATAAAGCAAATCTAAATTATCTCTTAAATAGGTTAGGACATCCCACTCCATTCACATGCCTTAGATTCATGAAATATTCTCCTATGGGCCTTTCCACCTCATTCATAGTCCACCTCACTGTTGCATCACTTGTCATGTCACTATGACTAGTGATAATGAATAGTGTTTTTGTGAATAGTGCCAATGAATAGTAACCCATACCACTATTCCCTTCATTACCCAATTTATCACATGGGAATGAGATAGGTTAAGGGTCTCCTACACATGCCTTATTTGGAAGAAGGGGACATCACAGTCCTCCATTCCCAAAATTGCTTGCCTACAAGCAATTGCAAATTTGGATGCTCTAAAATGTTAGGACCTTCCCAACTAGGATCGTCAATTGGAAGATCCTTCTACCTAATGAGATATTCTATTATGCTCTTATTTATAAGCTTCTTCACCCTTGTATTAAGAAAAACCTCTAGAATCAAAATTAGCTTTTCTTCATCATCTAGTGGGGGAAAATTAATGGAAGGCACTATATGCAATCCAATAACTTTATTCAAATATGAAACATGGAATACATTATGTATCTTGCGACCTTCAGGGAGTTCAAACTCGTAAGCTACCTCACCAATTTTATTGATAATCTTGTATGGCCCATAGAACTTGGGTTTTAGTTTCTCCTTCCCCTTGATTTTGATAGAGGATTGCCTATATGATTGCAATCTCAAGTATACCATATCTCCTACCACAAATTATGCTCTTATTTATAAGCTTCTCAAGTATACCATATCTCCTACCAATCTCAAGTATTGCCTATTATGCTCTTATTTATAAGCTTCTTCACCCTTGTATTAAGAAAAACCTCTAGAATCAAAATTAACTTTTCTTCATCATCTAGTGGGGGAAAATTAATGGAAGGCACTATATGCAATCCAATAACTTTATTAAAATATGAAACATGGAATACATTATGTATCTTGCTACCTTCAGGGAGTTCAAACTCGTAAGCTACCTCACCAATTTTACTGATAATCTTGTATGGCCCATAGAACTTGGGTTTTAGTTTCTCCTTCCCCTTGATTTTGATAGAGGATTGCCTATATGATTGCAATCTCAAGTATACCATATCTCCTACCACAAATGTCCTTTTTATCCTCTTCTTATCTGCATATATCTTCTATTGATTCTATGCTTGCTACAATTTTTCCTTCAAAGATCTATGATATATTGGCTTTGGTTAACCAAGTCACTTACTACAAGTGCTCTATTTTCCAAGAGTATCAAATTAGGAAATGTTAGTGCATCATAACCATACAATTATCTAAATGGAGACATACCAATAAACATGTGGTGAGTAGTATTGTAACAATATTCTCCCAGATGAAGCCACTTGATCCATGTTATTTATTGAATTGAGACATAATTTCTCAATTATCCTTCCACCCATTTGTTTATAATTTATATTTTCCCATCTATTTGTGGGTGGTAACTTGTGCTTGGAGTAAGTTTGGTACCTATCAAGTGAAATAACTCCTACTAGAATGCGTTGATGAACCTACTATCTCTATCACTGATTATGTTTTGGGGTAACCCATGTAATCTAAAAACTTCTTTGAAAAATAAATCAGCAGCTTGAGGTGCTTTATAATTAGTAAAGATAGCAAAGAAATGTGCATATTTAGTCAATCTATCAACTATAAAATAAATGCAATCTTTCCCTCGTACCTTGGGTAGTCCCACAATGAAGTCCATGGAGATACTTTCCCATTTTTGTTCAGGGATGGGAAGTGGTTATAACATACTTCCAAGAAACACTTGTTCTCCTTTATTATATTAGCATGTTAAACATTCTTTGATTTCCATAAGAACATCCTCCTTGAGACCTTTTCAAGAGAATCTCTCTCTAATCTGTTGTATGTTTTGAAGAAGCCCGAATGTCTTACCAAAGGTGCATCTTGAAATGCCTCTAGTATTTTATTTTTCATCTTTGATTCAAGAATAATGAGTACTTTGTTTTTGAACAAGACAAACCCATATGCCACTATGTATCTATCATCCCTCTCCAAACCATCAATAATTTGAGCAGTAAATCCATTCTTAGCATACTCAGCGAAGATAGAAATTTCCCAATCAACAAAAATAGTATAAATATGGCAAAACATGGGCATTATAGAGAGAGCATCAACTACTATATTCTTCTTACCCTTGACATATTCAATTTAAAAATCATATGCCTACAGCTTAATCACCCACTTTTTTTGTCTATCATTTAGATTTTGTTGGATAAGAAAGAATTTCAAACTATTGTGATCTGACTTGACAACAAACTTCCTACATACTAGATATTGTCTGAATTTTTCCATAACATGAATTATTTCCAACATTTATTTATCATAAATATGCATCCCTTACTCATGATCCTTTAGCTTTCTGATCTTGAAAGCTATGGGATGTCATTTTTGAGATAAGACAACCCCAACTCCAACACTTGAAGCATCACACTCTACAACAAAAGGGAGTGAAAAATCAAGAATAACAAGAACCAGATAGGTATTGATTGCCTCCTTAAATTTATCAAAAGTGGCTTGTGTTTGTTCTATCCATTCAAATTCTCGCTTCTTTGTTAACTTGGTAAGAAGAGCTCCAAGCTAATAAAATCCTTTAACAAACCTTCTGTAATAATTGCATAAACCAATGAAACCTCTAAGTTGTGTTAGATTTGTAGGAGGTGGCCAATC